>OZ024740.1:390781896-390786896 GCA_964016885.1 Eledone cirrhosa | reverse complement strand
ATGTATTTCGGTGACAGCCATCTTTGGCTGTGACCTCTTCAGGCAGTCCGAATTAGTATGGTAGAGACGAGTACACATGTTGTTGAGCCCCCATCCCACCTCCACCACGAGAAATGGTGGCAGGATAGATGCCAACACACACACACACACAGATCCTTCTAAAATCAGCAGCAGCTGGAATTAAGCTGACTCCAACACCAACACTACTACCAACATAAGGGTAGAGGTCTGATGTACTTAACTTAACAATAACAAAAACAACCACTACAGATTGCCTCGCCTCAGAATGAATTTCTCTAGACTTTTGACTGAGGAATGTTCTCACAACTGACCAATGGGAGGAGAGGATGTCCTTCGACGCTAAAATACGTTTGTTTAAATTCATATGATTCCAGTTCCTCAGTGAAATAACAACCCAACCAGGAACTGGGCATATCAGAGTACTGACAAAGTTAAACACCTCAACAACATGTGTACTCGTCTCTACCACACTAATTCGGACTGCCTGAAGAGGTCACAGCCAAAGATGGCTGTCACCGAAATATATATAGCAGTAATAAACGAAACCAAATTTTAAATATTTGACTTATTTATTTTAGTTTATTTTACATTACTCCAGAGTAACCAAACCAACCTGCGCACTTCGTCGAGTGCTCCAATCTGCATACTGAGGTGTTGGTAGACAACCAACATATACTCAAAATTTATATATATATATATATGTATATGTTTATCCCGGGTTCAATCGGGAGTAACCACAGTAAGTAAGGTACTCAATACAAAGCAGAATATAAATATTTAATAGAAAAGCTTCTACTGGACTAGAACTGTTTCATTCGTGAAAAATCATCAGGAAGCAAATATATATATATTTATATATATATACATTTATATATACATTTATATATTCTTTGCTTAAACTTTAATCTGTTATTTTAATAAATATGTATATACACCCCCCCCCCACACACACATACACACACACATATATATATATATATTTATATATACATATATATCGAGACTAATATGTGGTGGCATAATCACTATCACTTAGCGATCACACACACACGCGTGTATTATTCGCTCACAAGTTTAATTACTAAGCTATTATTTCCGATTAGTCTAACGAATCCCGAAAGGAAGTAAGTAAATACTTGAAAAGTTGCCAAGTAAGAAACCAACCTGAATCGAAATAAAAATAAATATTTAAATAAATAAACATCTCTTCATAAGAAAAATCATTTGCTCGAGAAACTAATGATTAGATAAACATGAATTAGATCGACCGTTAAAATAAATTAGAGAAGTGTACCAATTACAATATACGAGGTTTGGCTAAACTGTTTATAGGCTGACTATGAAGGAGTGTTTCTAGTGGTGTGAAACCTTGCATGCAGTAATTTTAACAACTCTTCTTATCAATAACTGCATTGTTTCTTTCCAGGGGCTATGTTGGAAAATAAACCTCATTTGATCATTCCATGAGAGTATCTTGGTCAGCCTATGAACTTTTCAGTCGGTTGAATATGAAGGAGAGATGCTAAAGCTGTGAAATCTTGCATGCATTAATTTTAACTCCTCTTATCAATAATTGTATTGTTTCTTTCCAGGGGCTATGTTGAAAAATAAACCTCATTTGATCATTCCATGAGAGTATCTTGGCCTATGAACTTTTCAGCCTATGTAATTTTCAGTCGGCTAAATATGAAGCAGAGATGCTAAAGCTGTGAAATCGTGCATGCATTAATTTTAACTCTTCTTATTAATAACGGCATTGTTTCTTTCCAGGGGCTATGTTGAAAAATAAACCTCATTTGGTTATTTCATGAGGGTATCTTAGTCAGACTATGACCTTTTCAGCTGACCATCGTATGTACCTGTGAAATCAGAAACTGACATTGATTTTTCCCAAAAATCGATCGCCTTTATCCTTAAGTAAATTTTATTCTAGCTTTTCTGTATGTTCCTATATCTACTTCTCTTCTTCTTCTGACTAAGCCATTAATAAAACAAGAGAAAACGTTGACCACGCATTTACTCTGACAAATCCGTGTCATACAGGAGAAGGGAACATTCTAGCACAATACTTATTACCATTCGAAGTAAACTAAAGCCTACGGATAATCAACCATTTACTCAACCTTATATAACCATCTATAAGGGCGGTGGATTGGCAGTATCGATAGAGGGTCGAATGCCATGCTTTCCAGCATAGAGTTATGCCCCTTTATGGTCTGAGTTCAAGTCCCGCCGAAGTTACGTTTGCCTTTCATCCTTACGGGGTCGATAAAATAAAGTACCAGTAATGCACTGATTTAATTGCTGGCCTTGTGCCAATAGTAGAAACAATTATATAACCCTCTATCCACCAATTTTCCCTCATCCTCACTTCGATCTCTTCAGTGGACAAAAGCAAAACTTTGCAGAACAGTGAATACTACACGATTAAAATCCTCATAAAACGGTATTTTAGCGTCAGAGACCCATTAAAGTAATGGATAACGCACTTGCACGGCATCCAAGTGATATGGAGTTCCATTTCATGAAGATACCTCTGTCGGTTATTTGAAAAAAAGGTTTAACCGGCATTTGAGAAATGCGGGTTTCTGTCCAATCTTTTTCTGATCCATGCGGACTTTTCTCGATTTTCTCAAATATTATACATTTTCAATTAACTATTTTACCGAGGTCGACTCTTAATATTATAGTCACTTACATTGGGGCGTGAACATTTCAAATTTTCCGTTTTTTAAAGTCATCCGGATCTTTACACGTCTAGCTACAAGTTACTGAAAATTCAACATGATGGCCAAAAACCCCTCGGCGTATAGGCGCATCCTGTACATTATACAGGTAAAATTCCGTTATAACGAATACCATTATGATGAATTTTTCAGTATAACGAAATGTTGTCAATCCGCGGCTTATTAAAACAGCGATAAAAGAATCTCGTTATAACGAAATTCATTACGAATATTTCAGTACAAGGACCGAAAATCGAACCCCAAGAAGTCAGAATTCCTTACTGAAAAAAAAAAAAAAAATTCGACTCACTCATTCTCGCAGAATTGTCATTCAAAACCGAATTGTTGTTTATGATTCTTCAACTGATTATTCTTACATACCAATTCTTGAATAAAAGTATCTTTACGATTTGTGGCTCTTTCTTATTACTCATTATTTAAATTCGTTAATATTCCAAATTTCAAATGAAAGAGAATGATTCAAAAGAACATATCTGAAACACACACACACACACACACACACACACACACATATATATATATATATAATTATTATAACATAAAATACATAACTAAAAAGTAATTTTAAGTTTTTTGAGGTTTTTTTTACGTAAGTTTATAATATGACAGAAAACAGACGAAAGAAACATATTTGAAATATATATTTATATTCTATTGCATGATACAATCATATTGCAGGCATATTTTCATTTATTTATTGTTTAATTCTTAAATATGAGGTAATAACAAACAAATGGTCGGTTTGTTTCGGTCGATCTCGTTATAAAGAATTTTTCGTTACATCGAATTTTTAATATTTTTTATATCCCGTGAATTTCGTTATAACGGAATTTCACCACACACACACACATACTCACATACACACACACACACACACACACACAAGCACACGCACACACACACACATATATATAGTGAAAGAGTGAAGAATAACATGGTCAACAGTACAAAAAGGGTTTTATTTACAGTATTAACAATTGATTAAGTTGTCTAAAAATTGGTAATCACTTGAAGTTGTGTCACTCAATTTTAAATACAATGTATGCTTAACCAGATCATCAGAAAAACTGTATTTAAAATTGAGTGCCACAACTTCAAGTGATTAGCAATTTTTAGACAACTTAATCAATGAAACAATTGTTAATACTGTAAATAAAACCCTTTTTGTACTGTTGACCATGTTATTCTTCACTCTTTCACTATTATTACTCCAAGATTAACCTGCATAGGAACTCCCGAGAACTCACAATCTCGCTACCTAATAAAACCTCTTATTGAGTCAAACAACGCCGTACGTTAAAACTATCCACAATACGGAGTATTCACAACCTCTAACTGGATTACCTTTAACGATAATTTGTTATCCCATATATATATATATATATATATATATATGAATAAATTCAGGACCCCGACAGTTGAACTCCGATCGTTTCAACGGCTATATCCGGAGCTCAGCCATCGGGGTCCTGACCTTTTTCATATCTACTACCTCAAATATCGAGTACTCTGGTGAGTAATGGTATAACTGGCTTTTACCGTCTCCATTGTGATATATATATATATATATATATATATATATATATATATATATATATATATATATATATATATAAAATATCGGTCTCTCCATATGCTGATGACCAACAGGGCCGAATTGGAACCCACTTAAATGGCGAAACAATCTCCCGGTGAGTTTGTACATGTGTGATCTAGGTATCAGGTTGGTTTCTCATTTTAATTTATACTTTTAATTTTAATGTTTTTCCTATGCCTCTATTAGCTTATATTCTCTTCACGCTGGTGGTTTGAAATTCCAGTAAAGAAAAACACACTCTTCTGTGTCTTTCCCCTCTATATATTGTATATATATATATATATATATATATATATATATATATATATATATATATATATATATACATATATATATTAAGACAGGGGGAAAGAAAAAATGGCTTCAATTGTGCTTTCAACAAATTTATTTTCTTCACAAAATCCAAAAAGAATTTTTCTTAAAAAAATTATTTTATAAATTAAGTTGTTGGTTGTTGGTTAGGTCTTAGGAGTTCTTGGTTAACGTAGGAGGTATTGTTTCGTTTTTAGAAAGACCTTTCACGCTGAGGTGCGCTTGTCAAACTGATGTGTATGTGGTGTGTTGTTCTATATATAGGGATTTAACATGTCTGTGGTGTGGTGGGGGTTTCTTTTCTCCCTCTTTAATAAGTGCAT
>OZ024740.1:390706896-390774396 GCA_964016885.1 Eledone cirrhosa | reverse complement strand
CGCACACACACACACACACACACACACACACACACACACACACACACACAATCATATATATATATACATATATGAAAAGATTCAGGACCCCAATGGCTGAGCTCCGGCCGTTTCGACAGCTAGATCCGAATCTAGCTGTCGAAACGGCCAGAGCTCAGCCGTCAGGGTCCACCTGGTATCTTACCATACTCTCTCTGATATATATATATATATACACACACACACATATATATATATACAAATACATATGTATGTATGTGTATATCGGGTCACTCTTGCTAACATGCAACCCAGTACAACCTGTCGCATGGTCAGGTCGTCGGCGACTAAACCGGCAATTGATTTTGTACACCCTGCAGGACAAAAGAAAAAACCTGACAAAGGGCGGAAGAACTCATAAGAGTCAACGGCCATCCAAAAATGTTTAAATATGTGTATACACATGTACATATGTTTGCATATGTATATATGTATATACATGTGTGCATATGTATGTGTATGCGCGGGGACATAGAAATAGTCGGGCTGGATACCCGATCGCGCGGTTAAACCACTGGGAGTGAAGGACACCTAGCCTTTTTCTAGGAGAAGGCAACTCAGGAGACTGGGATAACTCCGACAAAAAGCCTGCGGCTCAGTAGTTACCGATGATGTTGATCTTTTCTTCTTTTCGGGTTATAGCTACTGTCGCTTAGAGCCTGGGATTGGTTCAGTGCACAGTCTTTCCTCACTTTAAAAAAAATCTACACGCACAGGCATTGCACGATAGAATTAATTAATAATTATTAATAATGGTATATCGTGCAATGGGCATACTCGATAACGAGGGGGCAGCCATCATGTATGTATGTATGTATGCATGTATGTATGATGACCCCTTAGCCTTTGTCAAGGCAGAATTCTAGGAGAAGGAAAACTCTGATATAACACCTGCAACCCTGATGGTATCCAATGATGTTGACTTGTTCTTCTTTTTGGTAAATATCATCTTGGTTAAGAGAGTGGGACTGGTTTTGTGCAGCGCCTTTGGTCACTATAAAAGCTTCACGGCACAGGCATTGCTTTATATCTGGAGATCTCTCTGCACTTGTTGCCACATGGTACCATGGGCCCAGCACTATGTGTCAATAATTGTCACAAGTGTAGTGTTTGTACCAGAGTTTTCAAGTCGCTGGCTGGACTAAAAAGTCACACTCATTCAGCGCATCGGTAGGGGTTCTCCTACATGGATATAAAGTAGTGGCCGTACTCGAAAACGAGTTGGCAGCCACCATGTATGTATGTATGTATGTATGTATGTATGTATGTATGTATGTATGTATGTATGTATGTATGTATATACATATATATATATATATATATATATATATATATATATATATATATATATATATATATATATATATATACATATATATATATATATATATATATACAAACAGCAGAACATTATGCGAGACTCACATTTATAATTCAACATTAAGTGAGAGAAATATTCATTTTAAGAAGGAATTAAATTACTATTTTTTTTAAGCTTCTAAACGCTTTATTAGCCAAAGACAAATTACTCGCTAATGGTGATAAGTATTTGATACACCAATTTTAATTTTAATACTTAGTACAAAATTAAAAGCAGAATTTATATTTAATCATATGCCAGTTCAACTATCAAATTGTATTCTTTTTTCTGAAGAAGGCCTAGTTTTTATCCTGGGTGTATAGTGATTTTGATGAAAGAAACGATAGAGTCTTATATCTGTGAGATTGTCACTCAAAATTAAGTGGAATTCATCTAAATACTATAAATTGAGTAATTTGGCATCGTATAATTTTGGTAGCCCCTTTACTCATCTCCCATTAGAGATTATTTTAAAGGATACAATTGTTGCGCTTGCATATATTTGATATCTTTCAGTGTTTAAACATAGAATACGCGTGGAATTAAATACAGAGAAAATACTAACGGAAATACCACAAGAAAATTTTAACTTAGCGAAGAATAGCATTATGCGTACGGATTATCGATCGGTGTCGATAGCTTGACTTTCTGTTGAACTATACTGACTTTTCAAAGCTCGTTGCAGATAATATTAGTAGTAATATCAATGATAGACTGCAATAATAGTGGTGCAGTTAAAATCTCAAATAATAGAGTTGATTTGGAATCTGTGTAAACAGTGTAAAAATAAATTCAGTTGAATAGAATATCCGCCGTCGTATTTATCATTATCCCTACACTGATTTGAAGATTAACATTAGATTGTACTGAACAACAAGTGTAGCAAAATCGATTCTCTATGCGAATACAATATCGCTTTTCGGAAATTACTTGAATAAACATAAAAAATGAATACAAATAATTTTCACAATTAATTTTTTTCTCAACACATTGATCATATAGTCTCGTGTTAAAATGATATTTTTGTATCATCAATCTACAAATTATTAGGATGGCATAGGCATTTTTGTTTAATCAGAAAATAATTTACTTAATATTTCGAAAATTTCTAGATGTAGACTAGAAACCTGAATATAGAATCATTTTATATTGAACACAGGATTCACATTTGTTTTCACATGCGTGTTGTTATTATATTTATGATTTTAAAAATAAATTTGCATTTAAGTGTAGGTCTCATAAAATTAGCTTTGGTTTGTGGATATTGTAGATTTTGTCCTGGCTTCCGATTAAACACTAAATCAATATTCCATTGATATACTTGATTGGCAATTGCTTTGAATCGAGATTGTATAGGAATTATAACGACTGAATCGGGGCAGTATTATTAACCATTAAAAATAACTATGCCACCTTATTAATAACACACACTTAATATTTATTATTAATTTTAGATGTAAGATCAGTGGATTGGCTGTGGGAAACCTTCTGTGGTATTTTTCCCGGCATTTAATCAATAAAATATCTAGTGACGGCAGTGATATAATCTAATAATCTACTGTGCCCTCCCATTAAATTTCTGGTATTATGACTATGTTATAAATTATTACCTATATTATTAGCAATATTATATATTATTATCAGTCTTTTCTTTAGCTATTCATTACTTTTCTACTGACACTACACTTCCTTGTATATTTACTATTATAAAATATTCTCGTGATGCGATAATTAAATGCAGAAATCCAGATTTATATAACTTTTTGTTATTATTAGTTAACTATAACAAAACTGAGCTTAAGCTGATCATGATGAATTGCAGCTGTAAGTTCATAGATATTTATTAGAAATGCCCGATACAATCTCAAATAATGATTTTTACCAAGTTCTTCTAGAATGAGGTAGTAATTCACATTTCGCCACAATATACGATGCTGACGATAGCTAATAAGCTTGAAACTAGTACATCGTTCCTGTGTCAGTGTTGAACAAAAGGGCGACGATGGTTGCCTGAACACTGTACGGCGTAATTCGGGCTGTTTGTTTGTTTACAAACAAACACACCGAACATTATAATAAATGTTCGGTAAACCCATACGTACATATATATATATGTGTGCATGTATGTATATATATACATACTACTGTACTTCTGTATACATATATGTATGTACGTATACATACATACTTACATTTAAGTATCAGCCGTACTAAGAGTGAGAAATGAAATTTCGTTTCATTCTTTTCCAAAATTAATATATATATATATATATATATATATATATATATATATATATATATATATATATATGTGTGTGTGTGTGTGTGTGTGTTGACCATACTTTCGCTTCTATAAGTAATGCATCAAAATATGATTTGCCATGCCACGTTCTTTTTGCGTTATCATTTATATGTTACTTAGGCACAAACAACATTTCCACATGGAAGCTGAAACAGTCGACAGAATAGAAAACGACATATTACTAGTATGTATGTTATTGCTTGTGAGAAATAAAATACTATTTTAAAATTCAGAATGAGGGAATAAAAATCTAACTTTTCATATTGTATGGAGTGGCAATAAAATTTCATCAACACTCTCTTTACCATCTTAAAAAAAGCCAAATACACATTATATAATATATTCCAATATATTCGAATATTTAATGTATTTGATCGCAGATCTGCTCGATCAAAATTTCCCTAAAGGTAAGCAACCCATATTTTTGTTATCTTGAGAATTTCAGTATGAAACAAAAAGAAACATCACATACAAATTTAAGAAGGAAAGAGAAATATATGGTCCGAAAGTCTTGTCACCCCTTGTCACATATTGTTTTAAGTTTCATTATTTTTTGTTTTAATAATATAATATATAATATCATTAATTATAATATAGGTTAACTTTGCCTTTCATCCTTACGGGGTCGATAAAATAAAGTACCAGTAATGCACTGGGTAATTGCTGGCCTTGTGCCAAAAGTAGAAACAATTAATTATAATATACTTTTCTATTTCAGAGCTCCTACAGTTTGGAAGAGAGGCTGCTTGCAAGTGTATGGACACATGATCGTGTGCATGCTGGCAAGAGCATGGAGGATGTGCGACATGACTTCACTGCAAGATTGTGCACACCACCTCCTCCGAAGAGGACGATACTGCGATGGGAACATAAACTGTTTCTTATTACTTTTTGGTAGGGGGTGACAAGACTTTCGAACCACCCTGTACAACGCTTAAATCCTTTATTGTTCTGTATTAGAAATTCAAACCAGAATATTTTCTACGGCTATTTGGGACAATCTGTTGTTTATTATTCTGCTATAATACAAATAAATCATTTGTGTTTTACTATCACTGTATGAAATTAACTAAAACGAAGATTTTTAAACAGCAGTTATAGATATGTCATGAAAATTATTGTTTTCGACTTTATCAGAGATATAAAATGTCGATAGTTCATTGGTTTAAAGCAGATAAGTTTGTTTCTTATTCAAATATGAGATTTTAACTTGAGTTATTTATTTGATTTCAATATCATGATTAACGTTCAAATATCACAGGGAAAGTAACAAAAAAAGTTGACCTCGGCGGTATTTGATCTCACAACACAAAGAGCCGTAACCAAATGCTTCTTAGCATTTTGATCGAGGCTCTAACAATTGTGCAAACCCACCTCACTAAAATGATTTATAATAATTGTTTCTACTTTTGGCACAAGGCCAGCAACTACCCAGTGTATCACTGGTACTTTATTTTATCGACCCCGTAAGGATGAAAGGCAAAGTTAACCTCGGCGGGATTTGAACTCAGAATTGAAAGGGCCGTAACTCTATGCGTCAAAGCATGGCGTCCGACCCTCTACCGATCAATCAATGGGTTACATTCTTATTAGAAGAGGAATATTTCAAGATTATTCTCTCTTTCTCTCTTCTAAAGTTTTACACTATTAATCAGCATCTTAAATCAGATTAGACATGCTAGAGTAGAACAATAAATCAGCTTGCGTATTTGTATGACCTCAATTTATAAACAATCATTTAATCAATCGATTAAGTTCTCGTAACTAGTGCATCCAGTCGTAGCGGTGCCATTGTAGATGTTGGACTATGTGATCATCCAGTCTTTCAGAGGGCCTTAGAAATACTTGGCGATGGCCATCTTCTCTTCAAGTATCTAGTAGTCCCTCATTAAGATTAGTCTGTCAGCAGAAGCAGTCATAGGGACGTGACTGAAAAATGTCACACAGCCAGAAGTGAGAATCAGGTGAGAATCATTCCTAAGAATGCCTCTGCCGGATATCCAGGTACTCTCTACCTGAACATCCTAGTTTCGTGATATTGTTTCTTAAAACAAAGGATAATGGTACCAGACTTGCCAACCTCTAAAAACCCATACAACGAGTACCATGAAAAAAAGTTCTCCAAAACGGGGAGAAATGAAGCAAAATGGGGAGTTTTTACATAATGAAAGCTATACCTATTTTCACAAGAGAAGACATCGCTTACCCACCCCAAAGTGTGTGGGAGATCTCCCCGTCCGACGGGGAGAGTTAACATGTTTGATAGTACGTTCGATATTGGAATAACCTTTCTTCAAACTATTTCACTCTATTTTCAAAGGAACATTAGATAACGCTATATTATGTATTTAGATATAATTTCTTCAAATCGTTTCAGTCTACTTTCAAAATGACAGAGGGTAAAATCCTGTTTTGAAATACATAATGATTCTTTATCCTCCGAATCGTTCGGTATTGAAATGACGTTTCTTTAAATGACTTTAACATTTTAAGAACGAATATATTGTATTGCGTATTGTGAATTACTTTGTGATCTACATTACTATCATGTAAAATTGTACAGCTGAAAATTCAAAAATAAATCTCCAAATACCATTACTTCCTACGATGATATTTATATAGTTTTAGTTCAATATATTTTGTTTTATCGTTTATAAGCAGCTGATGATAAACAACTAGAAACTTTAGTTTGCACAGATACACTAGTAGGATTGAAACGAAATCTGTTTTAGATAAATAGGTTAAATAAAACTTGAAGAGAGGAGGATTAGTACTATCATGTTAGATAAAGAAACAAAGGAAGGAGGATTAGAACAAACACATATTTACAAATTCTTGAGAATTAATGAACTAGACAACGTATAATACAAGCAAAAGGAAAATAATATTGCAAAGACGCATTACATTAATATTTAAAACAGAATTAAATATTAAAAAAAACGATAAGAACAACTCTTTTAGAAACAAAATATAGTTATATTCTCAACAGGAAGGTAAGTAAATTACCAAATCTAGACAGGAAAACATGGAAAATACTTAATTCCTGTAGAGTAAGCCACACAAAAGTCGATATAGAAAGATTATATATACCATGACTGTAAAATGATCGGTATCTTCTACAACTAAATAATAATTTCTGATTTAGGTGAACAATTTTGGGGGAGGAGAAAGTCAACTAAATCAACCCCTGTGCGTTATTGGTGCTTTATTTTATCGACCCCGTAAGGATGAAAGGCAAAGCTAACCTCGACGGGATTTGAACACAGCACGCAAAGGGACATAACTCTATGCCACAAAGTATGTTATCCGACGCTCTACCGATACTGCCTATCCAACGCCCTACAACTAAACAAATAATATCAAATATATCTCATAAAGATCTACAAAATATGAGCAAAAGAAGAAAACCATTAACATCACCCCCAAAACTTATCCAGAAACAAAGAACTTTTCGACCAATCATTTCCTGCATCGAAGGCATCTATTGCATATAGGTTATCGATCCCGGTGGCCAGAGACTTCACAGTCATCTCATACTGATGCCACCGGAGAAGATATACTCAACACTTAATATCAATTATGTTAATCCCTTACACACGTCCTTCACCGACACACATGCACACTACAAACACCTTTGATATTTTGTTAACCACAAAATCCACCTTCTATCAAACAATCAAGTCCTCCAACTGGATCACTCACAGCTGTACTGCAGCAGTTCAGGCAAAAACCCAAACAAAAACGTTTGGAGAAAATCTCTCACCCCTACAAGCGATACAACATTGATCTAGCACCGGAACTCCTTTTAAACCGCCAAACGAAATGTGCAAAATAGTTTATTTTATTACTCAACACATAACCATCTATACCTATTTACCGATGCAGAGGTTTTAGTGCTGACCTGGGCATCAATTATAGCATTGAATGACTGCCGAACAGAGGATGTTGGCAGTTGAACAGTTTGTTCAGTGGAGCAATTTAACTTGTAGCATGGTCTTTTGAACGTACCACAGGTATTGTCATTTCTGTTATGGATTGGCAGTATCGGTAGAGGGTTGGACGTCATGCTTTCTAGCATAGTTACGTCCTATTACGGTCTGAGTTCAAATCCCCTCGAGGTTAACTTTGCCTTTCATCCTTACGGTGTCGATAAGATAAAGTACCAGTAATGTACAGGGTAATTGCTGGCCTTGTGCCAAAAGTAGAAACAATTAATAACTTTAGTATCATCTAGGCGCTGGTCATGCTCGCAAAGGATGTTGTTACATTTATATAGTTGCTTCTATTGTTGTTATTGTTGCTAGCATCCGTCAAGTTATTGAGCTTGAAACTATTGTACATAATGTTTTTGTCTATGCTGCATTACTGAGTGAATCTCTATGCGACATTTCACAAAGAAATTTGAGAAATGAAATACTAGTTAGTATATATTTTTTAATATTTAGTTCATGTTTCGTGTGTACGAATTTACTGGTTTGCTTTTAATGGGGCCTATTCGGTTGTACTTCATTTCTGGTTATTAGCCTTTTTTTATCCTCTAGTAGAAAACTATTGTAAAAGTATTGGAAATTAAAAAACATTGTCTACTTCCTAGCTTGAGTTATATTCTCTGATGTTTCAGCTTGTAAAATAATCCCCAAAAGAGGAAATGTTCATCCTGTGACACTTGCTAACAATCCTGCTGGTATTGATGCAATTGAATATGCTACTCTCTGTTACCCCAAGTTTGCTTTTGATTTTGATTTTGTCCTTTCTCTGGAAAGAAGGTACCGAAATGACTTTTCTTACTACTCATGCAACATCTAAGTTTTCCATTTTCATAATTAATGTAATTGATCTGTCCACTCACTCAATGCATTACTGTACAACGGCATGGACCTGCCTCTCCAGGTTCTAAACCGTAAAACCACGAACTTGGTCGGTTTGAACTTTGCTTCTGCCACATGCTCATATTCCTTCAGAGCGCCGATGAATACTTCCAATTCCATTGTATCCGACACCTTATTGCAACATCATTCATATGTGTCACTCGTGTCGCAGTTCGAAAGAGATGTCCCTCGCCAGTTGTTACTTTCACAGCAAGAGCTAGAAAGCCATCCCTGACAGTTCAGATTGGTGGTCATTTAATTTTACGAGCGAGCAGGTGCTACTGGCCATTGCAGCGATCCAGCTCCTGAAAACAAGACCCAGATCGGCCACTCTAAGGAATAGCGATGTCCGATATGTCGAGCCTGTTGAAAACTTTCGATTAATTAAAGTTGACCAGAGTCCCAGCGAGGCCATGTTTTTTCAATACGCGCTCTATGATGTATCTCATGAGGTGGGGTTTGTCGTGATAGATCTGCTTGGCTAATGTATGTTTACGCTTCCGCAAGCAAACGATCAATAAATGTGCTAACATCTTTGCTAACACCCATATATATTTCACACACACACACACACACACATACATGCACATATATATGTGTGTGTGTGTGTGTTTCTCTCTCTCTCTCTCTCTCTCTCTCTCTCTCTCTCTCTCTCTCTCTCTCTCTCTCTCTCTCTCACCCCCTCTCTCTCTCTCTCTCTCTCTCTCTCTCTCTCTCTCTCTCTCTCTCTCTCTCTCTCTCTCTCTATATATATATATATATATATATATATATATATATATATATATATATATATATATATATATATTATAAAGTAAAATGACAGGAGGCCAAATACGTTGGATTTCTTTAATTTTTTTATTACTGTAAACACTATGCACATTTCAGTGGCGAGGGTGCGTAAGAACCCGGTGACCTCATCAGGAGTAAATTGCGTAATAGATGTATACCAACGGAATAATGGTAAGCTTTAAGGAAACAAGCAAAGAAAAACAGAGGAAAAAGTGTGTTCTATGCCTTTGACCCAGAGACGGACGTAGTAGCATGCTGCCACATTGCTCACCCGCCTTTGAGTGATGTTATTTTTAACAAATCTTCTCTGCTAGTTTGCTAGCGGGAATGGGCATAATAATAATATTATTATGCAACCAGAATTATGTAGACTTATATTGTATTGAAACATATGTTAAAGAATGAACTTTTGATAAAATTCTTCACTTTTTTCTATACTTCATGCCTAGATTTTTTCATATACATTTAAAACTATTATTACTCCAGGATCTTCCACCTGGATACTATAATTTGATCCCTCTTACTGGTCTATTACTGTAAGCCACAAGGACCATGTTGAGAAAAATAGTTTGGCAAGCAATCTTGTTTTATTTTTGTTTGTACACTTATCTACACAAACAAACTTTACTTGTACATTTACTCATATATATATATATATATATATATGTGTGTGTGTATGAAGTATTTCCGTAGGAAGGGTAAAGGAAAGGAGAGTGCTCTATGTATGCTACAGAGCTATTTAATTACGTAATAAACAACATAAGACAATTATTCCATTTACCAAAAGTTTCACTTCACGAAGACAGACGAGCTCAACAGACGTAATATGGACGTAAGATATGGATTTAAAAACAAAGGCTATTACAATTGAAAGCGAGGCTGAAATATAATAAAATAAAGATAAGAAATAAAATAGAATAACGGGAAAAATATACACACTGAAGCAGAACGTAGTGTTATGGGGTAAATATTTATATATATATATATCCAAGTCGTACAGAATGGGGTTGTTCCGAAGGACTGGCATAGCAGCATCATCGTTAACTGTTATAAGGGTAAAGGAGACGCCCTAGATAGGAGTAACTATAGAGGCATTAAATTAATCGACCAGGTCATGAAGGTCACGGAAAAAGTAATAGCGCAACTAATCAGAGAGAGAATTGACCTAGATGAAATGCAGTTCGGGTTTGTGTCAGGCAAAAGTACCACAGACGCTCTTTTCATTGTACGACAACTACAGGAGAAGTACCTAGCTAAAGGTAAACCCCTCTACTTAGCTTTTGTCGACTTGGAGAAAGCCTTCGACAGAGTCCCCCGCTCCATTATCTGGTGGGCTCTTAGAAAACTAGGCGTTGACGAATGGCTTGTGAGGGCTATACAAGCCATGTATAAAGAAACAGTCAGCAAGGTTAGAATTAACAACGAATATAGTGAAGAGTTTAGCGTAAAAGTTGGCGTCCACCAGGGCTCTGTTCTCAGCCCTCTACTATTTATTATTGCCCTTCAGGCTATAACAGAGGAGTTCAAGACAGGCTGCCCATGGGAACTCCTATACGCAGACGACCTGACACTCATAGCGGAATCAATGGCCGAGCTAGAGAAGAAATTCCAAACATGGAAGCACGGCCTAGAGTCAAAAGGACTTAAAATTAACCTGGCTAAGACCAAAGTTCTAGTTTGTAGGAAAGAAAACAAGGCGGCGGTCCCTTCTGGGAAATGGTCGTGCTCGGTGTGTAGGAAAGGCGTAGGTAGAAACTCCATTTTATGTCCTAAATGCAAAGTATGGGTGCATAAAAGATGTAGTGGGATCACAGGTAAGCTAACTAAGAACATAGATTTTACATGTGGCCGGTGTTCTGGTGCAATAAGTAGCAGCAAGTGCCCACAAAATACTAGCTCTTTCAATTGCGCAGAGGGTTCTATAGAAATAGTGGACAGCTTCCGTTACCTGGGCGATAAAATCAGCAGTGGGGGAGGGTGCTCTGAAAGTACTGTAGCTAGAGTCAGAACTGGTTGGAAAAAGTTCAGAGAGCTTATACCACTATTAGCTGCTAAAGGGTTCTCCCTAAAAATGAAAGGCAGGTTGTACGATGCCTGCATACGAACAGCAATGTTGCATGGCAGTGAGACCTGGGCATTGTGTGCAGAGGATATACGCAGACTAGAGAGGAACGAAGCTTGCATGCTCCGCTGGATGTGTAACAGTAATATACGTGAACGGCAAAGCATAAACGAACTAAGGAAAAAATTAGAGATAAGAGGGATCAGATGTTGTTTACTCGAGAGAAGACTACGTTGGTATGGACACGTGATGCGCATGAAAGTCGATAGCTGTATAACAAAGTGCAGGGCAATAAAGATAGACGGTAGTCACGGAATAGGCAGACCTAGAAAAACCTGGGACGAGCTGATAAACTCCGACATCACACACTTACACCTCTCCAAGACAATGTCACTGGACCGAGACCTTTGGCGGTACTCAGTAACAGAGAAGACCCGCCTTACCTAAATATATATAGTAAAACCTACTCCAGCCAGTAGGCATCTCTAACAAAATACACCCCGTCCCACCACCCCCACCCCCACCCCATCCACACCACCCCGTTCTATGTAAAGTTATGTTGGTGCCGCGCCATCCAGGCCGAAACAAATGAGATCGTGTAGGCCGAAACAAATGAGATCGTGTAGGTGTCACGACAAAAAAACACACAGTCCACGCTGTAATGTGGCCGTGTAGGCAACACGGTAAAAACCTCCCAGACCCACACTGTAAATGTGGTTGGTGTTAGGAAAGGCATCCAACTGTAGAAAACCTGCCAGACAGTCCTATGCGAGCAAGACAATCACTCTTGCCTCAAGTGGGACTACCCCCGTCCAAACCCATGCGAGCGTGGAACACGGACGTTAAACGTTGATGATGATGATGATGATGATATTGGAAAATGTGTGAGATCCTTGGTACAGTTAGGTATATTTGAAAAAAAGGAAAAGAATGACTTCACTTGTAGTGTTAAAATATTTGATTTAATTTTATAATTATGAGTTGGTAGATCTAGTAAGTTCTTTGTTAACTTTGGTGGGAAGAATTTTAAAGATTCCTGGTTAACTTTGGTTGGAGAACTTTCTCGCATTCGTCTGTGGCGATTGTCAAACTGAGATCTGGTTGTGTTGTGATGTGTGACTATATATATAAGAGAGATTTGGATGTGTCTGGGGTGTGAGGTGTGGTGTTAATGAACGTTGATGATGATGAAGATTTGGAGGAATTAAAGCATACATACACACACACACATATATACACTCAGAAAATGGTGAGGTTGCAAGATAAGGGTGTTTGAGAAGGTGGTTGTAAATAGCCTCTCCTGCTGGTTTTATTTCATTAGCTGACCTTTGATGAGTATATAATTGTATAGCTGTATCAACTCTCTTAAATTTATAAAGAATATCTTCTCCAAATTTCTATATCAAAGATGAATTTAGGTGCTTGTCTGGGTTTTAATGAGGTGTAAGATACATGTCTTTTGATAAGAATGGGATGACAGGAAAAAAAGAAAGGAAAGATAGTTTGGGAACATGTGTCAAAGATGTGTTGTTGAAATTGGTTTGGGAGAGGAAGTGTGTGTGTGTGGGGGGGGGGGGGGCAGGCTGTCTCACATATATGTAAATATATCTACAGTCCATATATATTACATACATATATATATATGTATATATATATATATACATACACATACACACACACATATATATATATACAATTATACATACATATATACACACACATACATACACACACATATATACACACACACATACCCACACACACATTTTATATATATTATACATATATATGTACACACACCATATATATATTATATATATATACATTAAATACATATATACCATATATATATATATATATATATATACACTATACACATATACACTATACACATATATACATATTACACAAACACGCATATATATATTCTATATACACATACACACATACACACACACACACATATATATATATATACATATATATATATCTTATAAACCATACACATACACACTATATATATACATATATATTATACATATCTTATACATACACATATATATATATATCTCATATACACACATATTTTACATACATATATATATATATTTTCCATATACACACATATATATATCCTACATATGCATACATATATATTTTACACACATACACACATATGTGTGTACTTATACATAAACATATATATATATATCTCCTATACATACATATACTTCATACACATACATATATATCCTATATGCATATGTGTGAGTATGTTTGTATGTATGTCTATGTACGTGTATATATGCATGTGTGTATGTATGTGTATGTGTACGTCTGTATGTATGTATATATGTATGTATGTATGTGTATGTACATATGTTTATGTGTATGTATGTGTGTGAGTATATGTATATATGTGTGTGGGTAGGTATTTGGGGTGGGGTGTTAACGAGTGTGGGAGTGAAGGAGTATTGATGAAGATTTAGAAGAATTGTATATATATATAGAGAGAGAGAAAATAGTGAATGGTAAGAGCAAGATAATTGATTGGTAGTGGGTTTGGGAGGTGTTGGTGTGTTCAAGGAGTGTTTTAGAAAGGGGTTGTAAAAGTGCCCTCCTGCGTATACAGCGCAGAACGAAAACCTGTTGGTAACACGAATCCCCAGTTCGGTCTTCAAACACCAAAAACTTGCATACTTGCGCAATATATATATACACACACACACACACACACACACACACACACACACACACACACACACACACACACACACACACAACACACACACACACACATATATATATAATGGAAAAATTTGAACAGGAACAAAACAGAGAGGCAGTACAACGAATGTTTATTAATTTCACGCTCTGGAGAGTGGGGTGGTGGTGGGGAACGACGTTTCGGGCATAAGCCCTTCCTCAGGTGAGAAGTGTGTGGGAACAGAGTTCAAAGGGTGTGTAGGGGAGTGGTGGAGAGACATATAGCGAAAGGAAACGGTGCGAATGAAATTAAAAATAAAAATAAAAATAAAGCATGATCAAAATAAAAGGAATGAAATAAAAATAAATATAAAAGCATGATCAAAATAAACTGAAATTAAAAAGGGGTAAAACAGGTGGTGGAAGGGTGTGGGGTGTGTAGGGGTGGTGGAAAGCACGTGTGTGTGGGGTTTAAGCGTGTTGTGGGTGTAGGTGGCGTGTGGGAGAAAACATTTTTTTGGGGGTGTGTGTGTGGGTGAGTTATATAGGTGATTCCGTAAGAGGATGGTTGAAATGTTGGTAAATTCCTATGATGTTTAGTAGATTCCGTGGTGGTCAAGTTCCACAAACGAGTATTCCATGAAGAGATGGTCGGAAGAGGAGAGATGTGGGGTGCGCGCGCAACAGGAAGTGGTCAAGCGGTGGGAGTGCTGTGTGTCTGTTTGTGCTGGGAGGTGGTCAGAGGGCATAGCAGCAGTCGGGTGGAATGGTAAAGGGGCGAGGATGGGTAGGTGTGAAAGTTGGAGTGAGGAGGGTGTGTGTGTGTATTAGTAGAGGTGTTAGTGGGATGAGTGAGTGTGGAGCGAGGGTGTGGGTGGAGCGGGGAGAGAAGGGTGTGTGTAGTTCTATGGAGGGAGTGTGGTGTACTGGTGTGTGTGTAGTTTGATGAAGGGGTGTTAGTGGGTGTTAGTATACGGGAGGTGGGGAAAGGGTTGAATGCAGGTGTGAGTGGGGGTTGGTGGTGGTAGGGTGTGTAGAGTTGGTGGTGTACGAGGGTGTGTGGGTACGTGTGCGTGGGGTTGGGGGGTGTTAGTGATGTTAGATGCGTGTGGGGTGGGTGGTGTAAGTGGGTGCGTGTGTTCGTGTGCTTGGGGTCAGGGGGTGTTAGTGAGGTTAGTTGCGGGGTGGTGGGATGGAGGTGTGGGGGTGAGGGTTAGTGGTGGTAGTAGGGTGTGTGTTTAGTGTGAGCGCGTGTATATATGTGCCGGTGGGTGTGTGCGTGTGATAAGGAGGGGGGAGGAGAAGAAGGGAGGGATGTTAGTATGTTAGTTGGGGAAGGGTGGTCGGATGAGGGGTGGAGTGGAGGTGTTAGTATTGTTAGTTGTGGGGTGGGCGGTGAAAAGGAGGGGTGTGTTAGTGGTGTTAGTGGGGGATAAGTGTGGGGGAGGGGGGGGGGGTCGAAGGCTAAAGGAATAAGGGTGGGGAGTTCAGGCCGGGAGGAGTGTGGGTCTGTAAGATGAAGATAGTTCTTTGTTCGACTCTAAGGCGATTGGCGGGTGTTCCGTGGCATTGGAGTAGGCCACAGATATATATATATATATATATACATATATATATATATGTGTATATATATATATATATTCGAATGTGTGTGTGTGTGTTTATAATGTCGAACCGTGCACACATACGTAGTTTTGTTGTATACGAAATACATTTCTTTATTTCGTCTCTAGAAACATCAAAAACTCCACTGTGGCGTTGGGTGAAATGGTGAGAGAAATAGAGAAAATATAGACTGGAAAGACAAAAAAGAATAGTCCTCAGGGTAGAGATAGAAATGAACAAAGAATAACTGAGAAATACATTGAAGAAGGCAAGTTACATACATTTCTGTTGAAATTTAAGTAACCTATTTAAGCAACCTATTTTAATTGAATACCTTGTTTTCTACGCATTATTTGCCTCGTCAACCGCTAACATTGAACACGCTATTCTGTACAATGGTCGTGTCTTCAGGTACAATGATTTGACATGTGTTTACTTATTTCTTTACAAATAAGTTAAATATCATTGCATCGTAATTATATCTACGTTTCATTCAAGGAGAAAGTTCAGAGATTTATATTTGATTTTTGTGTTTTGATTATCGTGGGTCACTCTGTAGTGGAACTCTATAGAAATAAAATTATTGACAAGAGTGTTTATTTATTCCACCGAACAGCTCTGTTTTGTGCCCTTAGCATATACATCGGTTGTGGCTACTTTTTGTTTATATCAAGGACTTAATTTATAACAGGCATTATGTAGACTTCAGCGCGTTAACAAAGACATTCATGTTGCACAGATGCGTGTTTCCTTATTGTGCAATACTTAATTCAGTTCTTTCAAAGTAATCTATTTGACTGTTGACTCATGTGACAATACAAATAGAGTAACTTGTCTCAATGTTCGTGATTAAAGATTTCCATAAACAGGTGTCAAACATTGATTTCTATAGGATGAAGAGGTCTTTGCTGACCCACTCAGTCAATAACTCTCTAAATATGTACATTTATGGATGATCAAATATATAATATTGTAAATTAATGTATAAAGTCTTCAGTGAATCTGTTTGAGAGGAGGACATATCATCTTTACAAAATTCACAAAACCTATTTGAAATCGAAAGATTCCGAACAAATATATTGTTCGCGTCATAAGAAGCTAAACAAGAATTAACTACAATAGAGGAAGAAGTGTATTTAAATTGAATACATTTGCTCGAATACGTTTAGGCATGCACATACACTTTTTCAACACCTTCCTCACTCTCTCTCTCCCTCTCTCTCTCTCTCTCTCTCCCACCATCGACGTTTTTGGCATTCAGTTATGGGGTCTCACATATAGATTGTGCACTCACATATAGATTACATTCATCTACACATACATACACTTATATTCTTTCTACCAGACTTTTTACCTTGTTGATAATAAATGATTTCTTTGGATATGGTAATAGTTTATGAAGCAGTATAACTGTGATTTTAGTACATTCGACAAAATAGTGAATAAACAAAAATATCGATAGAGAAAAAACAGCATCCATATTAACGAAAGTATATATCCAAGAATGCATTAGAAATTACAGGAGCATATACATTATAAAGATTATTCATTATTGATTTATGGATGAATTATATTGCAGGTTAAGAACACGTGATATTTGTGTTGACAACATAAGGAAGTTATGAATCATACCTACGTCCTGATCTAATTTATCTTAGGTCGATTTCTAAGTGGAGTAAAGGATTATTACATGTCTTTTTCTATTAAATAGAGATAACAAAGACAAAGGCATCTACTTGTATATGCGCTACAATTTATGTACATGTTATGTTTTTTATATACTGGTTGATATTTGATAACAGCTAAATGAATCACTGCAACTAAATTGCCTAAATGTGCACCCTTCCCCCAGCTCTAGTGAAAGAATTACAATTTGAAAATCATCATAAAAATAGTCCGAATTGTCGACATTTCAGTCAATCTCAATTCATTTGGTTATATGTTGACATTTAGTGGAAATTATATATTACAATAATGAAAATACATACACATCTGTACACTAGTAATATATTGGTATGATCTCGCTTTCTTAAAAAATTGTATTTGTCTTGTAACATTTGTGCATGTGCATGGGGATAGAGAGACAGACAAGGAGAGAAAGAACGATGGATGGATGCAGGGAGAGATAAGTATAGATAAATAAACGCGCACGCGCACACACGCACACACGCGCGCGCGCACACACGCGCGCGCACACACACACACACACACACACACACACACACACACACACACACATATATATATATATATATATATAAATATGAGTGGGTGGTTGTGTGCGTACGTGTCTTCGAATGCGTAGATAGACAGGTGCATACATGCATGGCAGTTAGATTAAGATACAATTTGAAAATATGAAAAAAAGAGTGCCAGATAGAGAGACAGGCAGATATACATTAGATAAATTCATAGATTGACAGACGAGCATTTGGATCGATAGACAAATATATATATAGTGATAGGCAGATAGTAATATATTATATATATATATATATATATATATATATATATATATATATATATATATATATATATATATATATATATATATATATATATATATATATATATATATATATATATGTATATATGTATATATGTATATATGTATATATGTATATATGTATATATATATATATATATATATGTATATATGTATATATGTATATATGTATATATGTATATATGTATATATATGTATATATGTATATATGTATATATATATATATATATATATATATATATATATATATATATATATATATATATATATATATATATATATATATATGTATATATATATATATGTATATATGTATATATGTATATATGTATATATATATATATATATATATATATGTATATATGTATATATGTATATATGTATATATATATATATATATATATATATGTATATATGTATATATGTATATATGTATATATATATATATATAACAAAGAGGATGTGGTAAGATACCAGGTGGCCCATAACGCATCAGTACTCAATATTAGTCGCTTAGTTCGGATCTAGCTGTCGAAACGGATGGAGCTCAGTCGTCGGGGTCCTGACTCTTTTCATATATAAATATATATATATATGTGTGTGTGTGTGTGTGTGTGTGTGTGTGTGGAGTGTGTGAGAGTGTGTGCGCGCGTGTCTATGTATATGTAGTAAATATCACAGATGTGAAAATGGGAAAAGGAATACAATATATCATCTCTCGGGGATGAGAGATGATATATTGTATTATTTATTTGTGTTCATTCATGGTCCTTGAGGGTGAATCTAGGCTGCTTGGGGTAATAAGGCTGAGTGTGTTTATCCAGACCTAGTTTTACCACTATGTTATACACCTCCAGATTAATATTATCTAAATTACTCTGCGTTGTTTTTTTGTAGTTCCTATGTAGTTCATTCTCTGTGTTAGAAAGGAACTTCCCTCCTGGTAATAGGTACCACTCTATCCTCAATAAGAATGTTGTTAAACTTTCGTATTCTACAACCCAAAATCTGGCCTCTCATCTGGCCATTACTAATAATAAGAAAATAAAGGAAGGCCTGGACAACCTAAGCCTAGGGGAAAACACGGTAGTGGACAGAGTGGGCCGAAACACAAGTGGTGATCATTCTGAGAATAGCATCACCAGAAGTTGTAACTGTAGAAGGGCTTCAGGCTGCCCCCTGAATGGTTTCTGCCTTGTTAGAAACATAGTTTATGCATGTGATGTGGTAACTACGGCGTCCACTAAAACCTATATAGGGTCAACCTCCACCCCCTTTAAGACCAGGTTTAACTCTCACCAGTGCACTTTTAGACATAATAAACTGAGGAACTCCACCTCCTTGGCAGCGTACGTCCACAATTTAAAAAATGCACGAACACATTACACACTTACTTGGCGGCAGGTTGCTAAATCCCATCCATATACTCCTCATAATAGAGTATGTAACCTATGCCTTGCCGAATCCCACTCTATTATATTTGCTAAATGCCCTCTACTAAATAGAAAGTCAGAAATATTTTCCTCTTGCCCCCACCGAATATTAAGCTCTTTCTTCTACTTTAAACCTATTAGCTAGCACTTCCTTATTTCTCCAGTTGGGCTATCTTGTGTAACTGTCTCTGATTGTGTGTAACTGTCTCCTATTGTTTGTCTTCTATGTATATGAGTCGGTGAGTGTATACGTATGCCTGCGGGAGGATATTGATCTGGATATTGGGGTGTACAGGTGAGTGGGTGTGTATGTTAATAAGCACCCCTGTTTGGCACAGCGGATGTAACCCATCCACGCTCGCCTACCCACCATTGGTGCATTGGTGGGTCTATCCTGACGTGTATCTTGTGGATCTGTACCTCTGTATGCGCATGAGTTGTGATGTAATGTATCTATGTAGAGCGTGTACTGTGATATAGGCTGCACTAGTAGAAATTTAGCCTGTAACTGTGGGCGGACCTGTGCCATCTCGCCGTAAGCAGTAGATACGTGGCGCATGTACGTGTTGCCCTCCTATTCTGTGGTTTAAGATCTACAGGCTGACTTCTGGGAGCTCTTGCCCGGGGTTGTAGTCTTTCTAGCACGATCGGCCTTCCATATATTGACGGTCGTTGTTATGATCCCGAAAGTAACGTTTTGGCCCCGATAGCCCTCCGTAGTTACTAACGGTCTGTGTACACTTAAATCGGGCAATGGCACGTGCGGACATGATTATCTCCGTAGGAATTCAATTTTATTTTACTACATCTCATCGTATGTTTTTATTTTGAATGTATTATCCGTGGTGGTGGGTCTTGCCTAATGTGGTATTTCTGTGTTTAATATCAGCTTTGACCCGGGTGTCCTACGCTGTGTGTGTGTGCGTGTGTGTCTGTGTATACATTTATATGTGTATGGGTGTAGGTGGTTGTATATGTCTGTATATAAAAAAAAATATATATATGTATACCGTCTCTGCATATGCATGTGGTGTGTATATGTGCATATACGTGCTGAACATATTGGTGTGTATAATCTTGTGATGTCCCAATGCGGTGACTTCATGGCTCTTGAAGCTATTTTTTATATATCTTTTGTCTTTTTATATATCTTTTGTATGCGCTCCAACTGTGTCTGCTTGCTTTGGCTAACCCGCCTGCACCTTGCTTTCGGCCTCTTGCTACTGCACGTGAATTCTCCTACCTTCCTTCGATGTACCTCTGTTTGACCATTGGACTCCTGCCCGGGTGTGAACCGGTTTGTGATTACCCCACCGCTCAGCTGTGTGAATGCACACCCGTGACTTTCGAGTGAACTTTTGAGACTGCCCAACCTGGGACGCCTCCATTGCCTTGCAATGGTCAAGTGATACTGGTGACTGTGACACTTAGTGCCTTCGTGGGCCCCTGATATTTTCAAGAAATATATTCTAAAAACATGGTCAAGTGATACGGATAACTGTGACACTTAGTGCCTTCGTGGGCCCCTGATATATTCAAGAGATATATTCTAAAAAAATATATATCTTATCTCAATTTACTTTATTTTATTTTATTTTATTTCATTTCATTTTATTTAATTTTATTTATTTATTTATTTAATTTCATTCATTCATTTATTTATTTATTTACTTATTTATTTATTTATTTATTTATTTAATTTTAATTTTAATTTTAATTTTATTTATTTATTTAATTTTATTTATTTATTTATTTATTTATTTATTTAATTACATTTAATTATATCTTATATTATATTATTTTACTTTAGTCTATTTTATTTTATTTTAGTTTACCTTATTTTATCTTATTTTATGATTATATTATATTATGTTCTATTTTATATAATTTTAATTTTAATTTTATATTATTTTATTTCATTCCTTACCCTGTATCACTATTATCTGTATATTTTATATTTTATATGTATGTTTGTTATATTTTTTGTATTTTCTTATATATATTATAAGTCTGTTTTTCACCTATTTTTTACCTACTCTTACCTAATCCTATCTATCTTATCTACTCTTGTCTGTTCTCTTATCCATGTGTATGCTTGTATGTAACTATATGTTGACAGCACCCCGCCCAACTGTGACTGATAGCACCCCTTATTTTTCATTGTTTATTTTATTATTTTTATTTTTATTTTTATTTTTATTTTTATTTTTATTTTTACTTTTACTTCCTTAATATCCTTTATCTTCTATTATTTTTCATTCTTCAATGTCTTGATTTGTTATTGCTTGTGTGGTATGTAATTAACCTTTATGCTTTGATGAGTCCCACTTATAGTGCGGATGAAACAATGTTAGCAAGTAAAGATATGCATATGCTATAGGCGTTCTTTGTTATTTATTATATATATATATATATATATATATATATATATATATATATATATATATATATATATATATATATATATATATATATATATATATATACATATATATATATATATATATATATATAATAAAAAAGAAAATTTTCGTATACATGGTTGAATACAATAATTGTAATCTGAGTTTTTCGAATATTAATAATAACATTCGATTCGTTTGCAATTATGAAAACAAGCCTCCATTTTATAGCCATGTCAGTAGAATGAACACTTCATTCTTGCTCTTGTTTTGGCATGTGAACAGAACTGCAGACACTAATGTTTCTGGGTATTACCCTTCATCAGTACAGCTCACTGTTCACCTGCCAAACTGTCAGAGCTAGTGAAAATATATGCTATTTTCAAAAATACACAGTGACTGATTGGCCTGATTTGCATATTAGCAGACTGGATGATCAGTCAGATCTGCATATTAGCAGAGCCACTGATTAGCTAGATTTGCATATCAACAGACTGGCCAGTTAGTTTCCTGTATACGAGTGATAAATGGCCGGCTTTGTCAAATTCAAATAAAAAAGAAAATTTTCGCTCTACATGGCTGAATACAATAAATGTAGTCTGAAAAGGAAAAAAGAAGAAAATAAGGAAAAGTAGTGAGGAGAGAGGAAGAGAGAGACAAACAGGTAAACAGACCGAATGGTGGGGGGGGGGGGGACATGGGACAATGGAACATGCAAGTAAGTAACCGAGGAAAAAATAGAATGGAGTAAGTTATAACGAACCGATTAGACTGGTGGTGCAATAACAGGAACGCAGTTGTACCGTGCAAAAAAAAAAAAAAAAAAAAATATATATATATATAAATATAGTTATCTCCGATGATCTGATTAAGCTAACATCGTATTTGAAATTGAGTGGCACTGCTTCTAGTGTTCAGCAATTTTTAGACAACTTAATCCATGAAACAACTGTCAGACTGTAAATAAATCCTTTTTTTTTGTACCGTTGACCATGTTATTCTTCACTTTTTCAATTTTATTACTCCAAGATAAACTTACATAGGAATACAAGTGAAATCATAAACTCGCCACCTACGTAAACCTCTTGTTGAGTCAAACAACGCCGTACGCTAAAACTATCCATAATAATAAGTATTCACAACCTCTAACTGGATTACCTATAACGATATTTTGTTATCCCTTATATATATATATATATATATATATATATATATATATATATATATATCGAAACGGCTTGAGCTCTGCCATCGGGGTCATACTTTTTCCTATTTCCCACTCTACTACCCTAAGTATTGAGTACTCTGGTGCGTTATGGTCCATCTGGTTCCTTACCACAATTCTTTTGTTATATATATATATATATATATATATATATATATATATATATATATATATATATATATATATATATATATATATATATATATATAGAGAGAGAGAGAGAGAGAGAGATAATTAGTACATCTACCAACATATGTGTACAGATGTACACCCATGCTAGCAAATATATATGTTATGTCTTAGTACCTTTGTGGTTCTATGCAGGGGGATGCAGAACAATTATATGAAAGACGTAAAATAAGAAAATTTTAAAATTAAAAATCAACTTACTTACTAAAATTTTCACTCCAACTAATTAGTTTCTGTAAGGGTATAAATATAGTTACGTAATATAACCATAGAGAATTCCTTACGTCATCAGGGAATCTATTCTCAGCTAAGTTCCCAGGCGATGCGCGGACACTAGGAACCCATATAAAAATAATAATTCAGTGGATGGAATAAAGCTAGCGAGGACTAAATTCCAGAGCACTGAAAAAATTCACTACCTCTGGTCAGTGGCAGATTCTAAAGAATCAATCACGTGACACTGAGGTTAATCAGTTAGGAGCGGGGTGGTATTATGACAAGAGCCTACTACTACCATGAATCAGCAGTAAATTTTGGCAAGTTTTGCTCAACAAATAATTTGGAGATAAATATAGAGAATTAGTACATCTACCAACATATATATATATATATATAATTCAATTTAATAATGAAGGAGTAACGTTAAGATTCTTTTCCTACAACAAAGCAAATAATACAGTACAATGAAGATATATTAGCTTAACGCTTGATATAGTAGGAAAAGAAACTTAACGTTACTCCTTCATTATTGAATAGAATTGGCGATGGATTGGCAGTATCGGTAGAGAGTCGGAAGCCATGCTTTGACGCATAGAGTTCTTATTTTACGTCTTTCATATATATATATATATATATATATATATATATGTATATAATATATATATATATATATATATATATATAATATAAATATGTTGATGAAATCACAATACCACTAGGTGCTTCACGCAATGTACGATACTGCAACATCGTGCTAATCAATGTCCTACTCAATGGTACCTAGGGTTAAACAGATGCAGGGCATATCATTACGGAATTCGGTATTGACGTGGCAAAATATGAACAAATTTGCCAGAGCAATCAATATGATCAGCGACTTGATCACCAAATCATCGAATAACAGCATAAAAGTTATTGATATATTCCACCAATTGATAAGGCTCATCAACAAAAATGAATACAGCTAACATAAAACAATTGATAATCGGGTCAATTAGTAGAAATACCAAAATAAAGTTGATAATTACCCAAACCAGCACCAGTTTCACCAAAAGTCGGGCTGTTAGTAATGAGCGAATTATGAATTTTTAGTTAACTGTTTTAGTTAACTGTTTCAACGTAGGATTTTGATCAAGAAAAAATAGTCAAACATGTTGGCCATATAAGCACCTAGAGACAAAAAAAAATGTAGACAGCATTGTCTGAATCTGTCCACTTTCCCTCCGTCTCTGAGTGCTTGTATGCCCCACTTTGTCTATTTTTGAAAGTCAAATACTCGTGTTGAAGCAGTCAACTTTAAGCTAACTTACATTCAAAATTCACACACACTAGACATTCTTTGTAGTCTCCTCTATCTTTCTACTTCTTTTATTTTTCATTCTATTTAATAATTGTTTCTACTTTTGGCACAAGGCCAGCAATTACCCAGTACATTACTGGTACTTTATTTTATCGACCCCGTAAGGATGAAAGGCAAAGTTAACCTCGGCGGGATTTGAACTCAGAATGGCAAGGGCCGTAACTCTATGCGTCAAAGCATGGCTTCCGACTCTCTACCGATACTGCCAATCCATCGCCAATTCTATTCAATAATGAAGGAGTAACGTTAAGTTTCTTTTCCTACTATATCAAGCGTTAAGCTAATATATCTTCATTGTACTGTATTGTTTGCTTTGTTGTAGGAAAAGAATCTTAACGTTACTCCTTCATTATTAAATAGAATTATATATATATATATATATGTATATATATATATATATATATATATATATATATATATATATATATATATATGTGTGTGTGTGTGTGTGTGTATTATGTCCCTCTAAGTGAAACAAAATTAATAAATAATTCAAAATACTAGCAAAAGGACAGCAGCTGATATTTCTGACATGAGATGCCACTGTTTTCAAATTCACTGCAAGCATTTCATTGCGTTTCTGGTCAGAAAATTGAATTATATTTTGCCTCAGTTTATCTAGTTGTTGGAAATATAGATTGAATTTTTATGGTGAATTTTTGTTATAAAAATGAGAGCATTGATTAAGAAGAGAGTTCTATCGCACCAACTTAACGCTAAGGGGGGGGGGGGTAGCTTTGAACACAGACTCGTTGAATGTTTTTTTTTTCAAAAGAATTACTTATTCGAATGTTCATGTGTAAGGCTTCAAAGTTACAAATTGTTATTTCCAAACCCAATGAATTTGCTACAACAAGCATGAACAAGAATCAATATCTTATTTATAACATATTCACAAAGCAACAAAGTCGTTGCCTGGCAACTAAGTTATGATCAACCATAGATGTAACATAAAACACTGAATGAGGGTTCACAATGACATAAACTCTATTGGTTAGCTACTAGCTACAGTGAATACTTCTTGGATTTAAAAAGCAGAATGCTGGAACGTTTTATATGCCAAGTAGTTAAAGAATATATCGAATATATAATATACGGTTTACTGTATATTCAATAATTAAATATGCTATATTTCATCGTCGATTTACTGTCTTGATTCTTGCAGCAGGTTTATGGCACCTGTTATATATGCTTTATATGGAAATATATTGTAAGATGTTTTTGAAATCCAATAAAAATACATTTTACATGGATTTAAACCCATTGAAAAGGATTTCAACCCATTGAAACTAAAGGTATTATTAAAATATTATTTGGCAATTTTAATTTAATTCGTTCTGACGACGGGGGAAATTATGATGATGACAATTTTAAGTATTGAATATATATAAGTAAATAAAAATAGTTCTCACTACACAAAGTAGAGTTACATTGAATATTCAAGTGTCTTTTGTGGTTATGGAAATGGAAAAAAAAGGGAAAGGCAAGGGCTCTAGTGTCATAGAAGAATGGGTGGGGGGAAGGGGAAGAGGGATGACCGCGGCGGTATTGAGGCTGCGCCCCGCGGAGAAGACCGCAAAAGCATTCCAACCAAAAACCAGCTAAAGAGGTTGCCGACTTCACCTTCATTATTGCAATGAAAAAAATACAAAAACGAATGTCAGCTCCAGAACCAGGCTCGCTCCAGCAGTAACGTGATCAATCTAGCATGAAGATCCCTGGTGTGAGATTATTACCCTGTTAAAAGCAATCTACGGAAACGTGGGAAATGACTACCAAGATCAATCGTAGGGTGAATGTATTCCATCAACGGTGTTTACGCGGTATATTTTACGATCACACACAGGGAAACGTTCTTCAACAATAAAATCTTGACACACACACACACACACACACACACACACATATATATATATATATATATATATATATATATATATATATATATATAGTTTTCTCGTCTGTGTAAATGAGGTGATTAATCTCATTTGCATATGAAGCTGCATAAGTTGGCTCAACTTATAATAAAAAGAAATAGGATTTCGCTTCAAGCATTCAAGCATAGCTTTATACAATATGTATAGAAATTTCGTATTTTGAAAGAAATACGATTTTAGGAATCCGTAGCTATGCGAAGACTGGCGGGGGAGGGGGGGGGGGGGGGGGGGCTAACGCCCTCTGGTGTTGTCCAACAGAAGCAAGGGAGACAACCGTCTATGCATTTCAGGCTTGACTGGCCATCGTCAGGACGATCCATCCCACTGGAATCGTATTTCTTTCGAAATACGAAATTTCTATACATATTGTATAAAGCTATGCTTGAAGCGAAATCTTATTTCTTTTCTATTATAAGTTGAGCCAACTTATGCAGCTTCATATGCAAATGAGATTAATCACCTCATTTACACAGACGAGAAAACTATATATCTCGGCTGTTTTCAAGTCCAGCAGTCGCAGAGCAGTGGGAGGGATCGTCCTGACGATGGCCAGCCAAGCCTGAAATGCATAGATGGTTGTCCCCCTTGCTTCTGCTGGACAACACCAGAGGGCGTTAGCACCCCCCCTTCCTAAAACCGTATTTCTTTCGAAATACGAAATTTCTATACATATTGTATAAAGCTATGCTTGAAGCGAAATCCTATTTATATATATATATATGTGTGTGTGTGTGTGTGTGTGTTTGAAAAAAAGGAAAAGAATGACTTCATTTGAAGGTAGTATTCCATAACAATTTATTTTTTTAATTTTCCAATTTTCTAATTTTCCAATTTTATAATTTTGCTATGTAGATCAAATTAGCAACATAGCAAAGTTATAAAATGATAAAATTGAAAAAAAAAAAATTAAATTGTTATATAATACAAACTACAAGTGAAGTCATTCTTTTCCTTCTTACAAATATATATAACTATACGAAGGGTCTCACACGTTTTCCAATATATATATATATATATATATATATATATATATAAAATGTGAAGAAGGAGCACACGAGTTGGAATATATATATATATATGTAAATAGGAAGAAAAAGACGATTATTGCCATAATAACACTTTTTGAACTGCTTATCCTCAAGACCTATACCTGTAAATAACACTATTCTTTCTTTCCCATTACCTTGTCATGTTCCACATCACCCCCTTCTTTTTCTTTTTCTTTTTACTTCAAAAACCTTGTTTGTAAATAATATTATTCTTTCTCATTTCCTTAACATGTTCAACATCACATTATCTTCTCTCCTACATTTTATACCAATACAAATTCCTCCCTTTGATATTGCATAAAATGCTGAAACTGGTAATAGACAATTCTTAAATATATAAATAAATAAATAAATAAATAAATAAATAAATAAATGCCATAGTTAATTAATAAATAAATTAACTAATACCTTAACACTTCACACAAAGTAAAATATTTTGTTTTAAACATTTTCTAACCCAGAAAATAGAGAAAAAAATAAAAGTAAAAAAAAAATTTTTTTTTCTTCCTAATAATCGTCTTTTTCTTCCTATTTACATATATATATATATATACGTAAATAAGACCGTTATTGCTCCAACCGGTCTAACCACCATTAATAACTACACTAAATATATATACATATACATAACCCATATATACACTAGATACATATATAAACACTACACTACACACACACACACACACACACACACACACACACACACACACACACACACACACACACACACACACACACACATACACACACACACACACACACACACATATATATATATATATATATATATATATGCACACAAGCAAGTTGGACCGTTAAACACTCAAACCGAATGCAGACCCACCTAGATCAACCGCAAAACAATCATCGAATGTCCTATACGTAAATAATACACTCAGAAACCAAAGCCAACAATTAACAAGGCATCTCGCTATATATATGCATTTGACCTAGTAATAATATATCAGATACCCAATTTAGTTGCTCCGCTATACATATTTACGCCTTTCAATGCATTTATATATACGTAGGTTCGAAAATGTATATTGTTATTCATATATCTCTATATATATTGATTATCTATAGACACTCTAGTTTGTCTACATGTGTGACAATTGTTTGTTTGTGTGAATTGGATGTTTTTCTGTTCACGTCAATACCGAAAACTTTCTTCTTTTGTTTACTTTGGAACACTTTCAGTGAATCAGATAACTATTTGCATCGTATAGTAGATGAGAAAATAGTTCATTAAAAAGATAGCTATAGAAGCTGGTGGAGCTAATCGTAGCTAAACAGAAGTTACGAGATAGTAGTTTCCATGGTTACCTATAGTACGCAGGCCATTGTCGAAAGTATAAATCAATAGAACATGCTAAACAACCGACAGTAAACATTATTTCTGTTACAATGCTATATTGAGAATGGATATCAAAAGCAAAATGTTGCGACTTAGTTTGCATGATGATTAAAGATCTGTGAACTGTGTAAGACGAATCCTAATGACAATCTGATACATAACGGAACAAAGAATATCACGTGGCCTATGAAAAATAATGGATAATGAACTATTATGTATTTCTTAGTAAATTACTATATTGAATAGATATTAGATGCATATTCAGAAATGAATTGCTCTAGACGATAAAAATAGTTACACAATTATATGAAAAACTTTACGTTTTAGACCAAATAAACTTTCGTTTTCGCACTGTTCCCATACACCACATTCTTCTCAAAATGTATAGGTAGCTCGAGATTATGGTAAAATATACTTGTCTAACTAACTGCACAGTGAAATCGCATCTGGAACCTCATGGATTCGAAGCAAGCGTCTTAACTACACATATTTTCCCCATTTAACAACACAAAACCCCCCCCAAAAACAACAACAATATGCTTCAATTTGAGGTAGATTTTGCTGTTATTTCTGACAGATAGAATAAGTTTTATTTTATAATTAATTTTATCATATCACATCAGGTAATACAATTTTATCACACACAATAAGTAATATATTTGTATTTATTCTCCAACTCCTGGCAGCTTCTTTTGTAAATACTTTTAGTTTAAATGTGATTACGTTTCCTACGTTTTGTTTGCAGGTTAGTTCTATGACTTGGAGGAAAAATTGGATGCTTTCCCATACTCAGAACCTGGTGGGATGAAGAGAAAAATGTATATTCTGTCTGGAGACATGACATGAATAATTTTTACATGAGAGTACTCTGCGCAAACGTCACATTAACCATAGTTCACCTTTTTTAATTGTATTTGTTTAATTATAATTGGTCGACTACCCAAAATCTTAATTTTAGCATTTTTAAAGAGACCAACCGATATAAAACAGAAGTTGAAGTAACAGACGGCTGTATGAAAGATGAGAAAATCATCAACTGAAACTATTGAGTAACTAAATTATAAATTAAATTGTAAATGGGATTACATACTGATGGACTAACTTGCTCTTACCCAACAAAACTGATGAAAATGGAAGCTGATAAAGAAAATGAACAGAACTCGAAGGTGACATTAAAGGGGATTTAGCTGTTACGTAAAACCAAACACTTCCTACCAGAAACTAAAAAATCAAAAACAGAATACAAAATATAACAACAAAACGTATAAAAATTACGAAGAAATAATTAATATTTTTTTCTGGTTGCTCTCATCGAAAAGTGGCTGTTTATACAGACCTAATATAGTTGAAGTTTTCATGAAATGAGAACTAGTTCAGCATTATAAAACTTTCTCGTGTGACGATAGACTACACCCATGACCTTCTTGCAGAACATCTGGGCCTTTAGGGAGGAAAGGAAGGACAACATTATCATTCAAATGCGATAGATTAAAGCTACAATCAACAAACGGGATCATTTTATCCAACGGCGATCCGTAGAGTTTTACTCGTAGATTGTAGATAAAGATATATACCCAAGAAGCTGCGTAAGAGAGATCAAACTTGTTACTTCATGACTATATTGTACACAAAATGAAGGTGCTATATATCCACACGAAAAGATTTTCAGAGAACGGCAAAGTGAATTTGGGAGATTCAGGCAAATCGTCTAGATAGTATTTAGAAAACAGAAAGCGATATTCGTATTAATCGGTGTTTAACACGCGGCAAATAGGAGTGCACTACACACATATATTACATAGATTAGATTCAATAGAATAGAAAACAATGAAACAAAAAATCTGTACAATGAAGATGTATTAGTTTAACGTTTGATATAGTAGGAAGAGTCTTAACGTTAGATGGATTAATTGGAGGTAGTCGGTTCTGACAGGACTCGCTGGATGGAGTGTTTAAGGACTCTGCCCTCCTGACCCTCCCAGGAATAAATGGGCAAAGAATAATAATAATAATAATAATAATAATAATAATAATAATAATAATAATAATAATAATAATAATAACAATAATAATAATAATAATAATAAAACGAGAAAAACAAACAGAGAAAAAGAAAAAAAGAAAAAAACAAAAAAAAAACAAAAAACAAAAACAAAAAACGTAAAGAAAATAAGAATGAAGAGAGAAGCAGGCGGACGGACAGAGAAGAGGGGGGAAAAACTAAAACTAAAAAAACAAAAACTAAGTCAGACATTCGAACACTACATTACAATGAAACTTATGCTTATTCATTTTTGGGGCCCTTTCTGCCTGTGTGTTTGTTTGTTTATGTGTGTTCGTATACAGCGTGGTGATAATGCCACACAAGGGCCAAGTGGAACGGCGAATCCACAGATGGCTATGTAACCATACATTCGCCAATCCTCGATAAGAGTGTTTAAATATCGAACATAAACAGTTCGAATAACGGTGAAATGGAGACTAGAACGTCATGTGACAGACTCTCACCCAACAGGTGCCCCCTGGCTCAGCAGCAGGAACCTGACTGTCAACCAAATACTGCTGATGTTGGAGGAAGAAGAAGAAGGAAAGGGGCCAGAACCAACTGGACTAAAGAATTGAATAGAACTGTTATGCAATGTTACCTGAAAAGTAACCCCAAGGAGAGGGGCTAGAGGAGACGGATGCATAACATCTGGAACGAGATTGGTCTATTTAAATTAGATGAACAAAAATTGGCCGGGCAGGCTCGGGTAATAAGAACTAATGGGTGGATAAGCGAGCTGGAACTGGAGGAACTGAGCAGAGAGAATGGCTTGGAGATGGCGGGTGTAGTATGCCAGACAAGCGAGCCAGTGGGAAATGAAGGTGAAGAGGTCCTGAGAACGGAGGAACCACCCGAAGAAGACAATGATCTGAATACTGAGATAAATAATACCTGGAACAGAGATACGGCCACTGAGGAGATGAATGCTGACGGGCTAGGACAAGATTCGGTTGACATCCTAAATTTAGTGGTAGATGAATTGAACAATGATAGTGGGAGACCTATGAACCTAAGATTTGTAGACAGGAAAAAGTTAAAAGAAACAACAGCTAAGGTAAACAAAGTCATCCCATACCTTGAGGCGAGGAGCCTTCACCAGTGCAACAATATCCTCAAAGCAACAGCAAATACGGTGAGGAAACTACTTGGTATAAAAGCGAGAGGAAACAACAGACAAGAAAGAGCAGAGCCGTGGTGGAAGAAACGACTGAGTGGTCAAATCGGGGAAATGAGAAATGACATAGGAAAGCTTGAGTCACTACTGAATGGGACACTAAAAAACATAGGCACTAAAAATAGACTGGAAATAAAGTACAAAACTAGGAGGAAAAAGCTAAATATTATCATAGAGGAACTAAAGCAACGCATTGTAGCAAAGAGTGCAATACGAGAACAGCAACGCATTGTAGCAAAGAGTGCGATACGAGAACAGAGTCAGTCAGTATAAACAGAACCGCATGTTCGACAACAACCAGAAGATGCTGTTTGGACAGCTTGAGGGGAAAGAAAGAGGCAACGACTTGATCCCTGGGGCGGAGCAAACTAAAACATTCTGGAGAGGAATATGGGAGCAGGATGTTAGACATAATGTCCAGGCAGGGTGGATTGAGACAGTACAGAGGGAGATCGGTGAGCAGGCACACCAACAAACTGATTTGAGTATCACAGTTGAAACTCTTAAGGGGCAGGCCAAAAAACTAACCAACTGGAAATCACCAGGCCCAGATGGTGTGCAGGGGTATTGGATTAAAAATTTAACATCCCTCCACCCGAAGCTGACGGCCATGTTCAATGACTGCTTGGTGTCGGGTGAGGTGCCAGAGTGGTTGACAAAAGGTACCACAGTTCTGATAATGAAAGACCGAATCAAGGGTAATGATGTTACCAACTATAGACCTATCACATGTCTGTCCGTAATGTGGAAACTGTTGACGAGCATTGTGTCTGAGGAAATCTACCATCACCTCCACACAAACAACTTGTTACCGGACGAACAGAAAGGATGCCGAAAGAAGTCACGTGGTACACAGGACCAGTTACTTATTGATAAGATGGTAATGGGGAATTGCAGGAGGACACACACTGATCTTGCCATGGGATGGATAGACTACAGAAAGGCATTTGACATGGTGCCTCATTCTTGGATCACCAAAAGCCTGGAGATCTTCAGGGTGGCAGATAACATCAGACAGTTGCTGGGCAGGAGTATGGGGTCCTGGGAGACAGAGTTGACATCAACTGGAGTATCCTTGGGAAGCGTGAAGATCAAGAGAGGTATCTTCCAGGGAGATAGCCTGTCCCCTCTGTTGTTTGTCCTTGCCCTGATGCCCTTGACCATTATGCTGCGAAAAGTGAGAGCAGGATACAAGTTGGGAAAGGGAGAGCTTACCATCAATCACCTCCTCTTCATGGACGATCTTAAGCTCTTCGGGAAAAGTGAGAAGGAGTTGGATGTGCTTGTTGACACTGTCCGTATTTTCAGCAGTGATATATGTATGCAGTTTGGTATTAGTAAATGTGGAGTCATTGTGATGAGGAGGGGTAGGTTGAGCACAAGTAACGGGATCCAGATACCAACAGGTGAGATGATAAAGGAAATTGACTCTGAGGAGGAATACAAGTATTTGGGCGTTCTGGAGGCTGATGGCATAAAGAACAAAAAAATGAAGGAATTGTTAAGAACTGAATACATTCGGAGAGTAAGGAGCGTATTGAAGTCACATCTGAACAGCAGAAATGCCATAAGCGCAGTAAATTCCCGAGCTGTGTCTATTATTAGGTACAGTGCGGGAATTCTGAGATGGAATGTTGCTGAACAAAAAGAAATGGATAGGAAGACCAGGAAGCTATTGACTATCTACAACATGTTCCACAAGAGGAGTGATGTCGATAGACTCTACCTAAGGAGATCTGAGGGTGGAAGAGGTCTTATCAGCATAGAGGACTGTGTTCAGATGGAGAAAAACAACCTATACAAATACGTGACCTATAGTAAGGAGCCAATGCTCAGAACTGTACTGAAGGAGGGGACAGTGGGCCAGGGGATGTCCAAGGAGGAAATAACATCAAGGAGGAAGAGCAGCCTTAAGGGAAAATCCCTTCATAGTACCTTCTTTGAGAAAACTGAATTTAGAGATCCACAGACATGGAACTGGTTGAGAAGAGGAGACCTCAAAAAGGCTACAGAAGGAATGCTAATGGCTGCGCAGGAGCAGCCCCTCAAAACGAAGTGGTTGAAGCACCATATTTACAAGGAGGAGGCTAGCCCACTGTGCAGGATCTGTGGAGAGAGAGAGGAGACTGTGGCTCACATTGTGTCCGAGTGTAAACACCTAGCCCAGACCCACTATAAGGGCTGGAGACACGATGTGATGGGCAGGGTGATCCACTGGCACCTGCGCAAAGTAAACAATTTACCACATTCTGAGAAATGGTATGAGCATAGGCCAGAGGCGGTGATGGAGAACAATCAGGTGAAGGTGCTGTGGGATTTTAGGATACAGACGGACAAAAAACTGGAACACAATAGACCTGACCTGGTGGTTGTGGACAAAGAAAAAAGATCGTGTCTGATTGTGGATGTGGCCTGCCCTTTCGACACGAGAGTGCAAGAGAAGGAGAGGGAGAAAATTAACCGATACCAGGACCTAACGTGGGAGGTGAAAAGGATTTGGAACTGCCATGAAGTCAAAGTGATCCCGATTGTCATAGGCGCACTGGGGACTATCTCCAAAAGTTTCCAGGGATGGTTAAAGAAAATCGGCCCCTTCACGCTTTTTGGAACGCTTCAAAAGGCATGCTTGCTTGGAACAGCAAGAACCCTCCGATACGTCCTGAATATCTGAGGCTGCAGGTAGTGGCTTGATATTCATTCCAACGGACTTTCCAGTTAACCAACATCAATGACTGAGATTCAAGGAATAACAACAACAATAATAATAATAATAATAATAATAATAATAATAATAATGATTTCTTTATTAACCACAAGGGTTTACATAAAGTAGACATTAAGGACAGTGCAGGACAATGCAGGACGGTACAAATGGGCATTTCTGCGTGTAAAAAAACAAAAACAGAGGATGTAACAAAAATAACAATGAAAATAACAATGAAAAATTCCCCAATAGGGGGGAGACTTCGGAGGGACATTTGTGGAGAAAGCCCAGTAAAAAGCCACAATGACCCTGACCACCAAGGCAAGTGCCCTCTCCCAGTTTTCCACCTTTAGTTTACAGATATATACTCAGAGTCGGCCCATTCACTCGGGCCATTCTTGCTTCTCTCACCCATCTTTCAACAAAATGCTGGGAAGAGAGCACTTCCCTCTCTACTCTGATTTTCCTTTTCAAATGAAATTTGAAAAAGTCAATCAGAGCATCACCGAAGAGGTAAGTGCTCGTCTTCAGCCCTTTCAAACGTGTCCACCATACTATCTCTTTCGCCATGGCCACCAGACAGATAAAAACTGCCTGCCCTTCCCGGCTAAAGGAGGAGGGCGGGGCAATCCTCACGATAGACTCAGATGATAGCTGGATCCGTCCTAAACGCGACAGCAGGTGTTCGACATAAACCCACAAGTCAGCAATTTTCGGACACTGGACGAGTGCGTGCAGGACGGTTTCGTCGCCCTGCGCGCATCTCGGACATGCCCGGCTGACGGCACCTCCATGCCTGTAGAGTTTATCCCGAACTGGCAAGGCTCCTCGGTAGCACTGCCAGGCCAGAGATTTCTGGAAGTTGTCCATAGGCCCCGGCCCGAAAGTTCTTCCGAAGAGATTGGCTAGTTGATTTTCGTCGACGCCTAGAGTTTCCCCAAGTACGTCGTCGCTCTTCCCCTCCACTAATCCTCTATAGAACGCCGAGGTGGAGTTTCCACCGATCACATTGCCCGATTGGTCGAGGGCTGTGAGCGCCTGAAGACATTCCAGTCTCCAGGCGCTCCCTCTCGGTCTTCGCTTGACCCAGGACTGCAGCTCCGTCAAGGAAACGAGCTGGGGAAAAACGCGTCTAGCAAACGGCGACCACACCTGATCACCGTCGAGGAAGAGGTGGAGATGTCGTAGCCTGAGCGCGTGCCTGCGCATCATCAGCCACGGCATGCCCAGCCCTCCACGTAGCGGGTGTTGACAACAGATGGACCGCCTGACCATCGGAGCACGTCCCTTCCACAAAAAGCGAAAGAGCAAACGCTCCAGCGCAGTCAGGCGAGGCTTAGGACAAGGTACGACGGTTAGGCGGTAGCAGATGACAGACGCGATGTACGCGTTAGCCACCTCCGCTCGACCTTTCAGGGATAGCTTCCTCTCCGCCCATTTCTGGGTGAGAGAAGCCACCCTGCTCGTCACCTCGTCCCAGTTTTTGTCCGTCTGGAGGTCCGGACCGAACCAGACCCCTAGCAATTTAACCGGTCCGTCCGTCCAGCGCCCGACGACGCTGTTGGACGGCATGGACCTGCCTCTCCAGGTGCCGAGCTGCAGGCCCACTGACTTTTCCTGGTTGATCATTGCTCCTGTCACCGCTTCGTATTCTCTTAGTGTAGTGCCGATCGCTTCGATGTGTTTGGCGTTCGACACCACTACGGTGACATCGTCCGCATATGCTGACACGGATCTTCCGCATCCTAGTTCGCGCGGGACTCCCCTCAACGTCTCCAGTTTGTGCAGTAATGGCTCGAGAGTCAATACGTACAAGAGGGACGAGAGGGGACATCCTTGGCGGACCGAGCGCATGATGTTGAACGGTTCCGACAGGTGACCGTTCACTCTCACCACAGAGCAGATGTCGCTGTGCATGGCAGCGATCCAGCCTCTGAAGACGGGCCCAAAGCCAGCCGCCCTCAGGACTGCCGCTAGGTAACGATGGTCGACCCTATCGAAAGCTTTCGACTGATCTAAATTGATCAAGGACCCACCCGTGCCAGGTTCCCTAGCTACCCTCTCTACGATGTATCGCATGAGGTGGAGGTTGTCGTGGATGGATCTGTCGGGAATGGCGCATGTCTGCGCCTCTCCCACCAGACCACCAACGACAAGCGCCAACCTCTTTGCTAGCACCTTGGCCAAAATCTTAAACTCTGTGTTTAGCAGAGTTATGGGCCGGAAATTGTCTATGTTATCCCCCTTGTTCGGATCCTTTCTCAGCAGTGCCACCGCTCCTCGGCTCACAGAACTGGGAATTCTCCCGTTCTGTTGCCAGTTGCAGTAGACGTCCGCCAAGAGGCCTCCGAACAAGTCTGGCATCTGTACGTAAAGTTCATAGGGCAGACCATCCAAACCAGGCGATTTACCCCTTGTGCAGCCAGTCATTGCCTCCCGTACTTCAGCGGCTGTTATCGGCTTTTCGCAACACCTCGCCTCAGTGGCCGAGAGCCGCGGCAGTCCGTCGAGGTAGACACTAAAGTCCATCCCTCTACCCGGCCCCCCGCTGCCCCCGAACAGCTGAGCGAAGTGTCGCTGAAAAGCTTCACACATTTGCCCGGGATCGAGTAGCATGCGCCCGTCGTGGTCCACCAAAGACCGGATCGTGGCTTTGTTGCCACGACGCGCCTCCGCCACTCGGGCCCATTGAACGGCTTTCGTCCCCTCGTGTCTGAGAGCACGCACCCTTGCTCTGACAACGCAGCCTTCGTGCTTTGCATTGAAGAATTGGTCAAGGGCCAATTTCGCCGCAAGCACGTCGGTCGCAATGCCTTTGCTAAGCGCCTCGTCTAATTTTCTAACTAGTTCTCCCTCTGCTCTATTTTTCTCTATTGCTAAAGCCTTACTAAACCTAATCGATTCTATTCTAATCGCTCTTTTCAGAGCAAACCACCACTTGTTGTTGACGATGGCCCCCGTCAACGCCCGTTTAACTAGTTCGCTAATCCGGTCTCTGTAGGCCTTGCGCGCTGGTAAGGACGCGTTTAGCTTCCAGTAGCCGGGTCCTCGTCTATGAAGCCTATCTAAGTCAAGCACACAGATCACGAATTTGTGGTCCGTGTAGCTGACTATCTTGAATTGTGGACAGCCTATGCTAGACCTATCTATTTCCCTACAAAATACTCTATCTAGATATGATCTGGATGACCCTATGCGGTTTGTCCAAGTCCACATTGGCACATTCGGGAAATCCAATCGGTACCTGTCAGACAGTTCAAAACGCCTGAGCAGGTTGGTGAGGCTCTTGCACCCTCCACCCCTATCCGCTAATCCCACACAGTCCCAGCGTGCATCTAAGATCCCGTTCCAGTCGCCCACTAACACTAAAGAGCGGGACGTTCCAAGAAAGGTCTCCAGACGCCGGAAGAAATCAGGCCGCCCTGCTCCTGTCGGGGCATAGACGGCCACTAGCCTGAAAGCTTGCCCGTCTCCGCTGGTCACGTCCAGCACCACCAGCTTACCCTCTGGGTCCAGGAAGATGGCCCGTATGGCGAGATCCAAACCTCTCCGAAAAAGCACAGCAACTCCTCCACCGGATCCAGGACGGCTGGGAGATGCGTACACATCGTAGCCGCCGAAGATCGGTGCGAAGGCCCGTGCTTCGGAGATTCTGGTCTCGCTGATGGCCACTACATCTATGTTTAGTGACCTGAGGTCGTTGAGCAGGTGACCCTGCTTCCATGACGACCCCAAGCCACGCGCATTTATGCTGCCTATTCTGAGTGAGGTCATGTTTAAAATAGAGTGGAAAAGATGGGAAAGACCACTTACCGTATTTTTGGTAGAGGAGGGATGGTTTTTACATCCCTTTTCACTTGATCGTCTGGTGAAGGGACCGTTGAATCGTCCCTTCGGCTGGTCGTCGGCTCTTCTAAGAGAATGTCTGAATATACTCTTCGATTAATGGTTCCTCCTAGGTCCCTGAAATCACCAACTGCGTTGGGGAATTTCGTTTTAATGTTTGTGTATTGTTTCTGTGCTATTTTTAGCAGTCTTATGTTAGTTGGCGTTTTGATTGGTGCTGGTATTATGTAGTCCTGTTGTGAAATGTCTGTGTGTTCAATTATGTAAGTCATTAGTTTCTTGTTGTGTGTGTTTATTGCCGTGCATTTGTTTTTCTGGGGGTGGGGTGTGGTTCTGCTATTTTCTTGTCGTTGTTGCTGGGTGTGTGTGTTTTGTTGTTGTGTTTGCGATGTTGGTGCTTGTGGTGTTGAAGGTGTTGTTGGCGGTGGGGTTGTCGCCGGTGGTGATGGTGGTGCTGGTGTGGGTGGTGATGGTGTTGGTGGTGTTGCTGCTGTGGGTCTCTTTGCAGTAGACTTTACCCTTTTCTCATTTCTTTCCTCCCTTTTCAAAGGCGACGATGCGCTGCTTCTGCGTTTGTGCCTTCTTGAGACCTTTTGCCATCCCTCTCCCACCTCACACTCCATGTCTGATTCTGTAAGGTCGGGGAGGGGTACCAGCTCCACTCTTTCACTTGTTGTTGTTGGTGATGTTTGCACTGGAGTCTCTGTTGCAGCTGCATTTGGTATTGCTGTTGTTGTTGTTAATATTTCCACTGCTGCTGCTGTCTTTGATTTCCGTGGAGTGGGTATGGGTGCCACGGACCTATCGTTCCTGGTTGCCGCTTGTCCTGTTGCTGGTAGCCGTGGAACCGGATTCGGGAGGAGGGGGGTTTTCTCCTTTCTCAGGGTCTTCTCGTTGCAGAAGGCCCTGAGGTGAGTCTTCGATCCACAGCGAAAGCATTTCGGGCGTTTGCCCTCAACACTTATGGGCAGTTGAGTGCCGTTATCGAAGTCTATCACATCCGGGATAGCTTCGATGCACTCCTGGTTGGTTTGGATTAGCATCTCAATGGAGGAGCCGACCCAATCTTCTCTTACTTTTTTCTGTACTTGCAGTACAGTTGTTTTGTCCTCGATTCCGACGAGGACAGACGCGGCCAGCCAAGAAGGGGTCATTCCGGGGGGGACGTGGGTCAGTTTGACCCTCACAATTTTTTGCCCGCAGTAGGAGGGCACCAACACCATTTCCTCGCTCCTTAGGGTCACTACTGATTGGGCCTTTGCCTCCTGGGGTGTGGCAAAAAGTACGTCTACGGTGGCGTATTTTTTGCCTCGGGTGATGTGCGTTTTCCTCTGCCACACAGACCCCAAGGCTTTTTGTATTTGGGCCTCTGTGGCTCTTTCCACCCTACGGGATTTTGTACTTACTGTACGGTACGTGACCGTACAGTGCTCTTGGGTTTCGAAAAAATTTTTCGCTGCCTTGCAGATTGCTCGGTGTCCGTTCTTTGTCACCATCTTCTTCGCTTCCTCTAATTCCTCATTTGTTATGAGGATTGTTTCCAGGTTTTTCGCAATACCTGCAAATGAGATTGGTTTTTCTCTGCTGTTGTTGTTGTCGTCAGAGCTGCTGGTACTTTTGTTGTTGCTGCAGGTACTACGACTACTGCCTCCGCCGCTGTTGCTGTGGTTGTTGTTGGTGTTGCTGCTGCTAATGCTGTTGTTGTTTATGCTGCTGGTGATGCTGTTGCGGCTGCTACTGTTGTTTTCATTGTCACTGTTGCTGTTGTTATTACGGCTGCTACTGCTATTATTCCTGACGTCAGACGAATGAACTGGGTTTTCGTATTTCCCGCACACCTGTTTCGTCGCTGTCGTCGTCGTCGTGGAGAAACCTTGCACGCTTTGCACGAGACTTTTCTTTTCTTTCGTCGCTTGCGAAAGAGAAGGTAGGGAGAGAGACACATTTAAAGAAGGGAGGGAGAGAGACAATCTTCTCTCTCCTGTAGTGATGATTGAGGAAGAAGAAGACGGAATGAGTGGGAGTGACGTATGAAATTTTTTTTTTTTGGTAGCCATGTTTTTTTGTTTAAAATGAAATTTTGGGTACAAAACCCCAATAACTGGCTATTTAACCCCGAAGGGCCAAATAACGGACAGAAAGACCCCTCTCACGAGGAGGAGGGTGTCTTTATCAACAATTTGGTTCAAGTTTTAAACAATTTACAATTGTTTTAACGGTTAAAAATTACTATACCTTACAGAGCCGAGCCTCCGTCAACCATGGCATTCAATAATAATAATAATAATAATAATAACTAAACATTACTGATTTAAATCATCTCTATTATGCATCGGCTAAAGTCACCACTCACTTATGTGGAGTGAAGATGAAAAAACAAAGGAATTCCCACAAGAAATCTACTTGGCAAGAGAACATCAATCGCCAAATAAACCTTCTCCGATCTGACATAGAAATTTTAACAAACTATAAAGTAGGTGAACATGTTAAACAAACTAAACTTAGAAAATTGAAAAGAAAGTACAGTATAAAATCAACAAGTGACATAGACATGCTGATAGAAATAATCAAGCAAAAAGTGTCGGCCAAAGCTGCTCGTATAAGGCGCTTTGAAAAACGATCTAGATTCTATAAGGACAATAATATGTTCAAAAACAACCAAAGAAACTTCTACAGAAAAATTGGTAAGTCAACAATAACTGCTAAATCAATACCACCCAAGGAGGAAGTGCAAGAATTCTGGGAAAAGATCTGGGCCGAAGAAAAAGTTCATAACATACATGCCCCATGGATAGACAGACAAATGAAAGATACAGCTTACCTTGAGGAACAAATATGGGAAAATATAACAGTTGAACAGTTGCGCTTGGCTCTAAGAAAAACCAGCAAATGGAAATCCCCAGGAAAAGACAAAATACAAAACTTTTGGATAAATGCCTTCACAGAGTCTCATGAGCTGTTAGCCCAACTTTACAATGAAATAGTTAAGGAGCCAGAAAAGATACCATCATGGCTAGTTAACGGCATTACATTCCTGCTTCCGAAGAATGATGAGACAAACAATCCCAAAAATTACAGACCGATAACTTGCTTGACCACAATGTATAAAATTTTAACATCAGTCCTAACTGAATACACATATGACCACCTGATAACAAATGACCTATTTCCCATTGAGCAGAAAGGGTGTAAACGAGGCTCATATGGCTGTAAGGATCAGCTTTTGGTTAACAAAATGATACTGGAAGATTGTCATAATAGACACAAAAATCTATCGATTGCTTGGATAGATTATAAAAAAGCATTCGACAGTTTGCCACACAGTTGGATTGAAAAATGTTTAGAGATTTTCAAAATATCCCCCGTTGTCAGGAGGTTTTTGTCATTCAGTATGAAGACATGGAAAACGACACTCCTTTTGAATAGTGAAACAAAATCACTGGAAGCTGGAGAAGTTAATATTAATTGTGGAATTTTTCAGGGTGACTCTTTATCACCGCTTTTATTCTGCATCGCACTTATACCATTAAGTAAAATGCTCAATGAAACAAAACATGGATATAAAGTCTATGACAAAACCATTAATCGCTTGTTCTACATGGATGACCTGAAACTATTTGCAAAAAATGATGAACAATTGCAAGGGCTATTATCCACTGTGGAGCAGTTCAGTGATGACATTAAAATGGAGTTTGGACTAGATAAATGCGCCAAAGCAACGTTCACCAGAGGAAAGCTGCTGAAGAGTTCAGACATTAATCTTGATCGGGGGAACGTGATAAGAGAACTTGATCAAGAAAAAACTTACAAATATCTAGGTGTTTGTGAAGGAGACGGAATCAAGCACTCGACAATGAGGGAAAGGATAAGGAAGGAATGTTACCGCAGAGTAAGAGCAATCTTAAGAACGGAATTGAATGCAAGGAATAGGATCGATGCCATAAACACGCTTGCCATACCAGTAGTAACCTACAGTTACAATGTCATCAATTGGTCAAGCACAGAGATCCGTAGGCTCGATACAAAAATTCGAAAATTCTTAACCATGCACAGAATGCATCACCCTAAGGCAGATATAGATAGAATATATCTCCCTAGGAAAGAAGGAGGACGTGGTTTAATCCAGTTAGACATTGCGTTGAAAACTGCAACAATTGGATTATCTACATATCTAAGGGAATCACATGATTGGATGATCAAACTCGTTTTGAAACACGAAAGCATCAAAAGATCATATTCCATTACAAAAGATGCACAAAGATACAGTAATGGACTACAAATTTCAGAAGTCCCATTTACTGCTGAAATGGAAAACACAGAAAAAGCAAAGCAGGTAAAAGTAACTGCAAAGAAAGAACTGCTACAGAAACTGGCTAAGAAATGGCAAGAAAGGCCTCTCTATGGAAAATACCCAGAGCGAGCTAACAATCCTGATGTTGACAAAACTTTAACCCATCAGTGGTTGGCATCCTTTGGACTGAAATCGGAGCTGATTATATCAGCACAAGATCAGTGTCTGCCAACAAAAAATTACCAAGCCAACATAATAAAAAATGGATGCAGCCCATTATGCCGTGTATGCAAAAAACAACCAGAGACCATTGACCATATAATTTCAATGTGCAGTCCTATAGCTCCAACCGAATACCTAAACAGGCATGACAGAGCTGCACAATACATACATTGGATAATGTGTAAGCATTTTGACCTGCCTCATCAAAAGAATTGGTGGGAGCATCAACCACCTCCCATACTTGAAAAAGATCACATCTCAATCTTGTGGAACTTTAGCATCTAAACAGACCGAAAAATAGATGCAAATAGACCTGATATAATATTGAAGGACTTTAAAAAGAGGGTATGCCTGCTAATTGATATGTCTGTTCCAATAGACAAGAATGTATCTATAAAAACATTTGAAAAATTGAGCAAGTATAAGGACCTGGAGATAGAAATTGGAAAAATGTGGAAATTGAGAACTAAAACAATACCAGTGGTTGTAGGCGCTCTGGGAATGATACCTAAGGGGTCTAATGATTACTTATCGCAAATCCCAGGAAACCCGCGTATAGGAGAAATACAAAAGATAGTACTAATGGGAACTGCCCATATACTAAGGAAGATTCTGTCAATATAAGTACATCACAAGTCTAAACACTAAAGATGCATGTGTGAGTATGTATGTTCTTTCTTGAACATGGCGGACCTTGTTGTCTCTTGAGGTCACTGGTTGTGACTTGGTGATAACTCGTATGAACATAAAGCAAGATAAATGCAACTGTAATAATAATAATAATAATAATAATAATAATAATAATAATAATAATAATAATAATAATAATAATAATAATATCGGAGAGTAAGGAGCGTATTGAAGTCACATCTGAACAGCAGAAATGCCATAAGCGCAGTAAATTCCCGAGCTGTGTCTATTATTAGGTACAGTGCGGGAATTCTGAGATGGAATGTTGCTGAACAAAAAGAATTGGATAGGAAGACTAGGAAGCTATTGACTATCTACAACATGTTCCACAAGAGGAGTGATGTCGATAGACTCTACCTAAGGAGATCTGAGGGTGGAAGAGGTCTTATCAGCATAGAGGACTGTGTTCAGATGGAGAAAAACAACAACCTATACAAATACGTGACCTATAGTAAGGAGCCAATGCTCAGAGCTGTACTGAAGGAGGGGACAGTAGGCCAGGGGATACCCAAGGAGGAAATAACATCAAGGAGGAAGAGCAGCCTTAAGGGAAAATCCCTTCATAGTACCTTCTTTGAGAAAACTGAATTTAGAGATCCACAGACATGGAACTGGTTGAGAAGAGGAGACCTCAAAAAGGCTACAGAAGGAATGCTAATGGCTGCGCAGGAGCAGGCCCTCAAAACGAAGTGGTTGAAGCACCATATCTACAAGGAGGAGGCTAGCCCACTGTGCAGGATCTGTGGAGAGAGAGAGGAGACTGTGGCTCACATTGTGTCCGAGTGTAAACACCTAGCCCAGACCCACTATAAGGGCTGGAGACACGATGTGATGGGAAGGGTGATCCACTGGCACCTGTGCAAAGTAAACAATCTACCACATTCTGAGAAATGGTATGAGCATAGGCCAGAGGCGGTGATGGAGAACAGTCAGGTGAAGGTGCTGTGGGATTTTAGGATACAGACGGACAAAAAACTGGAACACAATAGACCTGACCTGGTGGTTGTGGACAAAGAAAAAAGATTGTGCCTGATTGTGGATGTGGCCTGCCCGTTCGACACGAGAGTGCAAGAGAAGGAGAGGGAGAAAATTAACCGATACCAGGACCTAAAGTGGGAGGTGAAAAGGATTTGGAACTGCCATGAAGTCAAAGTGATCCCGATTGTCATAGGCGCACTGGGGACTATCTCCAAAGGTTTCCAGGGATGGTTAAAGAAAATCGGCCCCTTCACGCTTTTTGGAACGCTTCAAAAGGCATGCTTGCTTGGAACGGCAAGAACCCTCCGATACGTCCTGAATATCTGAGGCTGCAGGTAGTGGCTTGATATTCAATCCAACGGACTTTCCAGTTAACCAACATCAATGACTGAGATTCAAGGAATAACAATAACAATAATAATAATAATAATAATAATAATAATAACAAATACTCATCCCTTCATAGTACCTTTTTTGAGAAAACTGAATTTAGAGATCCACAGACATGGAACTGGTTGAAAAGAGGAGACCTTAAACAGGCTACAGAAGGAATGTTAATGGCTGCGCAGGAGCAGGCCCTTAAAACGAAGTGGTTGAAACACCACATTTACAAGGAGGAGGCTAGCCCACTGTGCAGGATCTGTGGAGAGAGAGAGGAGACTGTGGCTCACATTGTATCCGAGTGTAAACACCCTAGCCCAGACTCACTATAAGGGCTGGAGACATGATGTGATGGGCAGGGTGATCCACTGGCACCTATGCAAAGTAAACAATTTACTACATTCTGAGAAGTGGTATGAGCATAAGCCAGAGGCGGTGATAGAAAACGATCAGGTGAAGGTGCTGTGGGATTTTAGGATACAGACGGACAATAAACTGGAACACAATAGACCTGACCTGGTGGTTTTGGACAAAGAAAAAAGATCGTGCCTGATTGTGGATGTGGCCTGCCCATTCGACACGAGAGTGCAAGAGAAGGAGAGGGAGAAAATTAACCGATACCAGGACTTAAAGTGGGAGGTAAAAAGGATTTGGAACTGCCATGAAGTCAAAGTGATCCCTATTGTCATAGGCGCACTAGGGACTATCTCAAAAAGTTTCCAGGGATGGTTAAAGAAAATTGGCCCCTTCACGCTTTTTGGAACGCTCCAAAAGGCATGCTTGCTGGGAACAGCAAGAACCCTCCGATACATCCTGAATATCTGAGGCTGCAGGTAGTGGCTTGATATTCATTTCAACAAACTTTCCAGTTAACTAACATCAATGACTGAGACTCAAAAAATAATAATAATAATAATAATAATAATAATAATAATAATAATAATAATAATGAAAGGTAAAGTCAATATCAATGAGATTTGAATTCAGAACAAAGAATCGAAAGAAATAAGGCAAAGCATTTTGTTCGACGCTCTAATTATTTGACCAATCACCCGCCCTAATAGCAGTAATTACAATAATATGTCTTACTTAACACTATTTCTACAAACAAATACTCAACTCGTAGCATGCATGCATGTGCATACCTATAACACATATATGATTATTTGTATATGAATTTACATATATAGATAATTCCATTAGAAAGAAAATACCCATTAATTAATGATATTGGTTCGAGATACACTAAAACCTTCTGAATTAAAAGAACTCAACGGTATTTTGTAGTATCATGAGTAAAATCAATAGTGGTAATGCTTTCAAAGACATCTTGAGAGAGATAAAAGTGGTTTAAAACATACACGCAGTCAGCCCCAAAATAAATCATTATTGATCTACAGATTGCATGCGGAGTTTAAATAAGTTTTGTTTTGCAAAGAAACTTTCAGATTCGGTTAGCGTATTTTTAGAATTCATTTTCTTTCATCTTATTATATATTATATTTACCTTCCTATTTGATCAGCTTATTTTATTTTTACTCATTCTTCTTTTCTTTTTTTTTCTTTTTGGTTTTTAGACATTTTTTCTTTTGCTTAGGGAATTCGATTTCTTCTTAAATTAATAATGTATTGGCACTGAATCTAGTTGCTTCAACTAGCTTTCTCTCTCTCTCTCTCACTCTCTCTCTCTCTCTCTCTCTCTCTCTCTCTCTCTCTCTCTCTCTCTCTCTCTCTCTCTCTCTCCACACACACATATAAAGATATGTATGTGTGTATGTGTGTGTATATAAATACATTATGACATGCATATGTTGTGGGGTAAAGAGCTTATCAAATCTGGTGCCCCACATCAAATGTAGAATCTCGAAGTTATCATCTAGTAGAGAAATATTTGAGAAGGCAGCGCCGTACTACAACAAAGTTCCTCGTGATAGCAGATTCAGAGAAGAGATCAAATACATGCCTAATAGACCCCCACCTAGGAATAAAAATAGAAAAATTAAAATAATTTAGTTCGTGCGTCAATTCTCATTTAATGTAAAGACTAATGTAGCTAAGAAATTCTTAGACCTAATTGATAAGCACTTTACCCCACAACATAGGTACACAAAAATCTTCAACAGACGTTCGGTGAGGATATCTTATTCTTGTCCACCACCCATAAGATGCAAGATGACCGCAAAAAACAAACCAGATGAGAATCGCAAAAAACAAACCAGATGAGAATCCGAGATGCTCTTGCAGGAAAAAAGAGGACTGTCCATTACAATAAAACTGTAATGTAAAGGAAGAAATCACATACAGAAGCACAACCAGCCAGAAACCCGTGAAAAATATGTAGGTATAATCCCGGACCGATTTATTCAAAGGTTCTGTTTGCACCTCTCCTCATTCGGGAATCCCGACATGAAAACTAGCACAGCGCTGGCAAAAAGGTCTGGCAGCTAAAAGAAAAAGGAATACCGCATAATATAACATGAAAACTACTCGAAAAGTCCACACTATACATAAATGGTACGAAAAAATGCCTGCTGTGTTTCAATAAAAGCAATAGGGTCTTGCAAGGGTTATACTGACAGAGCAAATATCTAAGCTCCAAAGTTGAATATTTTAGACGTTGTTTGCATCAGGGGGGTTATTTCCTGTTCAACTGGAAACCCACACCACATGAGATCTCCTCACCAGACCTACTAAATCCTCCAAGAACCTACTCCTCTCTGTCACCTATTTACACACAAACAATTAAACATATCACATTCACATACATACACTATAATATATTGCACGTAAGCTAACACACATACAATTCAGAATTAAACTTTTTTATGGCATGCTCAGATTTTAATTATTGGGAAGATTTTAGAAAAGACTTAAATGTTTTAAAAATAACTGGCCACAGACATTTATAAATGAATGATCACTCAGACATTTATAAATGTATCCTAGCAGAAATTACCTCCCTTGGCTCCTCAAGGGTAAACATTTTACGATCTCCAATTGTAACGAACTACTGTAAAGGGGTAAATAATTTTTTAGATAATTAGCTTACAACTCAAGTCACACGCATGTCACACTTACACACAGATTAGCTTATAAATTGAGTCACGCTCATATTAAACATACGTACGTTCCTACCCCGAGAAATTTGCAATTCCGGATTTGACTCACTTGTTCTCGAAAAGGTACTCTCCACTGTATTAAAACCAAATTTGTCCTGGTGCCCGATGTTAGGCCAATTTTGAAACGTCTTCTACACTATATTGGAGTTTCAGAAAAAATCAGTTCACCTAGCTATAGTGAATAGTCATCAAATCTGCTAAGAATAAAATATATTGATGTCTTATTCGGACGCCATGCTTTCCAGCATAGTTACGTCCCTTTACGATCTGAGTTCAAATCCCGCCGAGGTTGACTTTGCCTTTCATCCTTACGGGGTCGATAAAATAAAGGATCAGTAATGCACTGGATAATTGCTGGCCTTGTGCCTAAAGTAGAAACAATTATCTATTTCGAACCATGAAGTTAGTTTGGGTTTCGATTTTCTGTATTTTGTCCTTCAAATATATATCCAATTTTGTATATAACTAAACAGCAAATGTAAGCAAAGAATAAACTCTAGCCATAATAAAAAATCCTCATGATCCAGATTTCAAAAGAACTAATGTTTAGCCCTAACATTTAGCAACGGACAGCTAGTAAGATACAACCGGAGAGCCTTGACTCGGTCATTCAACCAACTAGATATAAGTAAAAAGTTTTCCATGTGCAACTTTGCCTTGTTTTCTGCGCAAAGTCGAACTCCCGCTTCAATTTTAATCATTATTTACATGAATGCGTGACCTCTGAAGTAGATTTGAGTAGCTAAAAGCCTGTCCCGGTAAATTTGCTATAGGTGAAAAAAAGTTGATCAAAATTGTGTCTAGGGTTATTGCCCTTTGCAACAGCCTCAACGTGTCTTCAAGTATGGTTTGTTAATTTGTTGTGGAACTAAATCAACTTTCGTCAAATCGGACCGAGGAAACAATGTTTCCATTTGTCTTTCTAGCTGGTGTACCCGGTTATAAGGCGCTGGATTTAAACGGGTCTACACTAAATTCCAGCAGGATGCTTTAACCGAAATAAACGTTTTTTTTTGTGCTCCAATCTGTGATATTGGCATTTTGAAAAAATAGTCCACAAACATCCATGGAGCATGTGTAACGCATGTATCAGGTTATGAGCAAAAGGGTTTTCGATTCTCCATTCATAAGATATCCCCAAATTACACGCAAATAAGCCGCGATTTTAAGGCACTGCCCAATTCATAGCTGAAAGGTAAGTATCAAGTGGAATAATGTTTTGCGACATTGTCAAATGTACAACCGTACAAAAGCAAAGGATATAACCATTGAAATCTAGGTAGACCAACGAATTTGGTGGGGTTGTATATCAGAGGATTGTTTTCCTTGTGATTCGCATCTAGCCTACAAAGTGAAGTTAGATGATTGTAGTCGGTGTTGTATCAATAAAAAATAAAAGCATACGGAAGACTGAACACTTACGAAATAAGTGAAAATCACGTTGATATTCCTATCGGAGCAACATGTGCCGAAAAACCTGACGGACTGTTGTGTCAATATTGAAATCGTAGAAATTGCGAATCCCGATCTCTAAGATGTAATGGATAGGCCTTGGAGGTGAAGAGGAAGAATTGGTACAATTGTTTTGCTGAACATGTTGACCATTAATTTAAATAGACTTACGCAGCATCATCGTGCGGTTTTGTTGCTTATGGCCTAGAATGAGGGCCGATTAAACGCGGCAGAAAAATAAGCCATGCTGATGATGTTTAGGGGCGTCGCAGGGAATAGATGCGGCGTTGTGAGTCAATTGTGAGGACAGTGGAAGGCACGCTGATCGCTTGAGAAGACGCGATGTTACACAGGATGCTTCTCGGCCATAATTGACAGAAAGGCATGTTAGGAGAAATGAAAGAGTTGCTATTCATCCTTTGCTTAGCATGATGAACATGTAATTAAAAAGATTTACCATGGACTATCGTGCACGTTGGTATTGTGTTTAGCCTGCGAAAATCTGTGGTCAAATGGGGCAACAATAAGCCATGCTGATGACGTTTAAGCGGGTGGCAAGGAATTGATGCGGCATAGATAGCCATGAGAGTCTTGAAGGAGCACGGCGGTCAGGCAAAATAAAGGGCCGAGGAGGGGATGGTGGCTGACAGTGCATGGATGCGGCATCATGAGGCATGACGATGCAGTGGGACGACGGCCAGCAGGCAAGGAAGAGGGCAGGGGTGGACGGTGGCAAGGATGCCGCATGGTGAGCCATGGCAGTCTTGAAGGAGCACTGCGGCAGACAAAAGAAAGGGCCGGGGAGGGGATGGCGGCTGACAGCATTGATGCGGCATGGTGATGCATGACGATGCAGTGGGACGACGGCGTGCAGGGAAGGGAGAGGGCAGGGGTTAACGGTGGCAGGGATGCGACTTGGTCCCTCAAGACTGCCATGCCTAGGCAGTGGAAAGGGTCGGGGAGTGGATGGCGGCTGACAGGGCAGGGATGCAACATGATGAGGCATGACGAAAGGGCAGGGTGCATGGTGTCTGACAGATGTGGATACGGCATGCCAATTGAGTTGCACCTCGGGAATGTAGAGAGCAACGGGAGGCACGATGATTGTTTGAGAAAACCGGGTGCAAGGCAGGATGTTTATCGGCCATACATGATCGGTAGGCTTTGGAGGAGAAAGGGATGAATTTTTGTTTAATTTTGTTAAATATGGTCAAAATGAATGTAAAAAGACTTACACAGGATCGTCTTCATGTTCGGTGCTGTCTTTAGTATGAGATAATGGGCGGGTATGTGCGGCGCAGGAATAAACCATGCTGATGACATTTGAGCAAGTTGCTGACGGGGCAGGAATGCCGCATAGTGAGCCATGGCAGTTGTGATGGACCAAGGCGTGCGGGCAAGGGAGAGGGCAGGGGTTGACGGTGGCAGAGATGCGGCTTGGTTAGGCATGGGATCTTGAAGGAACACGGCGGGCAGGCAAAATAAAAAGTTGAGGAGGGGATGGCGGCTGACAGATAATGGATGCGGCATGGTGAGGCATAACGATGCAGTGGATCGACGGCGTGCAGGGAAGGGAGATGGCCGGGTTTGACGGTTGCAGGGATTCCGCATGGTTAGCCATGGGACTCGTGAAGGACCAAGGCGTGCGGGTAAGGGAGAGGGCAGGGGAGGGCGTGGCGGCTGACGGAGCATGGATGCGGCATGGTGATGTATGACGATGCAGTGGGACGACGGCGTGCAGAGAAGGGAGATGGCAGGACTTGATGGTGGCAGGGATGCGGCTTGGTTAGGCATGGCAGCCTTGAAGGAGCACGGCGGGCAGGCAAAAGAAAGGGCTGAGGAGGAGATGGTGGCCGACAGGGCAGTAATGCGGCATGGTGAGGCATGACGATGCAGTGGGACGACGGCGTGCAGGGAAGGGAGAGGGCAGGGGTTGACGGTGGCAGGGATGCGGCTTGGTCAGGTATGGTTGTCTTGAGCTCTCCCGGAGTGTAGGCAATGGAAATGGGCAGGGGTGGACGGTGGCAGGGATTCGGCATGTTGAGCCGTAGCAGTACTTAGGGACCACAGAGGGCAGGCAATGGAAAGGGCCGAGGAATTAATTGCGACTGACAAGGCAGAGATGCGCATGGTGATGCACAACGATGCAGTGGGTCGACGGCGTGCAGGGAAGGGAGAGGGCAGGGGTTGACGGATGCCTCATTATGCTACGGTAGTGGGACCACGGGAATGAAGGGGCGCATGGAGGCTCGATGATCGCTTGAGAAGACTGGGCGCAATTGAGGATGGTGCGCGGCGGTATAGTCTTGATAGTCCTTATATAAGAAATGGAAGAATCGGCATAAAAGGTTTGCTGAAGATGGTGAGCGTTAATTTAAAAAGACTTACGGTGGATAATCCTGATAGATTGAACGTTTTTTGCATGGCGGGAGTCGCGACAAATGGAAGTAAGAAGAATGGCGTTTTTCGGTTGCCGGATTTTTCCCACGTTGATCCCCACATCAAAATACATACCTTCGTCAAATTTCATTGGAATCGAACAAATTTCGTAAATATCGATTTTTGCCTCTGGTGATCCAATTATCGATTTTCCGAAACTTTAATGTAGCCCACGTTCATCCCTGGATCAAAATACACACTTGCGTCGAGTTTCATCGAAATCGGACGATTTTTGAAAATATCGATTTTTTGCTTCTCGGGGCCCATATATATAGAGAGAGAATTAGTATATCTACCAACATATGCGTACAGATGTACACTAATGCTAGCAAATACATAAGTTATGTCATAGTACCTAGGTGGTTCAATGCAGGAGGATGCAGAACAATTATATGAAAGACGTAAAATAAGAAAATTAAAAAAAAAATTAAAAATTAACTTACTTACTAAATATATATATATATGCTTGTGGGTGTATGTGTCATCCCTGCTAAAAATAAAATACACAATTTCACATGACCGATCTTTAATCTTCTATTACTCGTTTACTATTAGATAGAGCTTTAGACATTGCCCATTTCTTTAACCGACAACTGATAAGGAAATACATTATGCCTGTCAGAAAAACACTATTGTTTACAAACAACTCCACCTGGCTTAAACAATCAAACTACGAGGACCCATTCGACGTTTCGACAGTGCAGGTTACATAAGTATCTTTATGTTTATCTTTTTGTCTTTTCATGTCACTTTTTTCACACCATTATCCTACTATCCCCATCCTCCATATCCTTTTCTTCATGTTATTGTTCATATTATTGTTATTATCAGTATAAATGCGTTGCACCAACTAAACCGAGCTAGTATTTTGAAAATTTGGCTGGAATAAACCGTATTGTATAACTGATCCGTGTTATTCTTCACTCCTTTATTATTAATAGTCCAGGAACCGCTTACCCGAACACCACAACTAGGTAAACATCTTGTCGAGTCAAACAACGTTGAACGTTAGAACCATCCACGGTACAGATTACTCATAACCTCTACTAGGATTACCTTAAACGATACCTCGTTAACTTATATATATATATATATATATATATATATATATATATATATATATAATAAGGAGTTGACGGACCCAGCATATTTATCAATGCCAGGACCGGTTGTATCTCAGCGTACTCAATGGGCAATGTAGGATACATTCCCAGAGTATGCACATAGTTATTCGCTTCAATAAATACAACACACGCAAAACGGGTGCCAATAGTATATACCAATAGTTATACCAAAGACATAACAACCCCTTTTTAGTGCTGGTGCCACCATAAAACACACCCCATACTCTCTGTAGAGTGCAGGAACGTATGTAAGTGAGATGTGGCCCCCTGGTCCATCTGAGAGGCTTGTAGATCCAATTAAGTAAACTTGATCTTTGACAATCCAGCTAACCCTTACTAGCAGGGAAAACTGAAAATTAACCCATTCATTACTGTACAACTAATGAAATACGTTGTATTTGAATTAATAAATATTTGGGAATAATTTACTAAAATTATAATTTCATTATGATGGTATTTGTAACATAACAAAAACGTTCTTATATAAAATTATGTTGGAAAGTTTAATTTAAGTAAGAACCTATTAAAATGGATGGTTTTCATCATCATCATCATCATTTAACGTCCATCTTCCACACTAGCATGGGGTTTCATAGAAACAGTGGCGGTTTCAGTTGGGTTGGTATCAAAGGGGCTATATGGTGATGGTGGTGGTGATGATCGTGATGATGATGAAAGTGCTGTAAAGAATAAAACATAAATCAATTTTAGAAAATAACCAACCTGAATTTGACAGAGAGTCTTGATCTAGAGGAGATGGCTTCTGTTTTGGTATTGATGAAGACTTGGAAATGGAGACTGGTTTCTTGGCTTTCTCTGTCGGCAAATAGGTTCTTACTTATATATATATATATATATGTGAGAAAAACCACAGACCCTCCATCTCAACTCACCTTTTGAAAAGCAGAAAAACTGCGAAACCGGTAAAGGAACCAAATAAATATATATATTTTTAAAAAAAATAAGACTTCAGTTGCATTTTCGATTTCATCTCTTTTTCTTTATACTTCCACTCGTGTAGGACACCTCGGTTATTTTTCATTTTGTAAAAAAAACCTCACTTTCTAATATATATATATATATATATATATATATATATATATATATATATACTAGCCGAATTACCCGCGCCTTGCGGCGTTTCACACATTCCTTTTGTAAGAAAATGATGATTGATTTTAAATCACTGATATAATTTATGAAGAAAAACTCTACATTTCAATATTACTCAATGTAAAATGTAATGCATGAAAAATTGGAAAACATTATTTTTCGTAATATACCAAATAAAAATTACATTATTAAATCTTATTATTTTGTTTCTTGTAAATAATTTTTCAAAATATCAATTGAAAACTTTTGTGAATAGGCATCATATCTTGTCATTTACCTATGGTTTAAATTTCATATAAATCGAAGGGAAAAAAGTTTCAGCGGGGGTTTTGTGCCCCCGGGGAACCCTTTCATTAAAACGAAATATACTTATCCAAGTACCCTGGGCAATGTAATTTCAGAATATATATATGGTTATGGGGGTCTATCTCCAAAACCATAGGAATAGTTGGTGAACAAACACACAAATAGAAAGGAACACAACTTTATATCCCCCACTCTCAAAAGCGTGAACCTAATAAACTACCATCTGCTTTTTGTTCCTGTCTAATATTTAACTATATATATATATATATATATAACATGTTATCCATGTGCAACCTGCAGTATTCTTCTCCCCATTTTTTCACATATATATATATATATATATATATATATATATATATATATATATACATATATATATACGGCGGGCTTCTGCTGTTTCCATCAACCAAATTTGACTCACAAGGCATTGGTCAACCGGTCGTTGCAGTAGGTGCTTCACCAAGGCTAAAGTTATGTAAATTTCTTTATTTAGTGATATACACGACTAAGTGAACATCCAAGGTTTTCCATTGGTATTTTCGTTTGCGTTACTTATCACGTGGATTTTAGTCTATTCGCTGATGTTATCAATACGACACATTCTATCGATCTCTCTGGCTATTTCAAATCCTTTTATAAACCGACGAAATGGTTAAATAAAACAAATCAATTAGAATTATATTCCATAATCCATTACAAACATGATTAGATGTTGCGTCAAATCTAGGAAGTTTCAGGAAAACGAACCAGTATGAAGAGTTTTAGAATAAGACAAATCTAAAAAGTGTACATTAATAGAAACAACATATTTAAATAAATCAAAAGAAATCAATATTCGAAAACATTTCAAGTTGCCCAACAAATGTTGTTTCGAGACTTTTCCATCAGTTCAGTTAATAACCGTTCGATTCGACAAACTTTCTCTTCCAATCTATCTACCAATTTCGGTTTTTCTTTGTGCATATATATATATATGTATATTCACTTACATATATATATGTACTTTCAATTTATTTAAAATGTTCTTGTCTACCTACTTATCAATATAACCCTGTATACTTTTATCTATTGATCAATCAGTATATTTATATCGCTCTATGTATATATATATATGTGCAATTGTATATCTATCTATAAAGAAACATATCTATCTATCTATCTATCTATCTATCCATTTGTGTGTGTGTGTATATATATATATATATATATATATATATATATATATATATATATATATATATATATATATGTATGTGTGTGTGTGTTTGTGTGTTTGTGTATATGTGTGTGTGCGTGCGTATGTGTGTGAGTGTGTGTGTGTGTGTGAATGTTACTGAGAAAGAGAGAAAGAGGGGTGTGAAATGAAGCGGATGAAAAAGCGTGTATGTGAAATGAGAGTTAGAAAGCGAGCGTTGTGAAAAAGGCCTGTATATAACGATTAAATATAAGACTTTGTAAATATGCACACATGAATGTGTATTTAACTATTGATCCAAGAATCAATACAATGCTAACGGTTTATTAATACTTCGACCAGTCACTTTTTATGTATATTTTATTTTGTAAGCAGTTACGCTGTATATATGTCTGATCACTTTTACCCTCTGTGGATCGTAGCAGCACCAAAATTGTTCAAAGTTCATATAGAAACTCTCCTTAGGCTGCTTTTAAAGCCAATATACAAGCAAATTATTTCGAAAGCCTTCAAAATGTAATCGTATTAAAGCTAAAACTGGTGATTCTGGCAAATGAATGTCATAAAAGAGAATTATCTAACGTAAGAGCTATTATGTAAAAATATTAATATTGAAATGTTTATTAGTATTACCATAAATATCTAAGTAAAATGAATAAAATGTGTGACGTTGATGACGTGATTACTAACGCAGATGATTAGCAATCAGTAAATAAATAGTCTTTAAATGTTTATTTAAACTACTTCGTATGTTATCTCGGTGGGAGCTTGCTAGATACTATAATTATGCATTAACTAGAGCAAGTTACCAGGATAGAATTGAGTACACGAATATCGATAAAAATAATTACACCCTCACATAGAAACAAACAAACCATAGCTATTAATACTAACACACATTCAGTTAATAGTAATTGAAATAATGGGGGTACTCAAACCCAAAACAATAGAGTAAGGACAAATCAGATTTCGAATGGCTATAACTCGAATACAACCAAAAGGTTACATAAGGGTGTTAGATCCCGCTCCGTTCTGTGGTATAATCCACCCTACTCCCTTGGAATTCAAAATAACTTAGCTCGGCTTTTCTTTAACGCAATAGATAGGTGTTTTCCTAGATCACATAAATACATTCAAATCTTTGACCGACACACAATCAAACTTTCCTACTCGACTATCAAAAATATAGCCCAGAATATAGGGAAAATTAACAAGAGAAATCTGGGAATTAAACATAGGGAGATAATTCATAATAGCAAACAGAAACACTGATAGAATAAACATCATCTCGTATAACAGAGATAACACCATCAACATAGATGATATAAACCTACGCACACACAGGGAGGGAACTTTGAATGGTAATGGAAATAACTGCAACTGTAAAAATTGTAATATTTGAATAATAACTGTCTTGATAATAATATAGTTTATGAATGCAAAGTAAAAACGAGTAGTAAGTATTATAGTTATATTGGTGCAACTTCTACTATATTTAAGCATAGGTGGTACAACCATTGACACTCATTTAAAAAAGAAGATAAAATATGTAGCATGGCCCTTTCAGAGGTGATTTGGTCGCTTAAAAATAAAAATGTTGAATACTCCCTTTCTTGGCATAAACTCTCACACGCTTTTCCATACACAAATGCGTCTATATCTAAAGGGTGTGATCTCTGTACCACAGAGATTCTCTATATCACAAACAATAGACATAAAATTATGAATAAACGCTCGGAAATGTTTAGTTCTTATCTGCACAAAATCAACAGACATTTCAAAGAGTATTTAGTTAAAATGTAAATAAAGTTAAATATACTACGAAATAAGTAATTCAAAATTCTTTAATATATAGTTACATTATAATTTCAGCATCTCTGAATAAATATATAAAATTAAAAATAGTATCTAAGTGAATTATATCTAAAAGTAAAAAATAGACTAACAGTCCATACATGCTTCCCTTCGAACTAATTGACCAATCAGGTAACCCGATACCCAGTTCACAAACAGCAACGGCAACTGTAAGATGTATCTCCCACTCATACTAGTTCTACTGCGTGAAGTCTTTCCAGGTGTATGGTGGCCAGTCGCCGAAATGAACAACTCGTGTGACCGGTTGCATATCAACGGTTTTTACACCTACTGTTGATTTTATTTGAAGAGAACACGTTGACAGATGTTATACAAAAGCCATTCGTCTTCGAAATACGTATAATAAAATAAATAGGGATGGACTAACGTTACCGTCTTACTTGTTTATTATTGTATATATTTGCTCTGAAATCAATAGACGTGTCTGAGGAACCTACAAATCCAGAGTCAGGTTTGATCCACACACAAATCGCACCTCGAGCTGTTCGTCGGAGAAACAATTGTAATAAGTAATAAATTGAGTTCCGATACATCACTGATTCTTCGTTTTCCATTCCCTCTCTCTCTCTCACTATATATATATATATATATATATATATATATATATATATATATATATATATATATATATAACAAAGGAATTGTGGTAAGGAACAAGATGGACCATAACGCACCAGAGTACTCAATACTTAGGGTAGTAGAGAGGGAAATAGGAAAAAGTATGACCCCGACGGCAGAGCTCAAGCCGTTTCGACGGCTATTTCTGGACTAAATTAGAAATTTTAGCCAGAAATAGCCGTCGAAACGGCTTGAGCTCTGCCGTCGGGGTCATACTTTTTCCTATATATATATATATATATATATATATATATATATATATATATATATATATATATATATATATACTGGGGTATTGAAATTATTGAATAGTTAAATTAAAAAGAAAGTAAAGTTACATAAAATCTTTTGGCTTCGTTTTATATAATTCAACTAAGTAGGATATTGGCGAATAAATTGAGTTTTATACTTACTTTTGTTATAAAAACAAAACAAAATAATTTCATTTCTAACAATTCAATGAATTCATATTCTCTGATACAAAGCGTATAATATAAATTTGTCTGTCTGAACTGGGACCACAGAATACTTGGCGGCCTCAGACATTGGGGACAATACAAAGACAAAACAAGAAAAAGTTAGGTTTACATCGAGTAAAGTAAACGAGACATCATAGACACATTAGAAGGCAGTATCTTCTTCTTGACCCTAGACTTCTCAAGTGGAACTTGAAGAACATTATGAGGGCTTAGTCACCGAGGAAAATTCTTGTCCTCAATCCATTTAGACGAGTTCGCAATACTGCTTCCTTCGCCATAGCTACAAGACAGAGAAGGACTTGCCGTACATCGCTTCTAAAAGAAGGTGGCGGTTCAATTTTCACTATTGACTCCGCTGATAGCCGTATCTGCCTTACGCGTGCTAGAAGTTGTTCGAAACTAGCCCACACACTTTGAAATACATGGGCATTGAGTAATAGCATGCCACACGGTTTCATCACTCAGCATGCGTTTCGGACAGGTTCAGCTGTTGGTATTTCTGTGCCTGTAGCGCTCGTCTCGATCAGGTAGTACATCTCTGTAACACTGCTATGTCAAAGATCTTTGGAAATTATCCTTCATACCCGACCTGAGAAATAAAGAAAGAAGAGAACTAACCTAGCTTAAGCTGATCCAAGTCTTTTGGTACAATTAAAGATAATACAGTGAGGTTAGACGTTGTCTATAAATGAAAGCAAGGGTCGTGAAATTGCGAGGACATTCTCGGTTGATTGAAGTTTTTCCCATGCGCCATATTCAAACAGCTTCCAAAAAATTGTTAGCATACATAAAAAGCTCAATTTATTCCGCATATTCAAAGAGTAGTTCACTTGCTAATTGAATATGTTTTGCTGCGTAAATCTAATATACTAGAAACATGTCCTTTGCGATCAGCAAATTGAATTACTACAAGATCTTTTCGCACTGCATGGACTTAAATTGTTCCAAAAGACTATGATTCGACTAGGTTATAAGAGTCTACTCCCTTGTTTATTATTCATCACTTGAACACCTCTAAAGAGGGTTATGGTGTTGTAACTGCCAGGATTGTGTTGTAGGGCTGGTTGGACGCAGCCTTTTTACTTCTCGTGGCAGTGAAACTCTATTTGTTTCGTTGTATGTATGTATATATATATATATATATATATATATATATATATATATATATATATATATATATATATATATATAATACAAATTTTGAAAAACGATAGACATAAATATAAATATATCAAACATTAACAGGAGATAATTTACAAAGAATGCAAGAACATATAATTACAAAAGGCAACGTATTTAAATTTAACAAAAACTTCACATATAGACACCTGGCATTAATCCTTCATAATCTCTCATACATATTCCATTATTGCTTTAGAAATATGTTTCACCATTAAATAGTGAAGTTCAAGACATGACTTCTTTATTTTTGTAAGTAATATAAGTATGCTCCTTAATATAATTTAAGTAGAACTGTATAATGTTGAAAGGTTTTAGCTGCTATTTCTAGCTGTCAATATACATATTCACATCACCGGGACAATGCTAAGACGCAGTGGTTTTTTCGTAACTCCATGTGAGTTTTCGACAGTCTCTGATTTGTCTTAGCAGTTCTCATAGTTCGATTTTGTCTCTCACCGATGATCCAAAATTGACTATTGAACTTCACCATTTTGACTCAGTATCCTTTACCCTCACAAAAAAGAAGACACAAAAATATGTAAAAGAAAATGTGGAATTGCCGACCAAAGTTAAAGATATCCTTCTGAGCCTGAAGTATAGTTATCACCCGTCGGATGCCAATATATATATATCGACAGTCAATCGACTTTCGTCAAATCGGACCGAGAAAACAAGGTTTCCGTTGGTCTTTCCAATTGCTAATACTATCTATCGGTCGCAACTCCAGGTAGAAGGTAAACGTGAAATAAAGTGTCTTGCTCAAGGACATAACGCATCATCCGGTCTTGGAATCGAACTCATAACCTCACAATTACGAATCCAATTCGCTAACCACTCAGCCACGTGCCTACTATGTAGACCGAGAGAGTAACAAAGATTTTGTACAAGTGTTTATCACCCAAATCCAAAGACGTACAGATGTCTCTATCTATCACATTTTTGTACTCCTGCAACGTCCTATGGTGATGGATGCGTAGTGATATGTGCAGACTTAACCAGTTGGGAGCACACAATCATAGATCTGCACATACGACAGCTAGTCATATCCTACTATCGATGACATGTCTTCATGGACAGAGAGTGATTTTACTGGTGACTATGGAGTATGAACATCCCTACATAGCAGAGGACTTCTCACCCAATTATATGGGTGAATACTAGATAAGGTGTACTAAAACATTGCCTCTCCACAAAAACTGGTTAGTTTACTGCGACTAATGCTGATTCTGAATATGGAGGAACATGCAAAGAAAATACAGAATTTAATAAGCCCCAAACGGATTCCACTCAGCATTTGCTGTTGGAATGTCGGGACACATTTACACCAGGCTGATAGAACGGAATGGAGAACTGCACAGGTAACTAGGGAACTAGGGAATTAAGGCATATGAGCATTTATATAGCGGCACTTTCAGAAACTGGTTTATCGGATGAAGATAAACTGGTTGAGGTTCTTCTACTTATAGACTGCTTTGGATCAGACATTTTAAAGGTCAAACAAAGGAAGGTAGCGTTGGATGTTCCATGAAAATTATTTAATTTTCTTGCATTTGGCCATCCTCAATGACACCCCACAGAACTCTGACACTTTCCCTAGTCCACATCATATGTGTCCTCAGATCTTGTGAGTTGGCCACTCGAGTGTCCTTTAATCTTCTTTTCATTTTGTTGGCTTTTAGAGCACCAGGCTACTCGTGATTTTCTCGTCATGATATATGCAGGGGACAGCGTTATCCACCATTAGTTATCAAAGCATTGTGCGTGGAAGTGTTTTGAAGGTGATAAACAATTCTAAATGCCTGGGAGGATGAGCAGAAGCTAAGAAAAGAACACGGGTATAGGGAAGCATTAGAATGAAGTGCTTGCAACAAGATGAACAAAAAAATATGGACCTCAGAGTTATCAAGGAAAACTAAAATAAGACTATTCACCGCAAAAGTGGAAGATCTTGTTATATATGGATCGAAAACAAACACGGAAGCACTGTAGAAACAACTGTATGGTTGCCATCCACGTTTACTGCGTATGATAACAAATACGTCATGGTAGGAACACAACAAACCAAGAGTAAGTATCTTCCGAATATTTCAGGTAAGATACATCATTAAATCTAATATCCGTGAGAAGTTTGAAAGTTCATGTGGTATTATCGATCGTATTATGAAACCTAAATTCCTCTTTCATGTGATAGTTATTTGTCTAACTTTTCTGTATATGCACCAATGCTTACATCTAGTTCGAACTCTATTTTGTTAAAAGTATGAATCTTTTTGCAATACAATTCTAGGCATTCCAAATAATGAAAAACTAATTGCCGTATGTGACTTTAATGCTCACTTAGGAAAGAAACATGATACATGGGGGGTTCACTTGGATGATATAGAGTTGGAAAAGTAAATATTAATGGTATGTGTCTGTTACAACCCTGCTCACCTTTTCTACCATAAACTGAAAAATAAGGTCACATTGATATATGCTCCATTGAAATAAGGCCACATTATTGACTTCATATTGACCCGTAAACATGATATGTTAGATTTATGCAGCTTCAAAGCTTGTTCAAGCAAGATTTAAATTTGGAATTAGGAAAAAGATCCGTATAACAGGAGTGAAAATCCTAAAATGTCTTGATGTTGACAAACTTGCGCAACCACATATTTACGAGTTTTTTTTTTTTCAAATAAATGTAATGAAATTATTTTTAATAGTACGTGGGGAAACATTAAGGAGTAGGTGTTTAATTTAGGCGTAGAGGTCCTAGGATACAGAAGAAAAGAATTTCAGGGATTGGTTTGTTATGAAGTGTACCAGCACAGATCAAATTTTGGAAATGAAGCGATCACGTTTTAATTTATATTTGGACCCAATTCTAAAAGAACCGAATACATGTTGAACATTTATGTAAAAAATAGAAAGTGAAATAAGGAACAAATCAATGGTGGTTAAACCAACTCTAAGAGGTTCAAGCTGATTTTTATATTAAAAACAGTAAAACAATTTATGCTCTATTACCACAACCATTTAGCCCTCACTCGTCTTTTCTTGTTCTTGTGCAATCAAAGGATGGGGAAGTTCTCTATAAAGCTCTAGATAACATTATAACAAATAGAAACATTTCTCGGGCCTTTCCTACTATCCTTCTATTTTCGATTTTGATGTCAAGATGGCTTACCTAAGCGTGATATATTAATCTCAATCGACAATCCACAGACTATAGAAGTAATCAGAAAGGCCACCTTACAAGCAAACCCTGGCAAGCCACTAGGGTTAGATGGGATTCCACTTGAGTTATTGAAGGCTGAAGGAGACAACATATCATTCGCTATCCACTTCTCATGGAATGATTGGAAGGGGCACTAATAACGCAAGGTAAGGTTGATGAAATTGTTATCACCATTTACAATGGTAAAAGACAAAAATCCAGTTGCAACAACACCCATGGGATTACTCTACTGAAAAGTAATGACTAGGCTGATACTGAATCGTCTTTCAGAAAATACCTGTCAACTAATTCTTCCTGTAACTCAATCTAGTTTTAGAACCGGAAGGACGACTTGATATGATCTTCTCGGCTAAGCAGCTTCAAGAAAATGTATAGAAGAGCAAATGCCTTTGTACCAAGTTTTTACCGACTTGACTAAGGCTTATGATACAGTCAACAAGATCATTCTTGGTAAATTAGGATTTCCACAAACATTTTTGCACATCTTCCAAGAACTAAGTCATGAAATGAAGGCTGCGGCGCATTTATTGGAAAACCTCCAGAACAAATTTTCGTGGGCAACAGCGTTAAACCAGGAGAGATTCATGTTCCAGCACTCTTTGCAATATACTTCACCGTACCTCTTACTTTTAGTATTTCACGACTGTTTTCGGGGCATAAATCTGCTTTTCAATTTAAGGAGATTTAATCATTGTTTTAACTTTTAGCTCAAGGCCAGCAATTTAAAGGGGGGGGGGGAACTCGATTGAATCATTACTGAAATTTTATTTTATCGACCCTGTAAGGATGAAGGGCATAGCTAATCTCGGCGTAATTTGAACTCACAACGTAAGGAGATGTATTTATATCCAGCAAAATATCCAATGCTCTACACACACTGCCAATCCAGCGCTCTAAGAAAATTTAGTAATAAATCTGACATTCAATGTTTTTATTCCAGAGCTATTTATGTTAATGACATGGACATTTTTACACACTCAGAAGCAGACTTATACTACATTATAAATACATTTTCTGAAGCATGTGTCTTATTTGGGTTCGCTATAAGCTTAACTAAAACGAAGCTGATGTACGCCCTAGCACTATGGGAAACGTATGTTGTGCCAAATATATATGTGAATGGTATTACTTTATCAGTGACATCTATTTTTGTACATCTGAGTATATCTGGGTAGCACTTTGTCAAGGAACGGGAGTTTAAATGCAGACATACATCTTCGTGTACAAAAGGCAAGCAGTGCTGCAACTGTTTTGTAATTTATCGGCTTTATCGGTACTAACTCAAAATAATTTAATATGGGTATTGGACTGGATTATACGCAATCTTCATGAACAGGATTGAAATGCGCAGCCGGGTTGGAAGTGATTTTAAGACTGGTGAGTGTGGGATCAGTCGGCTGGAATTTTAGCAGGCGACATGTTACTACTTAACACGGGGGGGGGGGGGGGGATCTACAACATGCACTGACAGGTTTGGTGCCGAGTATTCCAGTTGATCAATCAATGGAAGAGGCTACTCGAGAAATTAACGTGTAAGTAGCTAAGAATTCCACCTTTAACATAATTGCCATGGGGATTCAGCTTGAAAGTGTGACTACACAGATCCTTTGAATTACATGTAAAGTCTATCCAACGGACTTCCATACAGTTTTAGTCTACCCAATTTCACAAAGCTAATCTCGGTATGAAGATATGCGGACACCATCATAGGTTGCCATCTGTGGATCGAACCTGGCAACTAATGGTTTCTACACAAACATCTTAATGATTCGGCCTTACTGCGTCCATGCACACATTTATGCACTCACGCACAGACACTAGCACATGCATGCATGCTAATAAAATGCCTTTTTTTTTTGATAATGGATATTTATTTTTTGTAAACAGATAACAATTTATATATCCGCGGGAATGGATGCATTTAGGTATTTTTGTCTGAGTATGTGAGGAAGGCATAGTTTCATAATTAAAATTACTACTCGAAAACGTTTATATATACATATATATAGTTTGATATGGCTATCGGTAGACAAACACAGATAGTAACACGAAGATATACACTAATTTTAAAGAAATTGTTGCATAAATACACATACGTACGCAATATATTTCGTATGTTCGTGATACAGGTAAACACACATTTTAAAAACGCTATGTTTATATTTGATTGAAGAGACATACATACGAAAAGGAAATATGCTTGTTCTTTTATTATTGCTCATGCATAACCGGAAGTTCAGATGGAAATTATTTCCATTATTTATATATATATTATATATATACATATATATATATATATATACATATATTTATATATATATATATATATATATATATATATATATATATATATATATATATATATATATATATATATATATATATATATATATATATATATATAGAGAGAGAGAGAGGGGGCGAGATGAATGAATATAAATATATTCCTATCTCGGGGATTTAACTACATTTCTTACCTAACCCCTTATATAACCATCTTTCCCTCACACCCTTATACATGTTTGCCCTTGTACAGCGGGAGGCTGCACACATATGCGCACACACACACATAAACACACAACATAGGAATACATTACACACAAAGACACACGCACCTAGGCATACACAAACATGCACATATTTCCCTACACAAACACACATAAAACACACACTTATATAAAAGACATATGCTAGATAGTGACGCACCACAAATACATGGCTACACCGTTTCCCTCACATTAAAATGCTACAACTAAAAACAAACAAGACGCAGAGCGATATGCACACTGTTTCATTCATAGTACACACAGACACATTGTGTGAATTTGCATTTGAATTTACAACCGAATGTGAGAAATGCTCAATATATTAGGTAGTACTTATTTATACACTAAAATCTGAAAGTTCTCTCTGCCGCTCGCTAACTATCTCAATGTAGAAATGTTAAATGCGATCTCAATCGGAACTAACTATCTTAATTAATAGTAACCGTTTTTTTCTTCTTTTATTGATATCTTTAATTACTTAACCATTTACACATTTATTAGATTAAACAAACATTCAAAATATTTCACTGAAATACGCAAAAAACAACAGGGATATGAACCTAATAATTGTTTCTACTTTAGGCACATGGCCAGCAATTACCCAGTACATTACTGGTACTTTATTTTATCGACCCCGTAAGGATGAAAGGGGATATGAACCTAATAATATTATGATAAACACCCTAATACTTGTTGATAAATAAATATTTTTTTGTAATTATTAGCACACAAAATTTGGTGATACGCATTGTAAATGAATAGAAAAGAGTATCTTTTTTCTGGTGATATTTCTGTTGGCACACATGGTCGGAATATATGTATATATATATATATATATCAGGGGCGAAGGGTCCGTGCATGCGTTATAGAATCTTGAGTTGATCACTGTATATATATATATATATATATATATATATATATATATATATATATATATATATATATATATAATTGTTTCTACTTTAGGCACAATGTCAACAATTTGAAGGGGAGGTGAAAGACGATTAAATCGACCCCAGTGCTTACTGGTACTTTATTCTATCGACCCCGTAAGGATGGAAGACAAAGCTAACCTCCGCGGGATT
>OZ024740.1:390641896-390701896 GCA_964016885.1 Eledone cirrhosa | reverse complement strand
ACACCAGTAACGTACTGGGGTCGATTTAATTGACTTTCACCTCCCCCAAATTACTGGCCATGTGCCTACACTAGAAATCATTATTATCATATCCATTATTGGCAGTATCGGTAGAGGGGCGGACGCCATACTTTCCAGCATAGTTACGCCCCTTTACGATCTGAGTTCAAATCCCGCCGAGGTTGACTTTGCCTTTCATCCTTACGGGGTCGATAAAATAAAGTACCAGTAATGCACTGGATAATTGCTGGCCTTGTGCCTAAAGTAGAAACAATTATTATTTTGCACATTATCGCTGCATTAACGAACACAGCTCTGTGCGCCTTGGGTATGTACAGTGTGTTTTTTTGTGTTGTTATTGAGAGTACTCTTTATTATATGTGTCCAGTACCTAGTAGTGCTATTTTCTGTATGCTGTATATATTTCCTGGGATATAAGTCCTGGGGTTTTGGTTATGTACCAATCTGTGTGTGTTTTTATCATTCCCAGATCTTCTATAATTATAGGTATTGTTTCTGTATTCATCATCCACATTCGAGTTATTTCTCTCTCAAGATCTTTATATGTGGATAGATTCTTCATTTCCTTGGTAGATATATTGTCATCTGTGGGGATTGATATATCAATTAGAAGACATTATTATTTGTCCCTGTTTTTGTATTGGCCTCTATATATACATGCACGTACCCATGGCGGGTGTTTTCACGTATGCATATGTATGTACGTATATGGATGCGTGCATGTATATATTTAATTTTTGTTGATTTCAATAACCTCTGTAATTTATTTACATTATTCTTAACTCTGAAGCCGAGAATCATTCGGTTTCCTAAATAGAATTTAGTTATACCATAGACGTGGTTTTGTCTTTGCGTGTAATTGTTCTCACCACTTCACATAACGACGTATTATCTTCGTTTTTTCCGTTCATTGCCAGAGAACGTCTCCACGAACCACCTAATAGAATATTAGTCTACGACGTCATTTATACCGTAAACGTGGTTTTGTCTTTGCGTGTAATTGTTTTCCACGCTCCAAATAATGAAATATTATCTTCGTTTTTTCCGTTCTTTGCCAGGGAACGTTTCCACGAACCAAAGTATCGTCTTCCTGTCTTCCTTCGGTTGCAACGTTTTTCGAAATATTTACTTCTGCGTTCACAGATTGATTATTTTAGTTTCAGAAGATCCCGTTAAGGGTGAAAGCAGCGATTCTTTACTTAAACTTTAATCTGTTATTTTAATAAATATTTGCTCTACGGTTCTTATACATTTGATATATATTTATCCTTACCGAGCCCTCTTTGGATTTTAGTCTTCAAATTTATTATTATTACTATATATATATATATATATATATATATATATATATATATATATATATATATATATTAGTTTTGCGAGGTTTTTGATAAGAAATCGTGTGTCGAAACAAATATTGTTATACTTGGGGCGGGTCGTATTTGTGTAATAATATTGCCAGAATTAATAACAGAACACACTCACTGTTTGGTTGGTTTTCGATTCTGTGTCTTTTATATCGGTTAATTTAATTTATTCGGTCCTCAATGTTACCATTGACTGACCAACGGTCAAAAATACAGATACAATATAGACACAAACACATATATATATAGTCTAACAAAGTTCTTTCGTTGTACATCTGCAACATCGTCAGTGGTGCTATTATGTTTCCTCCCGTTGTATTGTATGCCTACGCCATCTTTTTCAAAGATGTGCAACGAAAGAACTTGTTTAGTTAACTTTAGGATGATTGAATTTAATTTTGCATCCGTTGTCTCCCCCGTGCAATTGCACCACAATTAAGTGCGGAATGGGGGAGTTAAATTTTTTTCATTGAACTTTGGCGTGATTTCACACTCTAACCAAGAAAGCGCGATTTAACCCAGGTGTAAATTTAAACGCCTACTGTATGTGGATTGTGCTATTTCACACTCATACCTAAACTGTGCGAATGATTGATTAGTTTTTGCACTTGGTTGTCTCCCCCGTTTAATTGCACCTCAATAAAGTGTGAAATGGCGGCCTCTGAGTTGTGTTCAGTAGATTTCATCACACTTATTTGTATTAACTAACCAATCAGACAACTCGAGTGTTGTTCATTGGGCGAAATCACTCCTATTTATATGGGTCAAGTCCGACCTAGGATCACACTTCTTTTTTGGCTTTTGACAAGTGGTAGGTTTTTTTTACATGCGTACTCTCAAAAGCAACCCCATATTTCTGAAACGCATGCATCTTCAACGTTTGTCACCTTAAAGGAGGTTTAGTTAATGTGTTTATAGTCATAAGGTTCCAGTTTATCATGGTGTGATTTTTTGGCCATTTTTGTCTATCCTTTCAATGGTTAGTACTTACTTATTGCAATGTTCGAACTGAACAAACATACTGACACTTATATACCTACAACTGTAGCCACACTATTTACTTTCCTTTATCACAGGTAGTCCGTACGCTGTGTTGCCCCTAACTTAAAACCTGAAATTTGACTGGTACACAAAATCTTGCAAAACATACCCACTTTCTCAGACCACATAGATTTATGACATTTTTTCACAATTTATATCCGTGTTTAGATTTCCTTACTTAAACGTTATTTGTCCACTATTTATCGTTCTCCCTGGTTAATTTTCTAAAAACAATGACCCCCAAGAAAAGAACTTTCATTGGTCGATTATCTAATGATGCAAGTAAGTCTAAGCGAAGGCGTCTCACCGAAGATGTAAATGAGACTGCGATCAGGCTCTCACAGAATGCTGTGAAGACGGCAGCTGCAAGAGCGAAGGAGGATGACAATCGGCGTGAACTTCGACGGAACAAAGATGCTGCCGCGACTGCTGCTGCTCGCGCGCGAGAGGATGAAGGACGACGTGCCGTTCGACGAAGCAGGGACGCCTCTGCAACAGCCGCTGCTCGCGCTCGAGAGGATGAAGGACGACGTGCCGTTCGACGAAGCAGGGACGTCACTGCGACATCCGCTGCTCGCGCTTGAGAGGATAAAGGACGACGTGCCGTTCGACGAAGCAGGGACGTCACTGCGACATCCACTGCTCGCGCTCGAGAGGATGAAGGACGACACGCCGTTCGACGAAGCAGGGACGCCACTGCGACATCCGCTGCTCGCGCTTGAGAGGATGAAGGACGACGCGCCGTTCGACGAAGCAGGGACGCCGCTGCCACTGCTGCTGCACGAAATACTGAAACCATAGTGCAACGACGTGGCCGACCTCTGGAAAGTGAACAGCAGCAATCACCGTTACGTGGCATTTCTAGGACTTGAAATTCACGATGGTTGTTGAAGGCCTTTAACTACGACCCCTCCCCCCGACTACGCTATGCTTGCCTGGAAACCTGCACGCCTACAAGTCTCTTGACTCTATGGATGATCCCGACGAAGTTGTTAATTATCCCACAGAATTTCTTAACTCCCTAGACCCTCCCGGATTGCCACCACACTTACTGCGATATAAGAAAAGTGCCCTTGTCATGCTCCTCAGGAATTTGGAACCCCGAAGACTTTCCAACGGCACGCGTCTGGTCGTCCAAAAGACGATGCCTCATGTTATTGAGGCAACAATACTTACAGGCTGTGGTAAGGGGGATACTGTCTTCATACCAAGGATACTTCTCATTCTATCCGGTAAAGACATTCCTTTCACATTCAGAAGGCTGCAATTCCCTCTCCGGCTCAGTTTCGCCATGTCGATTAACAAATCACAGGGTCAGACTTTGACGGTCGTAGGGCTTAATTTAGAAGAACCGTGCATCTCCCATGGTCAACTATATGTTAGCTGCTCTCGAGTGTGTTACATGCTTTTCTAGGTTACAATCTCAAATTACAAGCAAAGCAAATACGACACACGTCTTTGCTGACAGCTCTGCCGCTGGGACTTTCAAGAGTGAACGATCCAAGGCCCTCTTCAGGGCCACCAACTATAAATTGTTATCCCTGGATTCGTCTTTTCTGGCAGCACCGCCGCTGAGACTTTTAAGATTGAACGATCCAAGGCTCTCTTTAGGACCACCAATTTTAAATTGTTACTATCGGATTCGTTTTTGCTGGCAGCACCACCGGAGAGATATTTCAAAGTAAACGTTCAAAGGCTCCCTTTAGGGACAACACCTATAAATTGTTACTTCTATAGTCGTGTTTAACGGAAGTCTTTCGGTTCATTTGAACGACTACTCCCTTGAGAGTTATACCGGGCAACGCCAGGTACCTCTGCTAGTTATTTATAATTGTCTTGTCAACAGCACTATGGTCGTTCGTTCCGTGGAAATTTTCTACACCTCGTCTGCTTGACTACACCTCGTCTGAAGAAAGTGATCATACACGTTTGCAACAAAGATGCCAGTCAACAGCTTCCAAAGAAAGTTCAAGCAAGCAATTGGCCTGTAACTTCCAACTAACGAACCTTTCCTTTTATCCATCAAAATGAAAGTTATCTTTCCTTCAACCATACCACTTGGAACTACCCCTTGTTCTACACAATCATTTAGGTGCTTTCCCATCTTTGTTTTGGTTCATTTTATACCTTATACTCAACTTCATTATCCATCTCGCATATTTGTTATGCTCTTTTGCAATTCCCCATAGATTTGACCAAAATTGTGTAGATTCTTTAGCATTAGCTGTAACTTCTGCACCACTTTTCCCTATCAGTGTTCTGAAGAAAATTTTTTGATTTGCAAAGGACAATCTGTTCTGTTCATATTTTTTTCTATTTGTATATCACCTTAGCTGATTAGACTTTGCCTTAACTGGCTGTTTCGTTTCTTCCATCACTACATACAGAGGTTTCAACTGTATTTCATACCTTATGTCCTTACGTCGTTTCTCCCCTACTTTGGCCTTTTTGTATTTTTGTGTATGCCATGCATCCATTTTACCTAGATTTTGCCTCAACCGATTTATATACCTTCCAATCTTATCTTTTTCCAGTGTTCCTTACATTACTTCCTTTCACCTTGCTTAATACCTATTTGTTCATCATCCACCAGAAACTCTGTAGCGTAAACTAACTATCTTAAGTCAGTGATACCATTAGTTTCTTGATACATCATGTATGGTTTACTTTGGCTGTTTCACTTGCTAAATTACTTCTCTCTATATTCCAAATATTCAGCGGCGTCTTACTGAATCCAAGATCATTAAACTGATTTCTCTTGTTTCTTCCGCTTCTTCATTTTCATTTCCTTAAATTTTTCCATGTCTACATCATCAGTCACTTCTTTTTCTACTCTCTCCACATTTAATAGTTCCTCATTTTTCACTTATCAACATTTTGGTAAGCTAATTCTCCTCGTTGAGACGTTTCCCACTTTCGCATCATCTGAGTTACCTTCAGTATTAACATTCAGGCCTTGTACTTCAATTTCCCGGGCCTCTAATTCCACCTTGGTGAGTCAATTACTACGTCTAATTTTCCTTATCTCTCTTATAAAATTGTTCACACCAATTTAACACATTTCAAACCCTTTCCAACTCTGAAGCAGCCGTTCACCCACACACCACGTGGTCCTCTCATTTTTGCAAGAAAGTGACACTTGATTGTAATATTTTTATCTTCTTGACCATTTCCTTCTGACTCCGGTTTCATTGCGTCACTTAACTTTTCTGCTGCCTTAAGCCAGAGATCATTCTAAAATAATTTTCTATTCCATTTTTATCCTTCCTAGTGCTCCTGCAATCACTGGTATTGTAGCTACTTTGAGATGTCATATTTTATCAATTTCAATCAGAAAGTCATTATATTTTCTTAGCTTGTCAAATTCTTTTGCCGTAATATTGTGACCACATGGGATGTTCATATCAATCAATAAACATACTTTGTTATTTTGAGTTTATGCAACAGTATCCGGTCTGTTAGTTTTGAGGGTTTTGTATGTACAGGAAAGTTTCAAAGAATCGTTACATTTTCTTCTTTAGTTACAGCCACAAGAGGTTGCTTATACCACTTGTCAGCAGTTTGGTTTTATAATACCGACATATCAAAAAGTGTAGATATTGGCCAAGTCTCTCATGTCTAGACTACTCGTGCTAAAACTTTATATCCAGAGATTAAATGGTCCACTATTTAAATCTCATTATAACTTTTTATAACTACTACGAATATTTCTATGCTTAGTAAAATTATTATAATTCATCATCACCAACGTTTAACGTCCATTTTTCCACACTAGTATGGTTTAGACCACAGGTTCTCAACCCATTTAGGCCAAACGCCCCCTTTTATCCCTTGAAATCACGACCCCCCCCCCACCCTATTTTTCCATTTTTCGATATTCTACTGATTTTGATATCAGTAGATTACTAAAAAATTGATTAACAATATTCAGGCAGCTGAGAGAATAAATACATTCCTTGAAAGGAAATATATAAATTTCAAATAAGGAACATAAATGTTCTTTTTTATGAATAAGGACCAGTCGAATTTGTTATATTCCCACCAGGCGATACCAGCTATTTTGAACATTTATACAAGAGCAACTCTGTCTATCCCAAGAGTGCTCTTATCTGGAAGAAGGTGGCAATTATATCATTTCAAAGCTTTCCAATTTTCCCTTTAATGAAACGGACAGAATAAATGTTGATATCAAACTTGATGTCCCCCTGCTTTGTGAGTTTAGAGACCACGGAAGAGGGTTTTCATGACCACGCGGGAGAGTATATTTATTAATAAATAATAAAATATATACAACAAATGAGTAATTGAATTGTATGTAGTAGATGGTTTCCAGTCCAGTCAGACTGCAACTACAAATAAAAAAATTGTTAGTTGTCTTTGTAACAATAGCATATCCAAGTTTTCGGATAAATCAACTTACTTTAACTTTGACTTCATTTCAGTGGGACCCTTGAGCTTCATGGAGTCTAGCTAACTCTTTGACGTCAGGCTGAATTTTCCTAAGATGTAGCCAGAGATCTCCACGTGTAATTACATTGTAGCGGTTGCGAGCCTTACTGTGCAGTCTGGAAACAACACCAAACCTCCTCTCGACTAAGTATGAGCTTGGAAAAGACAGAGCAAATCTCTTAGCCTCTGCATGTAGGATTGGAAATCAACGCTGAATTTCCTCTTGCATCCCAAAAAGGGGTTCGCCTATTTTTGGAAATCTAATTTTGATCATGTCATCTGCTTGAAGTTCAATGAATTCTTCCTGAAATTTAACGTCCAAATCGTCGGCGTTAACTATGAAGGGATCTGCTATCCACATTGGGATGTCCATCGGCAAAAGGTCGACAAACCGTTCTCTCATGTTGTCTTGTAGCTGACGGAGGTGAGTGGTATAAATTTGGAGTTGGTCATCGCTTACAATGTTTTGAACATTGGCGACACTAGGAAAATTATAGAATTCCTGTCAACAAACATTCCTTTCGATGACATTCAATTTGGCCAGGAATGTTTTCACAGCATTCCTTGCTTTAAGCAAGGTGATTTTCTTCCCCTGCAAAGCCATAATGATGCTATTGCATTTGTCAAAGATGTTGGTGAGGTACGCGCAGTCTTGCCTCACATCGAGGGTTTTCTTGTACAGTTCTGTGTAGCGTCCTCGCAGAAACTCAATGATAGAGTCGAAGAGTTGAAAGAAGTGAGTAAAACACTTGCCCTTTGAAAGCCACCTCACTTCAGTATGAAGGAGCAACTTGACGAATTCTTCGTCATTATCTTGGCACAGTTGCTGGAAAATTCGTTCATTGAGGGAATGCCGTTTGATAAAATTGATGACATCAATGGCCACCTGCAAGAACTTGCTCAGAGGCTTGCTGAATTTCTTCGCAGCCAAGTGTTGTCGATGAATGACACAATGAACAGCAAATACAGATAGATGTTCTCTCTTCAGAAGAGTGACGAAGCTCTTATGCTGGCCGACCATTGCTCTTGCGTCGTCTGTAGCACATGATACAATGTGTGTTGTATGTGCTCCTAGATGTATGTATTAACTGCCTGTGTGTTGTATGTAGTCCTAGATGTATGTATTACCTGCTTATGTATTGCATGTTGTCCCAGCTGTATGTATTACCTTCTTGTGTGTTGTATGTGGTCCTAGATGTTTGTATTACCTTCTTGTGTGTTGTATGTGGTCCTAGATGTGTGTGCTACCTCGTGTGTTGCATGTGGTCCTAGATGTATGTATTACCTGCTTATGTATTGCATGTTGTCCCAGCTGTATGTATTACCTTCTTGTGTGTTGTATGTGGTCCTAGATGTGTGTGCTACCTCGTGTGTTGCATGTGGTCCTAGATGTGTGTATTACCTTATTATGTGTTGTATGTGGTCCTAGATGTGAGTGCTACCTGCCTGTGTGTTTTATGTGGTCCTAGATGTGTGTGTGTTACCTCCTTATGTGTTGCATGTGGTCGTAGATGTGTGTATTACCTGCTTATGTGTTGTATGTAGTCCTAGATGCGTGTATTACCTGCTTATGTGTTGTATGTAGTCCTAGATGTGTGTGCTACCCGCTTTTGTGTTTTTTTTTCTTTTTTTATTTGTAATATTATTTATACAATAGGGAATTAAATAGATCTACATAGTGATAACTCATTACGGTTGAGTCAATAATTTCAGACATGAAATACATTGTTATCGGTGAAGGAAAGATAAGATTCTAACTGGCTGCGCTCAAAGTGTCCTTAATCCAGATGACTGGGTTTTTTTCATTTTTAGGATCTCAATTACCGGTTAATGTTTAGACACGCCTGCGCACCTGCTCACAGCTGCGGTCAGACTATAGTTATGCTGTCTGCAAGCTCCTTCAAATGCATTCACACTGGTTGTCTCAAAGACATACAAATATGGCTTATAAAACTTACCAAAGTAAAGAGTCTTTCAGCGCCCCCTAGCCCCCCCCCCCTGAAATTCCAAACGCCCCCCTGGAGTTCCGAAACGCCCCCGGGGGTGCATATGCCCCCCTTTGAGAACCTTTGGTTTAGACGAATTTCCTCGTTATGAGACAAGCCAAGTTAGATGACCATGTTTGCTCATACAGAAATGATTTTGGCTTGTTTTCTGAGGACACTATCAAAATGATATTCTATATTCACTTTTTTCAATTCATGATGGCTTTAAAATGTTTCTCAAAAAAGCAAAACAGTTCAGATATTGAAAGATGACACCATCAAAACACACACCATGACACAACTGTTTAAACTGGACTGATACAGTTGTCTTCCAAGAATTCGTCTCAATTCATTTATATTTAGATGTCTTTGCGTATTGTCGGCAGAATCTATTCAAGTAAAATGTCCACTCATTGATTCTGTGTGAATAGTGTGTTATTATTAGCTACCAGAAAGGGCGGTGGTTTGGTAGTATTGGTAGCGTGTCGGACACCATGCTTTGCAGCATAGAGTTACGTCTCTTTACGCTCTGAGTTCAAATCCCGTCGAGGTTAGCTTTGCCTTTCATCCTTACAGTGTCGATAAATAAAGTACCAGTAATGCAATGGAGTCAATTTAATCGTATTTCCCCTCCCCCAAATTGCTGGCCTTGTGCCTATTGTAGAAATCATTACCAGCAACCAGGATAATACAAAACATGGATGGCTATTGATTTTAAATAACACACAGATTATTGTTAAGGTTGTAGATGACAGAACCATTAAAGCACTGAACAAAATCCCTTATGGTATTAGTTATGACCCTCTACTTTTTGTGTTCAATTCATACCAGGGCAACTGCATTTTTTTTACACCAACGGGTATTTATTTAAGTGTCTACATCTATATTTATTACTTTAATTCACAAAGCCTTCTCCTAAAATGTGTTGCTTCGCAGTTATGCTATAAATCACAGGTTCTCAACCCATTTAGGCCATGAAACGCCCCCCTACCCTATTTTTCAATATATCAGTAGATTACTAAAAAATTGATTAACAATATTCCAAAGATACCATTGTAGGCAGTTGAGAGTATAAATACATTGCTTGAAATGAAATATATAAATTTCAAAAAAAGGAACATAAATGTTCTTTTTTATGAATAAGGACCAGTTGAATTTTTCATATTCCCACCAGGCGATACCAGCTACTTTGAACATTTATACAAGAGCAACTCTGTCTATCCCAAGAGTGCTCTTATCTGGAAGAAAGTGGCAATTATATCATTTCAAAGTTTTCCAATTTTCCCTTTAATGAAACGGACAGAATAAATGTTGATATCTAACTTGATGTCCCCTCCTCTTTATGAGCTTAGAGACCGTGGAAGAGGGTTTTCATGACTATATAAGAGGGTATATTTATAGGTAAATGGTAAAATATAGACAACAAATGAGTAAGTGAATTGTGGTAGATGGTTTCCAGTCCAGTCAGACTGCAACTACAAATAAAAAAAAGTGTTAGTTTTCTTTGTAACAATAGCATATCCAAGTTTTCGGATAAATCAACTTACTTTAACTTTGACTTCATTTCAGTGGGACCCTTGATCTTCATGGAGTCTAGCTAACTCTTTGACATCAGACTGGATTTTTGTAAGATGTAGCCAGAGATCTCCACGTGTAATTACATTGTAGCGGTTGCGAGCCTTACTGTGCAGTCTGGAAACAACACCAAACCTCCTCTCGACTAAATATGAGCTTGGAAAAGGCAGAGCAAATCTCTTAGCCTCTGCATGTAGGATTGGAAATCGACGCTGATTTTCTCTTGCATCCACAAAAGGGGTTCACCTATTTTGGAAAATCTAATTTTGATCTTGTCATCTGCTTGAAGTTCAATGAATTCTTCCTGAAATTTAACGTCCAAATCGTCGACGTTAGCTATGAAGGGATCTGCTATCCAAATTGGGATGTCTATCGGAAAAAGGTCGAGAAACCATTCGCTCACAATGTTTTGAACATTGGCGACACTAGGAAAATTATAGAATTCCTGTCAACAAACATTCCTTTCGATGACATTCAATTTGGCCAGGAATGTTTTCACAGCATTCCTTGCTTTAAGCAAGGTGACTTTCTTCCCCTGCAAAGCCATAATGATGCTATTGCATTTGTCGAAGATGTCGGCGTGGTAGGCGCAGTCTTGTATCACATCAAGGGTTTTCTTGTACAGTTCTGTGTAGCGTCCTCGAAGAAACTCAATGATAGAGTCGAACAGTTCAAAGAAGTGAGTAAGGCACTTGCTCTTTGAAAGCCACCTCACTTCAGTCTGACGGAGTAGCTTGACGAATTCTTCGTCATTATCTTGGTACAGTTGCCGGAAAATTCGTTCATTGAGGGCATAGCGTTTGATAAAATTGATGACATCAATGGCCGACGACGTCACTGTAGTGGTGTCGGTTGCCAAACGCATCGAGGCGATCGGCACTACACTGAGAGAATACGAAGCGGTGACCAGAGCAATGATTAACCAGTCGGTGGGCCTGCAGCTCGGCACCTGGAAAGGCAGGTTCATGCCGTCCAACAGCGTCGTCGGGCGCTGGACCGGTTAAATTGCTAAGGCTCTGGTTCGGTCCGGACCTCCAGACGGAAAAAGAACTGGGACGAGGTGACGAGCAGGGTGGCCTCTCTCACACAGAAATGGGCTGAGAGGAAGCTATCCCTGAAAGGTCGAGCTGAGATGGCGAACGCGTACATCGTATCCGTCATCTACTACCGCCTGACCGCCGTGCCTTGTCCTAAGCCTCACTTAGTTGGAGCTGTTGCGTTGGCGCGTTGGAGCGTTTGCTCTTTCGCTTTTTGTGGAAGGGACGCGCTCTGATTGTCAGGCGGTCCATTTGTTGTCAACACCCGCTACGGGGAGGGCTGGGCTTGCCGTGGCTGATGATGAGCAAACATGCGCTCAGGCTACGTAATCTCCACCTCTTCCTCTATGCTGATAATGTGTGGTCGCCGTTTCCCCAGCTCGTCTCCTTGATAGAGCTGCTGTCCTGGGTCAAGCGAAGACCGAGAGGGAGCGCTTGGAGACTGTAATGTTTTCAGGCGCTTACAGCCCTCGACCAATCGGGCAATGTGGAAAATCCACCTTGGTGTTCTATAGAGGGTTAGTAGAGGGAAAGAGCGACGACGTCCTTGGGAGACTCTCGGCGTCGACAAAAATCAACTAGCCAATCTCTTCGGGAGAACTTTCGGGCCGGGGCCCATGGACAACTTCCAGAAATCCCTGGCCTGGCAGTGCTACCGAGGAGCTTTGCCGGTTCGAAATAAGTGCCGTCAGCCGGGCCTGTCTGAAATGCGCGCAGGGCGACGAAACCGTCCTGCACGCACTCGTCTAGTGTCCGAGCATTGCTGACTTGTGGGTTTATGTCGAACATCTGCTGTCCCGTGTAGGACGGATCCGGCTATCAGCTGAGTCCATCGTGAGGATTGCCCCACCGTCTTCCTCTACCCAGGATAAGCAGGAAGTTTTTATCTGCCTGGTGTCCATGGCAAAAGAGGTCGTGTGGTGGACGCGTTTGAAAGGGGTGAAGACGAGTACTTACCTCTTCGGTGATGCCTTGATTAACTTTTTCACATTTCATTTGAAAAGGAAAATCAGGATGGAGAGGGAAGTGCTCCCTTCCCAGCAATTTGTTGAAAGAGGGTGAGAGAGGCAAGCGTGGTTCGAGTCAATGGGCCTGCTCAGAGTATGTGCCTGTAAATTGAAGGTGGAAAACTGGGAGAGGGCACTTGCCCTGGTGGTCAGGGTAACCGTGGCTTTTTTAATGGGCTTTCTCTACAAGTGTCCCTCGGAAGTCTCACCCCCATTGGGGAATTTTCCTTTGTTTCTTTTTTGTCATTTCCTTTGTTTTTTCTTTACACGCAGAAATTCCCATTTGTACCGCCCTGTACCGTCTTGTGCTGTCTTTAATGTTATACTTTATGTCAACCCTTGTGGTTAATAAAGGAAACATTATTATTATTTTTTCTTTTTCTTTTCTTTTTCTTTTTCTTTTTCTTTTTCTTTTTCTTCTTTTACACGCAGAAATGCCCATTGGTCCCGTCCTGTGTTGTCCTTAATGTTGTACTTCATGTCAACCCTTGTGGCTAATAAAGAAAGCATTATTATTATTATTAGAATCTGGCATGGCATTTTGTTCCAGTTTCATCATGTGAGATATTCTTGTTGCAATCGTTTTTATGAACAGAAGAATTAGTAAATGAAAACTTGCAAACAATCTGCAAAATGAAAATGATTGTTATGTAGAAAACAATTCTATAAAACCAGTGTCTCTAAATAATAGGTTCTTTCACATTCATTCTTTTACTCGTTTGAGTCATTTGTCAAGAATTTTAGTCGCTCATAAAGCCGACACTATTTATTTTAGCCGATACATATTTTACAAACACACAAACACATATATATGTACACCCCACCCACGTATATATATATATACTACTACTAAAACTCTGTGATTGATTGCTTGCTTGTCTCTAATGTAATACAGCCAAAAGGGCGCATAAAGGGAAAACACTTTGAAAGGAAGTTAACCCTGAAATGGGAATACAAATGGAATAAAACAAGTTTCGCGTAAATCGGAGCACGGGTTCACGAGATATGGGTTTTTTCCGGGTACCTTCATAAAGAGAGACAGACAGAGAGAGAGAGAGAGAGAGAGAGAGAGAGAGAGAGAGATGGTGTTGATGTGGTGTATATATATATATGTGAGTGTGTGTGTATATATATGTGTGTGTGTGTGTGTGTATAATATGTGTGTGTCTATGACCAGTGTATATATCACACACACACACACACACACACACACACACACACACACACACACACACACACACACACACACACACACACACACACACACACACACATATATATATATATATATATATATATATATATATATATACGAGTAGATGTCTGTCTGTGTGTGTGTATGATTTTTATGCATTTCCACATTTCTCTACCGATTTTGATGATTTCTTTTCAATGTGCTCCAAATCTACCAGGGCTGATCAACACATAATTATTTTTGCCAAAAATTTCCTGCTTCTATGAAAAATAATCGATAAAACTAAATACATGCTGTAACCCTCTCTCTTACACGCTTCATTCCTCTCACTACCCTCAATCTCCTCTGCAACTCTCTTTAAAAGGTTACTGCCTCCGTCTCCATTACAGTTTAGAACAACGACAAAACTTCTCTCTCTCTATAATAGATCATTCCCCCTCTTCGTTCGTCATACATCAAATATCAACATTTAAAAAGCCGATAACACTAAATACATACTGCTCTCTCAACGTTACATTTTACACACTTACATTTTACATCAAATAACAAATATTCAAAAGCAACAGATGAATTTATAAAACAACAAACGTAACAATAACGACACTTAAGCATTTATTTACATGATTCTCAACAAAGACATATTTTATTGTTGTCCTTTTTATAATTTTCTTTCTTTGTTTTTCTCAATATGAGACAAAAAATTAATGAGAAAACTTTTTTCGCGAACGTCCGATTTCGATGATTTATTTTCCAGTGTGCTCCAAAATAATGCCCTTGTTTACGCTCTTTTGTGCTATAACTCAGACAGGCTTGGCTTACAGGTTTGACCTATTATTTGACGTGAATTCGTCATAGATCTTACTTAGTACCCACTTTCCACTTTCCAACGATATATATATATATATATATATATATATATATATATATATATATATATATATATATATTTCGTTTCTGAATTTGTTTAGCAAGATTCTTTATCTGAAAACGTGTGTTGAAACCGATATTGTTATACTTTGTTGCCAATATGTTGCCAATAAGAAACACACGCACCAGTTGCTTTCACTTCAATTTATTATAATAAATTTATAAATTTAGGAATTTATAAATTTCCGGTTGGCTGGTTGGTTCCACAACCAGATGGTTGTTTATATATTGTCAAAGTTCTTTCGTCACACATTCTGTGACCTCTTCAGTGACTGGGGATTCTTTTCTTTGTTTTTGTGCCTCTCCTTTGTTCTGTCCTACGCCATCTTGTTTCTGTGTGTGTGTTGTGTGCTCAGTCTGCGCATGCGCCACACCCGGGTGTCTGTGTGTGTTTATATTCGTTTATTTACTTGTTTATTTACATGTTACAGGTTGGTTGTTTGTTCTATGTGCGTGTGTGTTTTCCTTTTGTCCTTAATTGTAAGTTGTGATGTTGCTGTTCCACTCATGTTTTCTATTTAATTTTGGTTGTAATTCTTTTATGTTTATTGCCTCTGTGATTTGTCTAAACATTGCGTCTTTTCTGTGTGTAGATTCTATTTTTATTTCTATGTTCTCTAATTTACCCTTATGTTCTATTTTAGCATGTTGGTAGAGTACAGATGATTCTTTACTATCTTGAAGGTCTCGCCAGTGTTCATTTATCCGTTCCCCTACACTACGAGCTGTCTCACCTATGTACACTATATTTTTGTCTCTACATTTTCCTTCAGTACATCTTATGCTATACACTACATTTCTAGTTTTACAGTTAATATGGGGGCTTAATTTACAGATTATACATTTCTTATCTATACAGGGGTCTTTGAAAAGGGTATGTCTTGCTAATAAGTGTTTTTATGGAGGTACCTGGTCTTTCTACTATCTTAATATTGAGTTTATGTTTATCTAGGGCCCTTCTAAATTTGTAAGCTAATTCACCTCTAGGGGTTGTATCGGTGAACATTACACTCTGGTATTTATTGCTATCATACCATGAGTTTATTCTATTATCCTTATTCCTAGTTCTTTCTAATCTATTCCAAAATTTGCTCCTATACAAGGGGCAGGTCCCATTTGTGTCATTATTTACCATTTTTTCCCATTTGGTTCTGGCTCCTCTATACACTCTGATTTTATCTCTCTGATTGTAACCAGAGAACTGCATACGGTGGATGAAGTGTTGTATGTGTCTCTCTAGTTCTCCGGGGTTGCACATGCGGGACACGTTTCTCATCACCCGTACCAAATCCGCAATCAGTATGTTGATTTTGGTATGGTCCGAAATAGCTGAGTTTCGGTGGATCAGATATTTGGAAGTCATGGGTTTGGCATAATGGGAATGGAGGATTTGTTTTTTGTTATTAATGGTATCTAACCAGAGCTCTGTGTCTAGTACAGGTAATCGATGGTTGGGGTGTTTACTTGGGTAGTCTATAGTAACTCTAATACTCTGGTGGATGGAGTTAGCTATTTGCTGGATGCTTTCCATTATGTTTTTCTCTAATTCCTGACTGTTCTCTAGTGGGGCTGTTTTAACTACAATGTTTATATCATCAACGCAGCGGGAGTACATTATCAGGGTTAAGGAGTCTTCTAATTGTTCTTTAAGTTTAAGTTTAAGTCTACTGTCTCACCATACCATGAATAAGTTAGCTATGTCGCCTGCAATGCTAACACCAATGGCTGCTCCTTCCTTTTGGGCATATGTTTTTCCATTAAATTTGAACATATGTTCCTTAAGGGTTAATTTTATGCTGGCCCCCACCGCATGTGCAATCATTTTCTTTAGTTCATCGTGGTTTTCGGGTGTCCGTATGGCTCTGGTCCACCCGTTCCATCTATCTGTGTGGGTTTTCTTGGCCATTGAGGTAATGGTAGGTGGTCTGCCTCTTGCTGGTCTTGTAGGGCACAGGTTGCTAAGGTCATATGTGTCTAGGTAATTATTACTATAGGTAAGTTTAAGTAGGAGTCCCAGCTCACTGGTATCAATCCCACGGAACTCAACATTGCTCTCACTGATCATTTCTACGCATTTCTCCACAGCAAAATCCACGTCAATAGATGGATACAGGGACACAACATCCATACTGCCTATTATGCAGTTTGTTAGGTCCCTAGATCGGTTACTCTCGCCGATTCTGCTGAGAAGGTCCTCCGTGCTGTCACATACATCTGGGGACATTTCAATGATGGAAGGGAGAGGAAGTAGGACAGTCTGTAGTTACTAGCAATGTTAGCCCCACAGACTGGCCGTGTTGGTGGTCCCGTGACATGGTCACTGCCCGTTTTATGGTCTTTTCGAAGCCAATACAACGCTGGCACGTCATTGTTCCAGGCCTGGAAGTTGTTGGCAGTCCTTTTGTTGGGCTGCATTATATTTGTCCACATCACCATATGGGCATTGAAGGGCTTTTTCTCTATCCTCATGCTCTTGTGGTGTTACTTCTCTTGTGTTAGTGATGTGGGGTTGCATTGCCTGGATGTAGTTTGGCAGACTGTCAACCGACATTCTGCCAGACTTGTCTGTTGGAAAGCATGCTATCTCTTCATTACGCGAGCGCTGCATGAGCTTACGCAAGCCATTTGCAGATTTTTCTCCCAGTTGCTGGGCCTCCATTCTATTATGCTTCTTGCTATACTGTTCTATAATATTTCTAAGTTTAGATCTAGCTATACTAAATTGTGCTTCTGTTTGTTCGTCGACCTGCGACGGCAATTGCGTGCGTTTGTTAAAAGGTAAAGTCGTGGCGTGGACTCGTCGCAGGTCGAACGACTTATCGGAGGGATTATAAAAAGTACAGTTCCAGGCTGCTGCTTTATGTGTACTAGTGCTATTGTTATTGTTAGTGTCATTGTTAGTTGTGTTGTTTCTATTTCTATTTCCACCAACAGCCTCATGGTTGTTTCTATGTCTCTCATTATTACTCCTGTCTCTTTCCTCTGGCTCATTGTTATTATCTACTCTATTTTGTGTGTCTGTGTGTTCGTCTTGGTTATTTTCTCTGTCCATAGTCTCCCTTCTCCTTTCAATCCTATTACCTTCCCTTATTTCTGTGCTACTGCCATTACCTGTTTTCTGTGTCTGTGTGTTTGTTAAGATTGTGGTGGTGGTGAGAGGCATTGAATGTGTGTGTGTGTTGTTGTTGTTGTTGTTGATGATGTGTGCTGTTGTTGATGTGTGTTGTTGTTGTTGTGTCCGTGTGTGTTATTATTGTTGTGTGTGTTGTTATTGTTGTTTGTGTCTGCGTGTCTGTTGTTGTTGTTTCTGAGTATGTTATTATTGTTGATGTGTGTGTTGTTGTTATTGTTGTTTGTGTCTGTGTGTCTGTTGTTGTTGGGATGTGTGTCGTATATGTGTGTGCGTATGTTGTTACATTTGTTTTTGTTTTTGTTTTTGAGGCTCTAACGTAATTTTGTAAATGATTTTTCTATTTCTGACAAACAACTAATCATATTTACCTTCTTGAATGTCGCATATTTAGGTGGTAGTTGTCATACAGATAATTCATCAGAGTCGACCATAGTGTTGCCGTATATATTTGTGTTGTTGTTGTTGAACTCATCTGTTAATGAGAAGATTACAACTCACCAAAACGCAAGCAGATAGGCTAAAACGAACACTAATTCTAAACATAATAAAGAAGATCTATAGAGAATTAAGTCACCAAGAAAAACATAAGCGTAACCTAATACAAGAAATAACTAAGATCACCATACCAAGAGAAAAACTAATATTTATAAACCTTATACGTCCTGAAGAACAGTACATTGTTCAAGAATGTGATAAGCACTTTAACAAGAAACTAAAGTGGCTTAAACAGATAAAACTAAATCAAGATACTTTAGAGAATACCAATAGATATCCCGACAAAATTGACGGCATAAATATGGCCAACATCTCATTCTTAATTCTTGTAGTTTACCAGTGCTGGCAAGAAGATGATGGGTAGGTGAGAAAATGTTGGCCTCCCAGATGTATTGCCGAATGTGCTAGGGACCAGGAAAAAATGGCTGGTTGCTTTGAAAAGAAAAAAAAGCAAGTTGAATCTGTAGGTGGGTTGCAGTGTAAATTCCATAATTCGGGCGAATCCACAGAAGTGGTGGAAATGCTGACAAGTCCAGTTCTATTTGTTGTTTTCCCAGTGAGTCGGGTAAGGTAACAAGATGGAGATTGTTATGGACAATGAGTGTGCAACGAGATGCGAAACTGTTTGAGTTCAGCTGCAATTAGCATTCTCATGTTGCGGTGCCTGTTTGAATCCAGGTGAATTAAGCTGTATGAGTCGCTAGCATGTGACGGCACCTCAACCAGGTGAAAAGGGATCTCGCAGAATATTACGTTTGAAGAACATATACTAAGAACAACATGTTGGTGGGTGACAAAGAAATGTGTGCATATGCAGGCATGTAAAACAGCAAATAAATGTGTGGGTGCAGTCATATATACAATGATAAAGAAAATGATGCAGTCATATATACAATGATAGAAAAAAAATGAATTTCCATATAATACAGTTTAAAAAAAATAAATGTCCACAAATAAATGCCTGAAAAAAAAAGGAAGAAAGAAAGAATTGTTTCTTTTCTTTTAACAAAAAGTTCGCTTTTCTTTTCTTTGGGATCGCTCTTACTAGGGAGCTAGTAGAGTTGTTGTTGTTAAAGCAAAGTCACAATGAATCTTCTGTAGAGTTGAAGTCGAGCGTTGAAGAACCTAGAGTCACCAATATGGCAGCCACGTCTGACGCCATAGTGGTGAGAAGACTAATGTCTTAATTTCTCGAGTCCTTGTGGTAATGAGACAGAAGGTATGGTGGTTGCGTCGGTAAAGTTACAAGCCATTCCCTGGTGTTGGTTAATAGTTAGCCATGTGTTGCTGCTGATGGCTGGTAGTAGCCGTTTTGAAATTTCCTCGTGGCGTAAATTTTTTAATTTTTTTTATACATACACTGCCAATTTTAATTTTATTTCAAAAGGAATATTTTGAACTGAAAATATTCATCACGTCGGGTTCACCACTTTTAGCAGCATGGTGTATAAATGTTATTGAGACACGAGTAACACAATAATGATGTCAACGGCAGAAATTAGAGATGAAATGTATGTTTATTTTTGTTGTAGCACAAATAATGTTTGTTAACTTGTATGGTTGAAGTTACACATAAAATGAGGTTACAAAAGGGAATGTGCCATTGTGCCGGAAAGCCGGCAGGCCAAAGTCCAAAATCTCACCGTCACATGTTGTACGTGTTGCTGGTTCGAAGTTCCTGGTGCGAGAGGGTATTCTTCAAATCTTCGCGGGGAATTTCTCCCTCAGGGCGCGTAGGGATACATCCTCTTCTACTGGCGTTGATTGGCTGAGCTGAGCCAAATCACGCACAGAGAACGTATGTGAGCCCGCGGAATGTAGGTCACTACATATACATAGGATTTGATTCGATACTTCGTATTTTAAAACTACGTAACCAATGAGATAGTCAGGTTGCCCAATCTTTCTTTACACAGAAAAAAATTCACTTTAGTTGGCATCACCAGTGTCGCCAACAAAATCCGGGAGAAAATAATATTCCGTAAATAATCTTCTTTTTTTGCTTTATGATGTTATCTATTTAATTTCTTATTTGTTGCTGTAATGTTTTATTTCATACATACATGCATACATACATACATATATAATCCATCAGTCAACGCGATCAGTCGGATCTTTTGGCGTGGGAGACTATTCAATTTAAGATGAATACTATTTCCCACAGTAACGCCACAACTACAGCCAGATTGAATAACTGGTTACTCTTCTAACTATCCCTTCTGAAGACACCTGTTATTCGAATTCGTAGACATATCCGGCTAAATACATAATTCATTTTACAAGGATTTACTACAAAGAGCATGGCTGAAAATAAAAAAAATTAAGGAAGTATCGAAGGCAAATAACAAAGAAGGTAATCAAATTTTATTCAGTTGTAGCTACAGAAGAAACCGAAATTATAAATCGCATTTCTCTTGGAGTTGCGAACTTAATAATGATTTATTTAATTGTTATAAAATGTCAAAAAACAATCCCTCCATTGGCTATATGAATAGAATTAAGCTACACTAGGACGAAATGCACCCAGAGCTAAATTATTTCACAGCGAAACAATTACGCCAACAAGCGACGTTTGTTGAACGTAAAAATAAGATTATTATTAATTGTAAGTCCCCCACAACAAACATGGGATCAACAACACGTGTTACAGATCGCCATGCTACTAGACTTCCTAGCAGCCAGGTCGAACAGCGCCTTGAAACAACTATGCCTGTAAGAAACTTGACACCACCTGTACCATCTAAGTCTACCTCGAATGCTGGGGAAAACACTATCGATAATAATAATAATCGAAGAAATAATAATAATAATCGAATAAATGTGACACCACGTATACCATCCGAGTCTACCTCGACTGTTGTGGAAAATACTATCGATAATGATAATCGGGTTGCAGGTGTTATATCAGAGTTTTCCTTCTCCTAGAATTCTGCCTTGACAAAGGCTAAGGGGTCATCTCTCCCGGTGATTTTGGATGGCCATTGACTCTTAAGAGCTCCTTTGCCCTTTGACAGGTTTTGTTTTTAGTCGTGCAGGATGTCCAAAGTCACCCTCCTCACCAAGAAACCTTGGTGGGGTTGCCAGTTTAGTCGCCAACGACCCGAGCATGAGACAGGTTGTACTGGGATACATGTTACCAGTAGCACCAACTGGTGACCTGACATACATACATACATACATACATACATACATACATACATACATACATACATACATACATACATACATGCTGCCCCCTCGCTATCGAGTATGGCCATTGCACGATATACCATTATTAATAATTATTAATTAATTCTATCGTGCAATGCCTGTGCGTGAAGATATTTTTTTAAGTGAGGAAAGACTGTACACTGAGCCAATCCCACTCTCTGAGCAACAATAGCTATAACCCGAAAAGAAGAAAAGATCGACATCATCGGTAACTACTGAGCCGCAGGTTTTAAATCGGAGTTATCCCTGTTTCCTGAGTTGCCTTCTCCTAGAAGAATGCTTTGACAAATGCTAGGGGTCCTCCACTCCCAGTGGTTTAACCGCGCGATCGGGTATCCAGCCCGAATATTTCTATGTCTCCGCGCATATACATACACATACACCCATGTATATACACATACACATATATATGTACATGTGAAGATACATATTTACACACTTTTGGATGGCCGTTGACTCTTATGAGTTCTTCCGCCCATACATGCATACATACATTCATACATACATGAGGGCTGTCCCCCTCGTTAACGGGCCATTGCACGAAAAAAACATAACAACAATAACGACAATAATAACAATAATAATGGTTTCTTATATAGGTACAAGGCCAGCAATTTTGGGGGGAGAGAAAACTCGATTAAATCAACCTCAGTGCGTGACTGGTACTTTATTTTATCGACCCCGTAAGGATGAAAGGCAAAGTTAACCTCGGCGGGATTTGAACTCAGATCATAAAGGGCCGTAACTCTATGCTGTAAAGCATGGCGTCCGACCCTCTACCGATTCTGCCAATAATGAGAAGTACACAGATATATGTGCATACATACATATACATGTATATATAAACATATATTTTTTTTCACAAGTGTGTGTGTGTGTGTGTGTGTGTGTGTGTGTGTGTGTGTGTGTGTGTGTGTGTGTGTTAAGTATTTCCGAAGAAAAAGCAAAAGAAAAAAGATTGCTCTATGTATAATACAGAGCTATATATAATACAGTATATAGAGAAGAAAACACAAAAAGGGATTATGATTTCATTTACAAGGGGTAGAGAACCAGTAGAGTGAAGGATATAAGGTCTACGAAAAGTGGAGAAAATACATAATAATTAAGAGGTAAAATTAAAAAGTAAAACACACACCTGGACATTCCTAAAGAAGAGTATGTTCCGCCAAAGTGCTGGTACCGTACCTTCTCAGGGCTTATCAACAGGTGGAAAGAAGGTATACCCAACTCGTCTAAGGATATTTCAGACAACTGAATAAAGTACGTGGCGATAGAAAGAAAACACGCGCACTAGACAGTATATAGTGGCGTGAATGGATAAAGAAGCCGCTAGAAACGGCAGCCTATAACCATTCAACTTAGACAGCTCAATTAACGAAGAATTTAGGAGCGAAAACAATTGAAAAAGACTCGCGCTAATCCCCTGTACTTGAGCTCATAAAATTATAGGGATTAACGCGAGTCTTTAACTCGGTTTTTTTCATTTGTTATATGTGTGTGTGTATATATATATATATAAACGGAAAAAATGAAACGAAATTTCATTTCCCACTCTTAGTACGGCTGTTACTTAAATATAAGTATGTACACGTGCATATATATATATTTTTTTAAATTTATTATTTGTCGTATTCCCAACTTTTTATTTTCATTTTTATTGTTATTTTTATATATACAATATTTAGGTCTTTTTATATATATAATATTTATGTTCTTTCTCATATATATATATATATATAGTTATATGTGTGTGTGTGTGTGTATATATGTATGCATACGTATGTGTATGTATATATGTGCGTGTAGGTATATATGTGTATGTGTGTATGTATGTATGTGTATATATATATATATATATATATATATATATATATATATATAACGAAGGAAATGTGGTAAGGAACCAGGTGGACCATAATGCACCAAAGTACTCAATACTTAGGGTAGTAGAGTGGGTAATAGGAACCAGTAAGACCCCGACGGCTGAGCTCAAGCCGTTTCGACGGCTAATTCTAGACTAAATGAAAATTTATCCTGGTATATAAATAGCCGAGCTTCTCAATGGGTAATTCCATATATAGTCAAAGTGATTGTCACAAGGATTGGTCACAAGTTAGTAGTAATTCTGTGATGGCAGATTAGTGGGGGAGAGGGTGGCTAAACCTGCCAGTAGGAGAAAAAGGGGAGGGGGTGGAGTAAACCGAATTATGCGTTGGTAGTGCCGGCTACAGCTGGGCATGAGGTCAAAGAAGATATGTATGAAATATATATATGAAAAAAATACTGAGAGTGATAAAAAGCGAATAAATGTAAAGAAAAAAATATAAGCAATTTCTACGACCTTAGTCTCTAGCTATTGCTAGGTTAGATAAATAAATAAATAAAGAAAGAAATAAAGAAATAAAGAAATAAAAAATAAGTAAATAAACTAGGTGGGACGGAATAGGAAAGGACCCTTTTAAGAGGTATTAGTACGTATATCATACGGTGACGGGTCAACAATGGGGGCCAAAATACTAAAGAAACTACCACGAAATAATTAATAAAGGTTTCTACCCCGGGCACAAGGCCAGCAACCACCCAGTGCAGAAAAGTAAACTAGTACGAGATAATAATTCTGAGTCCCGAAAAAAATATACTAATGCTAAATCTAATGGTACCGCCACGCTACAAAAGTTCTTATACAAGCTACATGAAAGTTCGTACGAGGTAAAAGTAGAATACGGAAAAATATATTCAGAATCCACCCCGCCCAAAAGAAAAGAGTAGAAAGAAATACTGAAACGAGAAATTAAGGCAGAGGTGCCACTAAGAAATATAGAAGGCACGGAAAAAAGGGGGAGCGGTCGGATAAGGGGGCAAGTATCCGAGGTCTAACACAACTGCTATAAAAAGCGGAGTCCGCCAAATCTATCATAGACTAGGGGAGGGGGTGGGGGTACTGAGGCTACAAGGGACCAAAGGGCTGCCTCGGGTGGGCGAGAAAAATACGCCGACAAAGAAAAAGAACTGGGGTAGAAGGACTAGGGAGGGATGGGGGGAAGAAGGAAATATAGAGGAAGCGATAAAAGAATAAAAAGAAGATCTTACGTCTCCCTTGGCAAGCAGGGGTTACCCATTACAAAATCAGCAAGTGGGGTGTTATAGCCCTAGTCTACCCCCCCCCCCCCCCCAGGTCATTATGGGGTTTGAGGGCGAGGTAAGTCCTACGCAATCTATGTTTACATGCAGTAACCAGTTCATCTTTCTTGTTTAGGAGTTGGTCCGTCGAAAACAGCATTTGTAAAGTTTCCTCCGAGCATAAATTGAACGGACGGCGTCCTCCCGTGTAAGAGTTGGCTCTGGACAGTAATCTTCAAGTGAGATCATAGGTGATGTTGTTGTCCTTGAGGTCCCATATGTGGCCCGAAAGTGTAGTGGCGTGACGCAGGGCCGGGTTTCGGAAGGTATGTCTATGCTGGTATAGCTGGGTCTTGAAGTCACATGCGGTTAGTCCTATATAAGCTTTGTTGGAGGTGTCCGTCCTCACGTTGCACTGGTAGATCACATTACGGTCTCTGCATCTGTTGTCGAGGGGGAAAATGGATCTATCAGGACAGTTGCACATCCTGGTCGGCTCTCCACTGCTATTTAGGTTATTTCTTCCATCGGGGTTGAGTTTTTTGGAGACGATGTTTTGTGCGAAGTTTGGTGTAGTGCTGTAAGAGAGTTTGATGGTATTTTTGTTAATTATGTTGTGGTAGCGGTGTTGTAGTGGGAAGTGTTTTTCAATGAGCCTAAAGAATATTTTCCCGATGAGAGTTGTCACCTCTGCGTTGTGGGGGAGGATTGAACCATGTTACATTGCATGAGCGGCGGTGTCGCCTGCTGGTTCCGCTAATGGGAGCTGGACAGTAGGATATTTCCTCCCGGAAACCACTCCGCTTGAGGGCCTGGTTGTAATAAGGCGCATGTTCATCGAATATCCGCTCATTAGCTGACAAACGGGATATGCGGAGGGAGATATTTTTGACCAGGTTGTTGGTGATGTTCCTAGGATGGTTTGATCGGCGGTGGATGTAGTGCAGGTTGTCATTAGGTTTCCTGTATGGGTAGTACAGGTCGTTTTCGAGGTCGAGGGTAACGTCCAGGAAGGTTACTCGGGTCAGGGACGTTTGTAGGGTTATTTTAAATCCCCAGTCGCGGAAGAAGCTGATTAATTGTTTCCGGACCCGATCTGTACTACTGGGGTTGTACCCTTTAAGGGTAAGGAGCCCGTCATCACGGTACAATTCACCACTGAATTCAAGTAAACATATCGGTGAGTTTGGCTATTAGGAATAATCCTATAAGATCTGTGACCTCCGCCGAATCCGTAGCGCCCATGCTGACGTCGAAGGGTGAGTCGGGAGCTCTTTTTATCCATTTGGAGTTGTCAAAGAGTAAGACTGTCTTCCTGGAGTGGAGGATGATTTTTCTTTCCTGGTCGGTGATGGGCACAAGTGTTTCGGCGAAGTCCAAGGCAGCAGTAAGTAGCGGTAAGGTGATTGAAGCATAGTAGCTCTCTATGTCGAACTGGATGAATTTAGTGTCTCGTTTATCCTCCATATTGCTGAACCATGAGATTACTTCCTGGGTGTTGATCCATAGGCTAAGTCGGGCGTGTTGCTTGACTTTTGGTATCACGCGGTCTAGGATTTTTTTGCTGATTCTCCCTATGTCGGACTTCGTTGGGTTAATGAGCCTGATAGAGGGTTTACGGTCAAAATCGGATTTGTGGTCCTTCAGTGTGAAGTAGGGTGTCCGTGGGTCTAGGGGTTCCGTGCGGTCGGCGACCCCGAGGCTGGAGGTAATTTGTTGTCGATCTCGATTTATGTCCTCGATGCATGAGTGGTTGGCCTTTTTATAGGTGGAGTTTAGGCTGCTCCTGATCAGTGTGTGGTATCTGTCAGGGTTGACAAAGTATAGGTTCCCAGTTTTATCCGAATGCACCATGATGTCATTGGTGTTATCATACTCTGTTAAGTTGCTACGGAGTTTTTGTAGGAATCGGTTGGAAGAGGTCATTCTCGAAGGGTGAGAGCAAAGGGTTCGGGGGGGGGGGGGGATTTGTAGGTAATAAATCCAAATCTCTCCTTGGTGCCGAAGTCCTGGTTGTCGCAATATCTGTCGTAGAAAAAAGTTCTCCATCTAAGTCTTTTCGCAAATAGATCGATTTTTTGCGTGAGCATCCGAAGGTAAACTTTTTTCGGTGGGATAGGGAGACTTTTCCGCTAAGCTCAATTTCTTTCACCCGCACCATGCGAAAACACAACATCGACTTCTCTACCAAGAACATACCAGCAACGAAAAACGTAAAGAAAAGAAAAACAAACAAACAAACAAACAAACAAACAAGCAAAAAACTAAGTCGGACATTCAAACATTATATTACAATGAAACTATGCTTATTTTTTAAAGTTTTTACCTATTTATTTGTTTATTTATGTTCATCTACAGCGTGATAGTGCCATGCTAAAATCACCGGGGGTGATCAAATCACTGGGGGGGGGGGTGATGAAATCACCGGTGGTTATGTAACCATACATTCACCAATCCTCGATATGAATGTTTAAATGTCGAACCTAAACAGTTCGAATAACGGTGAAGTGGAGACTGGAATATCATGTGACAGACTCTCACCCAGCAGGTGCCCCCTGGCCCAGTAGCAGGGATCTGGCTGTCATCCAAATACTGCTGGTGTTGGAGGAAGAAGAAGGAAAGGGACCAGAACCAACTGGTCGAAAGAATTGAATAGAACTGTTATGCAATGTTACCTGAAGAGTAACCCCAAGGAAAAAGGCTATAGGAAACGGATACATAGCATCTGGAACGAGATTGGTCTATTTAAATTAGATGAACAAAAATTGGCCGGGCAGGCTCGGGTAATAAGAACTAATGGGTGGATAAGCGAGCTGGAACTGGAGGAACTCAGCAGAGAGATTAGGTTGGAAATAGAGAGTGGAGTATGCCAGGCAAACGAGCCAGTGGGAGATGAAGGTGAAGAGGTTGAGAGAACGGAGGAAGCATCCGAAGCAGACAATGATCTGAATGCTGAAATAAATAATACCTGGAACAAAGATACGGCCATTGAGGAAATGAATGCTGACGGGCTTGGACAAGATTTGGTTTATATCCTAAACTTAGTGGTAGATGAATTGAACAATGATAGTGGGAAACCTATGAACCTAAGATTTGTAGACAGGAAAAAGTTAAAAGAAACAACAGCTAAGGTAAACAAAGTCATCCCATACTTTGAGGCGAGGAACCTTCACCAATGCAACAATATCCTCAAAGCAACAGCAAATGCGGTGAGGAAATTACTTGGCATAAAAGCGAGAGGAAACAACAAACAAGAAAGATCAGAACCTTGGTGGAAGAAACGACTGAACGGTCAAATCAGGGAAATGAGAAATGACATTGGAAAGCTTGAGTCCCTACTGAATGGGACACTACGAAACATAGACACTATTTCCCTACAAAATACTCTATCTAGATATGATCTGGATGACCCTATGCGAATTGTCCAAGTCCACATTGGCACATTCGGGAAATCCAATCTGTACCTGTCAGACAGTTCAAAACGCCTGAGCAGGTTGGTGAGACTCTTGCACCATTCTCCCCTATCCACTAATCCCACACAGTCCCAGCGTGCATCTAAGATCCCATTCCAGTCGCCCACTAACACTAAAGAGCGGGACGTTCCAAGAAAGGTCTCCAGACGCCGGAAGAAATCAGGCCACCCTGCTCCTGTCGGGGCATAGACGGCCACTAACCTGAAAGCTTACCCGTCTCCGCTGGTCACGTCCAGCACCACCAACTTATCTTCTGGGTCTAGGAAGATGGCCCGTATGGCTAGATCCAAACCTCTCCGAAAAAGCACAGCAACTCCTCCCCCCGATCCCGGACGCCTGGGAGATGCGTACACATCGTAGCCGCCGAAGATCGGTGCGAAGGCCCGTGCTTCGGAGATTCTGGTCTCGCTGATGGCCACTACATCTATGTTTAGTGACTTGAGGTCGTTGAGCAGGTGGCCCTGCTTCCATGACGACCCCAAGCCACGCGCATTTATGCTGCCTATTCCGAGTGAGGTCATGTTGAAATGGAGTGGAAAAGATGGGAAAGACCACTTACCTTACTTCTCGTAGAGGAAGGACGGTTTCTCCATCCTTTTCACTGCTTGTGGCCTCCTCAGGAAGGATGTCCTTATAAATCCTCCTGGAGAGTGCTTGTCGGAAGTCTCCGATGTCTTTGGGGAATTTTTGTTTTAGTGTCATGTACGTTTTCTGTGTGATGCGAGTGATTTGTATGTGTGGAGGTGGTGTGAACTTTTGGGTTGTTGTGTAGTCTTTTTCTGTGATGCTGGTGTTGTGTTGGATGTAGTGTAATAATTGGTTGTTGTTCAAATTTAATGCTGTGTAGTGTGTATCGTTTTGGTTGTTTTGTTTTGTTTGCGTTTGTTGTGGGTTTGTTTCTGTTTCGCATTTTGGTGACTTTTGTGGTGTAGGTGATGCTGGTGTTGGGGTTAATGATGGTGATGGTGTTGGTGTTTGGGGTGATGCTGGGGTTATTGCTGTTACAGTTGCTTTTGTTGTTGCTGCTACAGTAGTTGCTGCCATCTCTGCTGCTGGTGGTGTTGATGGTTGAGTCACTGGGGTGGGTAAGAGAGGTGGCCTCAACCTTTTAGCCTGAGGGCAGAAAGCTCTTAGGTGGGTTCCTTCACCACAAACGACACACCTAGGCCTTCTGCCCTCGACAATTACGGTGAGGTGGCTGCCGTCAGTGAGGTCTATTACCTCTGGAATCTCCTCAATGCTTTTTTGGTCCGCTTGGATCAGGAGTTCCATCCCAGATCCGGAGCAGTTCTCCTGCTTTTCTTTCGCTATTTCGATTATCTTGGTGTTGGCTTCGATGCCGGCGAGGACGGCAGCTATTAGCCAGGGAATTTCGATGGCCGGTGGAACGTGGGTGACCCTGATCTTTATGAGTCTCTGGCCACAATAGCTTGGGACGAGTGTGAAGTCGGCACTTCTTAATGGGGCCATAGAGTGTTCTCTAGCCTCCTGTGGTGTTTCAAAGAACACGTCCACGGTTCCATACTTCTGCCCACGTCTGATGTGGGTTTTTTTTGCCCACACATGTCCCAAAGCTTTTTGGATTTGGGACTCGGATGCCCGTTCCACTCCACTCGGCGCGATTTTATATTAATTGTTCGATAAGACACGGTGCATAGGCGCCGATGCTCCATTTTATTAGGTGGGGGGTTGAGGCTGACCCTGTACCCATCTTTCTTTACCATTTTTTTGGCTTCTTCTAATTCCTCCTGAGTTACCTGAAATGCTTCGCACTGTTTTGCTACTCTGGCAAAACTCAGGGTGGTTTTCTTCATGTCATTGTTGCTGTTGTTGTTATCGTTATTTTTGTTATTATTAATTTTAGTTTCAGTTGTAGTGGTGGTTGCGTCAGTGGTGTTCGGTGTGGAAGAGTTCATTTTGGTTGAATTCATTTCGATATCACGTGTTAATTTATTTTTTTCTTTTGTTTCTGTTGTCGCGGTGGTGGTGGGAGTGGCGGCTTTAACACCTGAAGTCATTGGTAATGGCGGGAAATGAATGTCTGCCTGAAACAAATTTAAAATATTGCTACTGCTTATATTTTTAGTGTTGGCAAACGTAGTAATATTTACAATGGTGGTGTCGGTGTGAGGTGTTAGTTTGTGAGAAAGGAATGACTCTGAGTCAGCCATGATGTTTCAAAGAAAAATTTTTGTTTGATAATTATAAAAGTTTAAATTTTTGGGCTCAAGGCCCCAATCTTTTTGGGTGTCCTTTTCAGATAACAATGTATGTGCACTTATATATAGTTAACAATAAAAATTTTCCATGAATGGCAATTTTAAACAACTGAAAATAACAAACCTTTGCGGAGCTCACGATGATACGATTTACTACGTAGGTCGCCAATAATAATAATAATAATAATAATAATAATGATGATTTCTTTATTGGCCACAAGGGCTGACATCAAGAAAAACATTACAGACGGTACAGGACGATACGATGTGGGTTTTGTGCGTGTAAATATTTTTATTATTTATATAAGAAAAGAAAAAAAAAGACTTAGAAACACATATATATATATATAAACAATAAAAATGAAAATTGAAACAATGAAAAATTCTCCAATAGGGGGGAAACCTCCGAGGGTTACTCGTGGCGAAAACCACACAAAAGACCACGGCCACCCTGACCACCAGGGCAAGCGCCCTCTCTCAATTTTTCCATTTCTCAAACTACAGACGTATATTCAGAGCGGTCCCGTTCACTCGGACAATTCTCGCTACATTCACCCACCTTTCAACAAACTTGCTAGAAGGCAGCACTTGCCTCTCCACCCTGATTTTCCTCTTCAAGTGAAACTTGAAAAAGTTAATTAGGGATTCGTCGAAGAGGAAAGTGTCTGTCTTTAACCCTTTCAACCTTGCCCACCACACAATCTCTTTCGCCATGGCCACCAAGCAGATGAAAACCGCCTGCCCTTCCTCCTCGAAGGAAGAGGGCGAGACCATCTGCACAATGGACTCAGTCGATAACCGGATCATTCCTACACGCGACAGCAACTGTTCGACATAGCTCCATACATCAGCAATGCTCGGGCACTGAACGTGTGCGTGCACGACTGTTTCGTCGCTCTGCGCGCATCTCGGATAGGCTCGGTTGACGGCACTTCCGTGCCTGTAGAGCTTATCTCGAACCGGCAGCGCTCCCCGGTAGCACTGCCAGGCCAGGGATTTTTGGAAGTTATCCATAGTCCCTGGGCTGAATGAAGTATCTAAAAATCTATTTTATCAGACTGCCATAAATGAAAGGATAGATTAAAGAACTATTAAGTAAGCAAAAAGATATGTGTTAATGTGAGTACGTGCACACATTTCTAAGTACCTATGTAGCAGTGTGTATTTATACTCACGTCTATGTGTTTATATTACAACTATCTTTAGTGGATTCGGTATTAAACCAAGGGAGACTAGTAAGCGTTGAAATTAATATTTACCTCCCTTTTCTACCTGGCGCAAGTGTAACTTGAATTCTGATTTGTACTGTTTAGGCAGATTCGGTTCATATTAACGTTGTCGTACATACATATGCACATATGCAGACATACAACGCACCCTCACATTTACATACATACATACATAAATACATACATACAAGTACATAATATGAAAGAATACTGGTGGAATGTTCCAGTAAAAACCCCAATAAAATGCAGGCATAACAGACCAGATATTATGATATGGGACAGGAAGAAGAAAGCATGCACAGTAGTGGAAATTAGCTGCCCAGTAGATGCCAATATAATATCAAAGATTAGCGAAAAGGAGAATATTTATGCAGAACTGATGAGAAATCTGCAGATACTCCACCCTGATTATACCTTCAGATTTATGCCTGTGATTATTGGGGCACTGGGATATGTTAGTAACTGCCTCAATACAAATCTTGAAAAGCTAGGCTTCACAGGAACAGAAAGAACGCAACTGGTTAGGAAATTACAAGTACAATCCATTAATGGAACAGTAAAAAATATGTAAAACATTCCCAAAATATTGCATCTAATAACTGCATATACACATGTACAGATACAAAGCATATATACACATGCACACATACAACTCAAAACATCCACATCCACACATACAATAACATCCATATCTACACATGCATGCATACATACATATCTACCTAGTTAACGTTGTGTAAATTCCAATGAGAGAGGCTTGTGTCTATGTTAGAAACCGACTCTCTCTCTATTGGTAAAATTTGTGAAATTATAAAACCAGAAGAACATACATACATACATACATACATACATACATACATACATACATACATACATACATACATACATACATACATACATACATACATACTACATACATACATACACACACATATATATATATATATATTTCGTTTCTGAATTTGTTTAGCAAGATTCATCTGAAAACCTGCGTTGAAACCGATATTGTTATACTTTGGGAGGGTCATGTTGCCAATAAGAAACACACGCACCAGTTGCTACACTTCAATTTATTATAAATTAAATTTATAAATTTAGGAATTTATAAATTTCCGGTTGGTTGGTTGGTTCCACAACCAGACGATTGTTCATATATTGTCAAAGTTCTTTCGTCACACATTCTGTGACCTCTTCAGTGACTGGGGATTCTTTTCTTTGTTTTTGTGCCCCTCCTTTGTTCTGTCCTACGCCATCTTGTTTTTGTGTGTGTTGTGTGCTTAGTTTGCGCATGTGTTACATCCGGGTGTCTGTGTGTTTATATTTGTTTATTTATTTGTTTATTTACATGTTACTGGTTAGTTGTTTGTTCTATGTGTGTGTGTGTTTTCATTTTGTCCTTAATTGTAAGTTGTGATGTTGCTATTCCATTCATGCTTTCTATTTAATTTTGGTTGGAGTTCATTTATGTTTATTGCCTCTAAACATTGCGTCTTTTCTGTGTGTAGATTCTATTTTTATTTCTGTTCTTTAATTTACCCTTATGTTCTATTTTAGCATGTTGGTAGAGTACAGATGATTCTTTACTATCTTAAAGCTCTCGCTAGCGTTCATTTATCCGTTCTCCTATACTACGAGCTGTCTCACCTATGTACACTATATTTTTTATCTCTACATTGTCCTTCAGTACATCTTATGCTATATACTACATTTCTAGTTTTACAGTTAATATGGGGGCTTATTTTACAGATTATACATTTCTTATCTATACAGGTAGGTCTTTGAAATGGGTATGTATTGCTAATAAGTGTTTTTATGGAGGTACCTGGTCTTTCTACTATCTTAATATTGAATTTATGTTTATCTAGGGCCCTTCTGAATTTGTAAGCTAATTCACCTCTAGGGGTTGTATTGATGAACATTACACTCTGGTATTTATTGCTATCATACCATGAGTTTATTCTATTAACCTTATTCCTAGTTCTTTCTATTCTATTCCAAAATATACTCCTATACAAGGGGCAGGTCCCATTTGTATCATTATTTACCATTTTTTCCCATTTGGTTCTGGCTCCTCTATATACTCTGATCTTATCTCTCTGGTTGTAACCAGAGAACTGCATACGGTGGATGAAGTGTTGTATGTGTCTCTCTAGTTCTTTGGGGTTGCACATGCGGGACACGTTTCTCATCACCCGTACCAAATCCGCAATCAGTATGTTGATTTTGGTGTGGTCCGAAACAGCTGAGTTTCGGTGGATCAGATATTTGGAAGTCATGGGTTTGGCATTCTGGAAATAGCCGTCGAAACGGCTTGAGCTCTGCCGTCGAGGTTAAACATTTTCCTATATATATATATAAATTAGGATGGATTCAGTTTGTAACTGGCTAGATCATTACTCAACAGAGTACTCCATACTTAGAGTAGTAGATTATGATTATATTAAAACGAGTCGGGACCCTGCCCAAGTTTTTGCCGTTTCAACATATTAAAATATCGAAACAATTGAAATATGCAAATAAGTTTGTACATATACTGCAACACTGACTTCGACTCTTTGAATCTATTTATACTCTACAGACTACAGCCGTAACACTGGAAGACAACCAGAATGAAACGGACCTCGTAACAGCATCGAGTGCTTCGAACGGCGTGCCGCTTGTAACTGCTGTTACACACTTAACCCCCCACCTCTGATATATATATTCCAGTTCCTTAGGGGGACTAACAACACACCTAGGAGCTGAGCCTGTCAACGAATTAACACGGTAAAATCCCTTACAACATCATGTTTTCCTGTTTTTTCTGTTTAAATTCTTACTGCCTGATGAGGTCATAGATGTTGAATAATGGCTATCACTGAAATATAAATAGCAGCGAATGTGAATAAACGAAGCCAATTTTACCCTGTTGACTTACACTTTATATATATATACTAGCAGAATGGCCCGGCGTTGTTCGGGATTTGCTCTAGGGTTCTTATATATTTGATATATATTTATCCTTATCGAGCCTCGTGAAATAAATACGTTTGTTTATATTTTGTTATTGTGTATGCAAAAATATCTGTACATGAATATATAATTATATATATATATATATATATATATATATATATATATATATATATATTGGTAAACGGAATAGAAAATGCCGACAAATTGTTCACAGTTGAAAAATGGTTTAATTAGGAATAAAAGAGTATTAGTGATTAGGGAGGAGAAACCGATAGTAATAAAAATTATCAATCTTACTAGTGCAGAACCAACACCCAACCGTATCAACTTACTCTCCAAAGGTCTTAAATTCACACCGACCCCACTACGTCCTAACTACTATGAAATGAAGGAAGACATCACAGACTTCTGTAGAAAGTTACGACTTAGTGAACAACTATTCGACCAGTACAATGAGGATGAATCATTAGCCAGAAATAGAAGCAATTACACCCCTTCAAAAGGTAGAAATAAAATCCTGGACGAATTCTGTGAACACATCACACACTTCCCTTACCAACACTTGCACAGACAAAAACACAAGCCAAACCTCAACAAGAAAGAATGGGAAGAATTAAATAGATTAAAAACCGACAGAACCATTACAATTAAAGAGGCTGATAAAGGGAGTACAGTAGTCCTAATGGAGACAGAATTCTATATCAACTTAGCGCTCTCCACTTTGGAAAACGAAACATACTACGAAAAGGCTGAACACTACAATCAACAGAAAATTATGAGAAACCTAAAAACTCTAATCAACCAATACAAAGAAGGACTCACTAACAAGGAATTCAGCTTCATCACAGACTTCACAAGTAAATCCAGCCTTTTCTACGGTATCCCTAAAGTACATAAAAGCGAATCAATCAGTAAGGCATGCAAGGAAGCCACAGACATAGTCATCAATGTCCCCTCACCCAATGATCTCAAATTAAGACCTATAATAGCAGGCCCCGCTTGCGAAACGCACCGTCTTAGCAACTTCATTGATACCCTTCTCAAACCCTTCCTCAAGCACATCAAAAGCTATATAAGGGACGACCTAGATATGCTCAATCACCTCCCTAATATGCCACTTTCTGAACAAACCCTACTAGTGACGTTCGATGTAGTCAACCTATACTCCAACATCCCCCACAACCTAGGAATAGAAGCTATCCAATTCTGGCTGGATAATTTCCACAATGAACTCCCACAACGCATCAAAAAAGAATTCGTGATAGAGGGACTCAAATTTATCTTGGAGAACAATTACTTCGTTTTCAATAACAAACCCTACAGGCAGAAATCTGGGACCGCTATGGGAACGAAAACAGCCCCTACTTATGCCAACCTAGTCATGGGATACCTGGAAATCACCCTCTACACTAAAGTCCTAAACAAATTTGGAAACACCCTCCACTTACACATTGAAAGGAACTGGAAGCGATATCTAGATGACTGCTTCATCCTTTGGCACGAAAACATCGAAAAACTTAAAGAATTTCACACCCTTATAAATGGGCTCAACACAAATATTAACTTCACGATGGAATACAGCCATCAACAACTCCCCTTCCTCGACATCCTCATTAAGATCCATAACAAAAAAATAGAAACAGACATATACTACAAGCCCACAGACTCCAAGCAATACCTCCCCTTCAACTCTTGCCACCCTAGACACGTTAAAATTAATATTCCCTACAACTTAGCCAAGAGAATCTGTACTATAGTCTCCAATAAAAACATCTGCTACTTACGGCTACAAGAACTAAAGGACACACTCATAGGCAGGGACTACCCTGCATCACTAATTGACAATGGAATCCAACGTGCCCTAAAACTCAGTACCCAGGACCTTAGACACCCTAAAGTAAATCAACCAAAACTAAAAGCTCTTCCATACATCTCCACACACAACCCCCTCAACAATGAGGCCTTTGACACCATCCTCCAGAACATCCCTGTATTGAAAAAGGACCATAGAATGAACCAAATTCTACGAACACACGATATCATAAAGAGCAAAAGACAATCCAAGTCAATGAAAAACATCTTAACACATGCCAAAGTACTGCCAACCACAACAACGAAACCCACAGTAAAAAAATGCGATAGACCCAACTGTGGCATTTGCATCAACCTAATAGAGGGTTCGGAATTCTATTTCAAAGATGGACAACGTTTTATAGTAAAACACAATTTCACATGTGCATCGGAAAATCTAATATATGTATTAACTTGTTCAGGTTGTCGAGAACAATACATAGGCCAGACCAAAAACAGCCTCCGCCAACGCATGACTGTCCATAGATCCCAAATTAAAATACGGGAATACAGGAAAATACCACTGAGTGAACACATTGATACCTGTGCCGCCCAAAATCATCCCAACTTCAGAATCTTTCCCCTCTACAAATTTAAAGATAATTCCACCCACACCCAGCGCATTAGCAAGGAATCTTACTTCATTAACAAATACGGACCCCGTCTAAACACTTCTCCCTAAGACGAACCCACAACATACACACGTCAACATACATACCTACATCAGCACACATCTCTACCCACATATAAACACAATGACACACGTAAACACACATGCTCTATGGTGCAATACAAAAAAATATATGTGCATATATATGTATGTATATATGTATATGTATATATATATATGTAGTGAATATATGTATGTGTGTATATATATATAGTGAATATCATTTCACACCTTTTATTGTTAAGATTTTTGATGTTCTATTAAGAGAACCGATTTTACTGAAAAAATCGAATAATGTACACCATTTTACCAGGGGAAAAAAATACTGGTCCACCCACACACACACACACACACACATATATACACAAACACATACACACGCGTACATCAACATACAAAGAGACTTATACACACACACACACACACACTCACTTCTCCGTATAAGACAAAAGCTGAAAAATATCTGTTGACCTTCGAATGACTCTGCTATACACACACACACACACACACACACACACACACACACACTTATCTTAATAGCCATTTGACACACATCGCTGCTGGCCATTGTCGCAGCATCGAACACCTTACTACTACTACTACACACACACACACACACACACACACACACACACACACACACACACACACACACACACACACACACACACACACACACACACACACACACACACACACACACACACACATATTTGTTGTGAAAGAGTCATTTCTCAATCTTGGCGCAAAACCAATTTTTTATCCACATGACCTCTACCGACCAATCAAAATTGTTTTGACCAAGAATTTTTGCTGGAGCCACTTTTTTAACATTTTAACATAAAAACAGTCTTGGCGCAAAATCAACTTTTTACATTCACATGACCTCTACCGACCAATCAAAATTGTTTTGACCACAAGCATTTTTGCAACACAAAAATAACGCTGGAGCCACTTTTTTAACATAAAAACAGGTAGAATTCCCAAAACTAATCAGATCAGAGCAAACAGCACGGACACTCTATCTCAAAATTATTTTTGAAAAGCATTTAGAAATGCGCAACCGGTAAAAACTTAAAAACTTAAAACCACAACTGAATACTAACCCATACAATCACTAATACTCTGTTATTCCTGATTAAACCATTTTTCAACTGTGAACAATTTGTCGGCATTTTCTATTCCGTTTACCAATATATAATAACTTGTGTGTTACACCTCTATTCTTTTAACTATATATATATATATATATATATATATATATATAGTACAGAGAAGTACGGAATACCTCGGCCTCGGGATGGTGTCTACATTTTGTGCTTATAAAAAAATTCGTCGTAGATTACCAGGGTTTTTTTCCCGTGCGAATAAAATCAATACTTTATCGCGAAATATATACTAAATATATATTAAAATAACAAATTAAAGTTTAAGCAAAGAATCGCTGCTTTCACCCTTAACGGGATCTTCTGAAACTAAAAAAATCAATCTGTGAACGCAGAAGTAAATATTTCGAAAAACAATCGGTTCGGTGGTTTTAATGATCTGACAGACAGACAGACAGACAGACATTCTCTGTTTTAGATATATACTAGCAGAATGGCCCGGCGTTGCTCGGGATTTGCTCTAGGGTTCTTATATATTTATCCTTATCAGGCCTCGTAAAATAAATGCGTTTGTTTATATCTGTACACGAATATATATAAATATATATATATATATATATATATATATATATATATATATATATATATATATATATATATATATATATATATATATATATTAAAATAACAGATTTAAGTTTAACCAAAGACGCTGCTTTCACCCTTAACGGGATCTTCTGAAACTAAAGTAAAAAAATTAATCTGTGAACGCAGAAGTAAATATTTCGAAAAACGTTACACACTATATATATACACACACACTATATACATAAATATGTATACACACACACAGAACTACGTCATAATGTCGTAATCAGACAGTCAGGCATACATACAGATATTATAAGGACGCAACATTATATCTATGTATCTATATAAAAAGAGAAATACTAAGAGAGAGAGAGAGAGATCGCTAAATCGCCTAATGCGGTCCCTAGGGCATTGAAAATTTGAAATATTCTTTGTTCAAAAGACTCACAGGACCATAAGTATTACATGTGTAAAGATTGAAAACAATTGGTTGGGTGTTTCTCGAGATTTTGTGATCGGACAGACAGGCAGACAGACAGATATTCTCTGTTTTATATATATATATATATATATATATATATACACACATATATATATATATATATATATATATATATATATATATATATATATATATACACATATATTCATATATAAGTTTAAGCAAAGAATCGCTGCTTTCACCCTTAACGGGATCTTCTGAAATACATATATATAATCCTTTATTATTACTACACACACACACAGACACACACACACACATACACACACACACACACACATATATATATACAAAAAACGAAAGGAGAGCTGTGTGGTTACTAAAAACAAGGTTTAGGATGGTGGTTAGGACGGAACAGGAGGAGAGAGGAAGAAAGGAGTGTCCATCGTCAGCTGTAAATTTATCCCGAACCGATGTTTCGGCGCTGAATTACAGGACATCGGTGTATTTCGGGTGCGCCCGGGCCTTTTATTAATCAAAAGGCCAGGTGGAAAAGGAGAGAGAAAAAGAGAGAACAAAAGAAGAGAGAAAAGGAAAAAGAGGGAAAGGAGGAAAAACAGGGGGGAAAAGATGAGGAGAGCGGGAGAGGGGGAAAAATAGGAAAGGAATAGAAGAAAAAAAGTGTACAGATCCCATCGTGGGAAGACACAAGTGAAAGAAACATGCAAAAAAGTAACTGTGGAAAAATAGGGAAAGTAAGTTGTGGCCAACCTGGGAGACTTTCGCCTGGTGGTCAGCTACGACTCAGAGCTGGTATAACTATGCTGCCTCTCACATAGACAGGAGAAAGTGAGAGAGAGACACGGGCAACAAAAAGGGAGGAGAAGAGATAGCGAGATAATCCAAAAGGATTTTTTTACGGTGGTAAAAACGTGCCGTAAAGATTGCGGATAGAGAGGCCACCACGACACGTGTAAACAAGTCAACAATCAAAACCGAACGGATGGAGAGAGAGAGAGAGAGAGAGAGAGAGAGAGAGAGAGAGAGAGAGAGAGAGAAAAAAAACGAGAGTGAGGAGAAGGAAGAGAGAGGGGAGGGTCGATGCGAAAGTGTATTTCCATATATATATGGAAATAAGATCTGTGAAATAAACAACTCTATCTATCTGCTTAGCTAGCTACCTCACCGTGAAACAAACAAATCTGAAGCCACCAAAATAAAACGCCTACGCAGCGGCTAAACATCAAACGATTATTTTTGTATAAATAGAGTGATTCCAAACACTTTCGCTAGTCGACTTTGGCAGTGTCAGCTCACGTATCGTTGTTTCCTCTCCTCTGCCACACTTGTCACTCACACACGCTTTGTACCGCTGTATCGTCGCTTCATGCATGAAAATAAATAGCTGACCGAAACTATATCTCTCGCCTTGCTCGTCCTTTCAACTTGTGCTTTCCTCTGTTCATTCTTACCGTATGTGACAACAGTCCTTTTAAGGGCTATTCTCAGACCGTATGCGATAACAGTCCTTTTAAGGGCTGTTCTCGGATCCGATCAGAAGTAGCGACCAGACCGACTAACCACGTCGCTACACATATATATACACATATATATATATATATATACATATATATATATATATACATATAATTGATGTTGGATGCTTAAAGCGTCCGTATGTTTATATATATATATATATATATATATATATATTTTGAACTCTTTGAGTCGGAAAATTCCTCAACTTCGCGGTGGAATTTATCGTGACGATGGACTCTTTACTATCTTAAATTGCAACATAGTTAACCTTAATATTATTAAGAACAATATACGTAATCTCTTTAACCAACATAACCTAAAAATTGAATTTGATAACAGCATCAAACTAGCTAATTTCTTGGATGTATCTCTTAATCTTGACACTGGCCTATATTACCCTTACCATAAAAACAATGAGAACCTAAATTATGTTAACTTTAAATCTAACCATCCTACTAATATCAAAAATGCTATAGTTAGTAATATTGGAAAAAGAATATCTAACCTATCTTCTAATTACTATAATAACGCACTTTCTAAAGCCGGCTATCCTGATAAAATCAAATATAGTAAAGAAACAAATTCTAGAAGAACTTACAGTAGAATAATTAATCATGATCATTCCAATAACTTTAATAAAAGACCTAGATACAAAAACATAATCTGGTATAATGCTCCTTTCTCCATCTCTATTAATAACAATATTCCTAAATTATTCTTTAGTGCCTTAAATAAATGCTTCCCTCCCTCACATATCTATAGTAAAATATTTAACAAACACACCATACAATTTTCTTATTCTACATCCTCCAATATTTCCAACATTATCTCTAAACACAACAATAAAATACTAAATACTAAATCTCTTCCTTCCAACACTGAATTTCATAATAATAGTAATAGTACTCCCGACGTCATTATAAACCCTAGGCTAATTTCTGCAAACCCAAATACAACGTCAAACACAACTTCGCTAAATGTTCTTAATCCCATTCTAAATCAAGAAACTATTATTCCTATCGCAAATAACTTCTCCAATCCAATTCCTTCTATAGATAACACTAGGTCACTCGTTAATAATCTCTCTAATCGCAATTGCAATTGCCCTATTAAAAATAAATGTCCTCTCAACAACCATTGTCTTGATAAAAACTTAATTTACGAATGTAAAGTTATAACTGACACCAATTCCTTCACCTATTTTGGCTCCACTTCCACCTCTTTTAAAGCTCGTCTTTATAACCATCATGCGTCTTTTAAATACAAACTTAAAAGAACCAACACGGCTCTCTCAGAACTCATATGGTCCTTGAAAGACAAAAATATTAAATATAGCATCTTTTGGAAGAAGGTTTCTTCTGCTTCTCCATACTTGAACAGTTCTCTATCCAAAATTTGCAATCTCTGCCTAAATGAAAAATTTACCATTATATCTAATTTAGATTCTATAATAAATAGACGCACTGACTTGTTTTCTATCTGCTTGCATAAATTCCATAAAACATTCCACAAAGTATACAGCTAATATCCAATTCTTTATCAATTTAGAATCTTTTTCTCAAAGGCACATATATATATATACACTTCTTTTAAAAATATACCCATCTTTCTACCTTATTTCAAAGGTTATTATACATTCTAAAATACTTGTTACTCCTTCTACATCGCTCCTATTTATCACTTCCCTTTCTTCTCTTTTTCTTTTAATGTCTAACCCCTAATCTGTACCTTTTCTCACTGTTGCCTAACATAGAATCAATTATTACATAATACAATACATTCTTACTCTATATCACCTTGAAAAAATCCTTCGTAAACATATACATTTTTTTGACGTTAGATTATTCATCCCCAATTCATTATTCTTTTCTCCCTTTCATCTAACTCATTCATGCTCATCTCACAATATATCCTTACTTAAATAACCTGTTGTTCCTTTTAATAATACATATCAACATTTTCTTTCCATCGCACATATTATTAAACCCTTAAATATTATTCTTAATACATATTAACATTTTCTTTTCATCGCACATATTATTAAACCCCTCAATATACAAACCTTAACTTTACATTATTTTTCTCTTCGTTAATTTTCAAATTCTTTTAATTTATACATTATCTTCCAACGGTTTTCAACCTCTCTATGTAAAACAATATATCTTTCTCAGTTATAAAAGCTATCTCTCTCTCTCTATCACCCATCTCTCCTCCTATCTCATCCTTCCTCATTATACTCCTCCCTCTCCACTTTTTACTCTCATCTCCTCCTCTTTTTCATCCCCTCCCCCTCAAAATAAAATATTTTTCCCAATATCACACATCAATCTAAAACTACTTCTCATATGTTGATTTAAAACTGAACTATCCACAAGTGTTTTTTAACCTTCATATCATGTCTTCATGTTTTATCTGATGAAAACAGATATTATTGCATGATGATATTTGTTTTTGAAATGCGCATAATAAAATACATGGAACTCTTTTAACCATCTTTTGTTCTTATATATATATATATATATATATATATATATATATATATATATATATATATATATATATATATATATATATACTCACACATACACACAAACGCATATATATATACATGTATCTTTGTCTGTGTATGCATGTGCTTACGTGAATATGTGCGGACACACATATATGATATGGTCTATCTGCGTGTATATACGCAGCTGTTTGCCTGTTTGTATGCGTATGTATATTTATGTATATTCACATGTATGACTGTATGAATATAATAAAATAAGTTATTGGGATAAAAAGGGGGGAGAGAGATAAAAATATACGTAAACAGATACGAAAAGTAAAACAACGTAAAGAGAGGAAAAATATCAAGTCAACAAACTTTTGACGGACATAAGTCCTGACAAGTGTGACGAGAGAGAACAGACACGTCTTCACTGTAGCAGTGTGAGCGAGAAAAGAGACTGCTTGCAGTGGCGGACGAGGGAGGAAGTGAGCTAGCGGAGAGGGTGACTAGCAGAGAGGGAGTGAGTGAAAGTAAGAGGAAGCGAGAATGAGGCAGTTATAGTGGCAGGCTAGCAGAGAGAAGGTGACTAGCAGAGGGGGTGAGCGAAAGTACGAGGGAGAAAGAGAGAGAGAAGAGGGAGAGTTGAAAGCAACAAGAGAAGAGAAAAGACGGGTCACAGCGGATATGGAAAATTATATGAATAAAACGGCGGGCTGTGTGGTTGCAATTAAGTATAATGAAAATAAAAATTTACGGGCGAAAGAGGGTAATATTTATCATCAGTTGTCTGCTCGGAATCATCGATATTTCTTCGCGTTAGAGACGGGATATCTCAACCTAGGGCAATCAATAACTAAAATAAGTTATTGGGATAAAAAGGGGGATAGAGAGAAAAAAATACGTAAATATATATATTTATAGATATCTATCTATCTATCTAGGGCGGGTAAAATTCCCGAGATCCATGGACGAGTTCTCTCCAGCGGTCTCTGTCCCTCATTATCGCTGCCATGTCCCGCGTCTCCAACAGACCAGTGTCTGTCCTTAGGGCATAATTATACGTTAACCTTGGTCTTCCTCTTCCAGTGTGTCTATGTAGGGGCTCCTACAGGAGCACTGAGTGCAATGTCAACTCTGGATGTCGGTGAGCATGTTCAGCTAATCTCAGTCTCCTCTGTGTCACTTTTGAGCTGACTTTTGGGAGGCCCCCGTACAGCTCTGAGTTTTTCATCCTCAGTGTATACTGATTAATGTTCAGAGCCATCCTCAGCATTCTCGTGTAGCACCCATCCACCATCTGAGTGAGTTTTTTGGTCAGTGTCCAAGTCTCAGACCCGTACAGCACCACAGACTCCACTACAGCAATGAAGAGGCATATTTTCAGGTCTTTACGAAGGTCCGACTTCCACACCGATCTCAATCTGTGGCACGCCGCCCAGGCTTTGCTCTTCCTCTCAACCACATCATCTTCCGTATTCCCAATCTTTACTCCCAAATACAGGAAATCCTCAACCAATTCTAGCGGCTTCCCGCCTACATTAGTAATCCCCTCTGGCTTCTCAACATTCTCTACCAGATATTTTGTTTTAGTCTCATTCATTCTCAGCCCACACTCATCGAAACAGTCTCAACCTCCTGCATCACATCCTCTGCCTCCTTCACTGTATTTGTCACCAAAACTATGTCGTCGGCAAATTCAGCATCCGATATCTTTTTCGCCTTAACTCTCCTGCTCTGAGCCGGTGCTACAGTAAAGCCAGAGTCCTGGTGTTTCTCCAGTGCAAGGTGCATACAATAGTCCACTACGATGATAAAAAGGTAGGGAGCCAATGTATCTCCCTGGATCACTCCAGCCAGTATCTCAAAGAACTCTGTCATCTCATCCCTTGTGGCAAAGACCCTCAACAGCCTGAGATGGAGAAGAAGCTCAGGGACAACCAGAACGGCTTCAGAGAGGGAAGATGAACCACCAGTCACATCCTGATGCTGAGGAGGATATTAGAGGGAGCTAGAGCAAAGTGCCTTCCTGCGGTCATGGTTTTCATTGACTTTAGGAAGGCCTTTGATTCTGTGGACCGTCACTGCCTGATGAAGATCTTACAGGCTTATGGAATCCCCAAGAAGATAGTGGACCTGATATAACTGCTCTACACCAACACCATATATCTTATATATAAAGTGAAGTTGGGCGTTGTTTGTTTGTTTAGTGTCCCGAACTTGTAGGCTACACCGTTCATCCGATTTTCATGAAACTTGACACATATATAAAACCCGACCCGTAGATTGGAATAGGCTACTTGAAATTTTCGAAAGAAACCAAAAATCGATATTTTCAAAAATCATCCGATTTCGATGAAACTTGACGCAAGTGTGTATTTTGATCCGGGGATGAACGTGGGCTACATTAAATTTTCGAAAAATTGATAATTGGATCACCGGAGGCAAACATCGATATTTACGAAATTTGTCCGATTCCAATGAAATTTGACGTAGGTATGTATTGTGATGCGGGGATCAACGTGGGGTACTTGAAATTTTCAAAACAATCGATAATCGGACCCCCAGAGGCAAAAATATGGCAACCAAAAAACGCCATTCTTCTTGCTTCCATTTGTCGCGACTCCCGCCATGCAAAAAACGTTCAATCTATCAGGATTATCCACCGTAAGTCTCTTTAAATTAACGCTCACCATATTCAGCAAACCTTTTATGCCGATTCTTCCATTTCTTATATAAGAACTATCAAGACTATACCGCCGCGCACCATCCTGTAATGCGCCCAGTCTTCTCAAGCGATCATCCAGCCTCCATGCGCCCCTTCATTCCCGTGGTCCCACTACCTTAGCAAAATAAGGCGGTCACGCATTCATGTAAACTGAAGCGGGGGTTCGACTTTGCGCAAAAAACAAGGCAAAATTGCACATGGGAAAACCTTTTACAGGAGCGTCCGATTTTCTTGAAAACTGTCGCAAAAGACTCGCCATTATGCCGCGGTTCAGATAAAGTCCCGTTTATTTCTTCTTCTGCACATGTGAGCGCGAAAATTGTAAAAAATAAAACTGTGAAAAAATCGACTTTTTCACCCTGCTCTAAAAATCAACTGAAAATTCAATTTCAAGTGAATTTGACTTCCGTCAGTCGTGCAAAGAACAATTTCAACGATACACTGTGAACTTACAATTGATCCATTATTTATGCTCAATTACACACCTGCGTCTACTAACCTCTGTTTTTTTCCTTGAGGTTCGAAGGTTTTTGCACCTGTGATGCGCGGGAAGTAACTTTCACACATTTTAACAACAGAGCAAAGGTCGACTTACATCCGGGCAACACCGGGTACTTCTGCTAGTATATGTATATATATACATATATATATATATATATATGTGTGTGTGTGTGTGTGTGTGTGTGTGTGTGTGTGTGTGTATGTGTGTGTGTGTGTGTGTGTGTAAGAGTACAGTCATACATGCACGAACACTGCTCTACCTGTGATCCTAGACCTTCGTTGGGAGTGGATTAATCTGTGTGCGTGATATGTATCGTGAGATACGTGTATATATGGTAATATAACTAATATTGAATATTGTTAATCACTGCCGGTGTTGGATTTACCTACGAAACGTTTAGTATAACACATCTCCCGTCTTCAGGATCACCATAAAGAGGCATGAAAAGGAAATGAAGATAGTAATGCTAAAATGGGCTGTAAAGACATTACATGGAATGTTAAACAATATTTTTAAAAGGAAGAAAAAATCTGCGGAAGAAAAAATCTGTTACATTTCCAAAATATTAACGCTAACAACACATACAGTGGGAATAGCACATGACAATAACGTAAAGAAATCAAGTTAACTTCTCACTAAGCTAATCCGTTAACTGATTTGATGATTATGAAGTGGATTTTGGGTGTATATGTCGATGATAAAGCTAGATGTAATGTGCTGATTAGTACGATATTTATTCAAGCGAAAGCTAAAGGTTTATACACAAATTTGCAGAAAAGAGAAGGTGAAACTTCTAATACAAAATCTTTTTGGAGTAGTAAAGGCTAGTTTGAAAGCTTTAAGAAGTGCTTGAATTTGCACATTAAAATGGCCGGTGAAGATGTCAGTGTTGGTATAGAGGCTGGTATAAATTATTCCAATGGTCTGAAAAAAATGATTGCCAAAAGAGGCTACACACTAGAACGAGCATAGATTGTTGATAAGAGTATTATATTTTCTAGAGCATTTATATCTCGAAACGAGATCTAAATCAACACAGGAATTTAAAGCTTTCAAATATCGCCTCACCTTTCCTTTGGTAGGAAATGCTTCTAGTGATATGAAAGTAAGGCCTGAAAAATCCATAGAGTTTCCAGGATAACTCTTAGTCTTATCTACATTTGATTTGGAATTCAAATAAGAAGACATGGATGAATAAGATCCTTTTCAAAGACTGTGTTACAAACATTATTGTCCTGCTGTAGATGCAGGACAGATGCAATATTTCCAATAAAATATTGCTCCTTTTAAACAATGCGCCTAATCACATAAAGAACTTAAATTATATTTCGAATAATACAACTTATTTATCACAGCCTATGGATTAAGGGGTGATAGCTAACTTCAAGGCATATTATCTTTCAAGCAATTTATAGAAACAATTCATAGGGAGGATAAACTTACAGTTAGAAACTTTTAGAAAAATTCAATATTATGGATGCTGTGGATAACATATCTGAGTCATAGGATGAAGGGAAATTCTCATCTATAAATGGAGTTCCGAAACATATGGCCAGACTGTATCTGTGACTTTACATGTTTTACATATGTAGAAAGCCTACATCACCCCACCCCTCGCACAACTACAGACAAACACATTTTTTCGAGAATGAAGCAAGAATGAATAAGCTAGGAAGGGGATGAACAAATGTTAGGGGAAACCGGAGAAGAAAAACGGACATAAAGGGTAAGCGAAATATTAAAAAAGGAATGCAAAATATTTTGATAGACTGAGTAGGGAAAAGAGGGTTCTATGGTTGTATATTTTAAGTAAGTTGGATAAGTGAATGGAAGAGAGAGGGAGAGAGAGAGGAACTGTGTATAGGTATATACACATGCATACAGGTATCTATACATATCAATAACATATAAATATGCATGCATGTATTTATATAAACATTTATTTATGTGCGGATGTGTTACACACATTTCTAAAATGCGCAAATACATTATATGATAAACATTTAATGTTTTTTTTATTCTATATCAATTCATTGTCAATTTTGCAAACTTTATGGTTTAGAGTTTACCGTTAGGGTTACGATTAGGGTTTAAAGTTTAAGGGTAGTATTAAATGAAGTGGGGAATTGAAAAAACTGAATTTGTGACATTTTTCTCTTTGTATTCGGTCAAAACCGAGGAGCCGTATAGTAAACATATATCGTTGTATGCTAAGATTTTAGTTGAATTGAATTACCAACATATCTCTATATGTCATACATACAATAACAAATATCATTACTTGTCTGTGTTATTTAATTTAATATATTTTCTTTTCTTTTCAGATGTTTAAGTCTATAAAAAGGAAAATAGTATTGCTTTATCTTATATCGATTGTGATGGTTGGTTTTCTTTTAATTAATAGAAACATGATAAAAAATATTTCTGATAAGTTGGCTAACTTGGTAACAAAAGACAGGTTTTTATTGGTCCTTGTAACCAGTTGGAAATTATCACCTGACAAAACTTCAGTTTATGAAAATACTGCCAGTATATGGTCAAAGTGGCCATTAATAGTAAAACCTATTTTGTATATCTCACCATTAAATCCAGAAAATGCAGATTACAACCGTGTGAATACGTATCTAGCAAAATACTGGGAAGTAAAGAATATTCCAAAAGTAACTTGCGGTCAAATACCAGTATTAAAATCGATGTTACTTGATGCGCTCGACACTTTTCCCGGCAACGATTTTTATGGCTTTGCAAATAGTGATATTCTTTTTGATGAGGGTCTTATCAAAACGTTGAAATCCATTAAAGAAATTATACCCGCAAATAGACCCATACTAGTGGTTGGACAGAGAATTAATGTTAATTTTATGAATCATAGACACATTTCACATGCTGACAGTTTACTTCAGCTAGCCGAGAGCGGAGTTATAATGAAAGGTGTTGCAATTGATTACTTTATTACGAATCGAGAATTTCCTTGGCGTCAGATATTAGATTTAGCCATTGGACGTATTCATTATGATAATTGGTTGGTCTATTTTGCTATTTCTCAAAACGTAACAGTTATCGATGCCACCGAGACATTGACGGCAGTTCATCAAACAACCAGTGACGGTAATAACGCAGGATGGCATCATCCTAATAAATACTGCAATACACATATCATCAAAAGCCAAAAGAAAATATTCAGGAAGCGCTGGGGTTATACATGGTGTATTTCTCACTATACAATGAAATTACAAGAAACAAATGCGATAGTTATTCGACAGAGAGCAGTATCACCAAGCTGCAAACCTAGCTAATAACAGCCTGTTCCGGAAATAAAACTATATTTGAAATTATTTCTCTTAATCTTTTTTATATAACATATATATTCGAACTATTCTTTCCACAACAAAGTTTTCAATTAAAAGTGGATTTATAAAAATCATTTCCGAGTGAATAGGTATCTATTATATAAACGATAATCAGAACGATATGAAGAGACAAATAATGACCTGCGTCAGTGAGGGTCAACTCCTTAGTGGATAAAATATCTAAACTCGAAACAGCAGATATTGTTTCTCCCTTCGTTGTACAACAAAATACACCATTTGGTGGCCGGCATATAAGCATCACTCTATAAATACTTCACTTTATTTATGTTATTCTCGATAAAACATAACATTAACAACATTCCATTATCAAACTGACTATTTAAGCGCCAAAAACAGGCGGGTTATATGAAACAAAAACAAACAATGTAAATCAAATCCGCAGAACAATAAATATGTTAGTAATATTTACATTTCTAATTTGGATCTTTTATTATCCTATAAACATTAAGTAGCCGGACAGTTATACCTAGAAATGCATATTTCTTATATGAAAACCGGTTGGTCCATGTTAAGTGAGGAACAGAAAGTTCTATATCACATACATCTATAGATATTTTAGTAAAAGAAAATTTCGTGCTGTTGGTTCGGAATTAACCATGGAAACAATATCTGATTTTGGAAATATTTACAGTTTTAGAGTATTTGGGAGTATTAGAGACAACATTTTCTGATGAAATTATATATAATCGATTAGACTAGCTATCTTCATTTGATTGTCAAGTTATACTTTCTTGCTGTCTCGCCCTGATAATGTTTCAATATATCCCACGTATAAAAGAATATCTTGTAAATGACAATTTATTTTCATTTTTATAACAACTAATTGTTATAGAACTGAAATGTCAGTCAGAGACTTTCGAAATCTCACTCAGCTTCCTTGATATCAGAATAATAATTATTTCTACTTTTGGCACAAGGCCAGCAAATTACCCAGTACATTACTGGTACTTTATTTTATCGACCCTGTAAGGATCAAAGGCAAAGTTAACCCCGGCGGGATTTGAACTCAGTCCGTAAAGGGATGTAACTCTGTGCTGCAAAGCATGTTGTCCGACCCTCTACCGATACTGCCAATCCGCTAATAATAATGGTTTCTTATATAGGCGCAACGCCAGCAATTATGGGTGAGGGGAAAGTCGATTAAATCGACCCCAGTGCGTGCCTGGTACTTTATTTTATCGACCCCGTAAGGATGAAAGGCAAAGTTAACCTCGGCGGGATTTGAACTCAGACCATAAAGAGCCGTAACTCTTTGCTGCAAAGCATGGCGTCCGACCCTCTACCGATACTGCCAATCCACCGCCCTTTAATCCGCCAATAATAATGAACTTCATCATGACCATTTCTACTAATTAAGAATACCCAAAGCCTTCAGTTCGACGTCACATATAGCAGCAATATGATAGCTGAACTACCCCCCCCCCCCCCCCAAAGAAAGGAACTTACCCATATACCTTAGATTTGCACTGAGATGATGGTAAGCATTTTCATGCAACATGAACGGTTATACTATAGATAGATTTAGAAAATAACTGAAAAGTATATTCAAATCATTTGACTTATATATAAGCATCTTCAGCAACGTAACGATTGATAATTTCCTAGATACTACACTAGACCTTAAGATAGGTAATTATTACCATATAGGGAATAAAACGAGGAGATAGTATATATCAATAAGAAATTTGACCACCCCAGCTATAATTAGAAACCTAGTCGCAGACTTAATCAGGAGAGAATCCTATTTTGCAATGGGAAAATAATCATTAGGGCTGCCCCTACACTAAGAAGGCTCTAGCTAGGGAGAAGTTAGTCGATATGGGAGATCTACGTATCCGCACTGGAACCGAAGAGAAACAAGAAGCGAAAAGTTAGATAATTTAATCTAAATCATATCTTAGAAGTAATCACTAGTATCGCTGTTTTTTTTTACCACCCGTTAATCAGCACATCCCAACTACAGAAAAATACTAAAAACCTTTCAAATCAGATTATGCCATTGGTAGCTATTAAATCGCCTCCACTATTGCATGCCCCAACCAAAAGACCACATCAGCACTTCCTACATCCCAACATCCCACTTGCAGTTCGCGCTATCAAGGCACTAGACCCGTAGGGTGGCGTTGCATTGCAATGGCCGTTATATAGGGAGCTACGAACTTTCTGCCAAGAGAACTAAGCGGGGTTCGCTGCAAACGACTTGAAAGAACTTTATAGACATCATATTTATTCTTTTTGGTCTCAATAAAGGAAAACTTATTTTACCTATACCATTTCATAACGACGCTCGAGACCAGGAGCACGACTGCCTTAATTTAACATAGAACCTTGTCTACAGTTCACTTATAATCCAGTGTGCCAATTTTGCCTTAGACAGAAGATATATGTCCTAAAGAAGCATATGCTATTACTCAATAAGAAATCTGAAATGAAGAATATTTAACTTTTCAGAGATTACATCACGCAAAAATGAATATTATTCCAGAGAATCCCAAGAGGTCCATACCATCGAAATCCAGCCTCAGCAGGATTATTGACTTTGTTTCTCTCAACATTCTAAAATTCTGAAACCTTCCACTTTGAATTCTATCGCGTCACCAAAATGCTTAATCTCTCTTGTTGCAATGATGTCTGATGTGCTGTTATGATGGTATGTTGCCTTAAATAACAGCCTCTTCTAGCTTTCTAACTAGCTCATCCTCTAGTCTAGTTTCCTCTAGCGTTACTCTTTTACTAAACCTTATCGATTGTACTCTAATCGCCCTTTGCTGGGCAAACTACCATTTGGTGTTGATGATTGGCCCCGTCAACGCCCGCTTAACCAATTCCCTAATCCGGTCTATGTAGGCTTTGCGCGAACATGACGTGTTCGGCTTCCAGTAACCGGGGCCATGTCTATGAAGCTTATCTAACTGGACTGAACAGATAACAAATTTGTGATCTGTGTAGTCGACTACTTTCGATTGTGGACAGCCTATGTTAGCCTAATCTGCTTCCCTACTAGATACGATCTGTATGATCTGGTACGGTTTGCCTATATCCACATTGACACATTATGGAAATCCAGTTGGTACTTGCCAAACAGTTGGAAATGTCTGAGTAGGTTCACGAGGCCATTACACAATCCTGCCCTATCTGCTAGCCACACACAGTCCCAGCGTGTAAGATACCGTTCCAGTCGCCCACTAACACAAAGATTCTTCCTTCTTTTAGGATCTAGAGGAGTCTTTCCTTTACATAGAACACCCGAACAAAGAAATCATGTCGATCCTTCGGTTTCTTATTTGGAAATAGTTTATTGTATAGTTCTGTCCAGTTTGAGTTGCATGTAAATCTAATGAAGAGATCCGGCTGAGCAAATTTTCTGACATTGGCCATTGCATCTTGTGTACGTTCATGCATGCATGTACCGCGGTCCTACCGTGAAGCTTGATATGACTGGTTGGCCAATATTTCTTGGGTCACCATTAAAATTGAAGGCATCTCTAAAGTGGATGTAGTTTTATGCCCACAACTTATTTTGATTCCTTCACAGGAAACCCAATACATGTCCACAATGAACAGGCTGGTTATTTCTTCGAATCGCAGAAGGATTTCTATTATCCACGATTCGACGAAGAATCCAGCGAAGTTAACTTGATTGATGGTATCCCATAAACATAGTATTCTTTGCAGCTGATTGATCAGCCAGTTTCTTGTCCTGTTCCTGGGTTGATCTGCTATAGCTGAAAATTACGACCATTTTGACCATTCCAGAAGATGAGCAGATATTGGAGTGAGGCCCTATGAGATTCACATATTCGCTCCAAATGTCCACTTCGTTAAAGCAAAATAATGTCATGTCATTCATGTTGTTCAACAACCATTATGATTGCAACTTCATCAGTGCATTGAACCTGTCTTCATGTTCTGAATCTAGGCATTTGTCTGCTCTGATGGTGATTTAGTGATCCTGGTGTTGTTTATGTGCTCTAGTGCATATTTAAAATACTGACATGTATGTAATGTTGCTGAAGCATTTCTTGTAACTTCATGACTATGTAGAACTGCAATCTATCATGGACATTGATATATTTTTGTTGTAACTCTGTTTAATTTCCACCAATGAAGTAGCCCTGCACAAAGTTTGTAGGCTCCTGTGGAATTGGCAGAAAGCCCCCCATTAACTTGCGCAGAAACGAAAGTCTGTCACATTCCTGTCAGCTCAAAAATATGTTATTTGAAAAGCAGAATTGTACTTTTTGATATATTCATTGAAGTGTCGAAACTCTGGTGTATCCTGGGGGAGCAGATTCTTTAGAAATTCATGAGGCTAGTGTGTTGTTTGAAGGTTTACTTTGCCTTTTGAACAGCATAGACCTGATCTTTCTACTGCCCATTTCTTGGTACCACAATGCTGGCAGCATTTGTTTATTTTTCCAATGTTGATTTGTGGATTACTGCTGTAATCATTTTGGACGTCAAAAGAAAACGCACCCATCAACCAGTTCATATTTCTTGCGGCTTGTGCTCTTGTTCGGCCAGTAGAATAACGAGCTTGATCATCTTTTCGCCTAATTCGCCACTGTTCCTCAATTTGTTGTTCACGTGTAGCAGTAGACCTATGTCTTTTTTTCATACAAACGGTATGTCCATTAATAATTCCTGTACTCGTGATAAAACTGTTTGAGTCCTGTTAGCAGCTAGGTGGGCCTGTCGAGCTTCTTCACTTTCTTCAGATCGTTGTGCTTTCTTTCTCTTGGCATCTGAAGATGATCTTCCATATAATGATCTGGAACATATACGAGACATTTGAAGTGATATTACACACAGCACTCCCTTCGAAAGAGAAAGAACTATAGAATGTATTGTAAGTCCAATCAGTAAAATAGTTGGAATGAACTGCTTATTTCAATGTCTATGATATGTAGTTAGTAATAGACATATGTAGAAAATGTTGGAATTTCAGATAATTCGTTCGTTTTTTCCAAAATACTACGGTAAAAATATTTGTGTTAATTCAAATAACACTGGAAAAAATAACGAGCAAATTGATCTGACGACATAATTGTATATATATTTTGGTATGCTCCTCCATTTTCACTAAGTATTAAAACACCTTTAGCTAAACTATTTTTTAAAGCTCTTGATAAATGTTTTCCCAAGGCCCATAGATATTACTCAATCTTTAACAGACATACAATTAAACTATCTTACTCTACTATGAACCTAGCACAACATATAAATAGAATCAATAATAGAAATCTAAACCTTAACCAGAATAGCACTAATACCTCTAGCAATATCCAATATAATAATACTGTTCTGAATAATATAAACTCTGATAAATGCAATTGTAGAATTAAATCTAACTGTCCTTTAAAAAATAACTGTTTAGTTAAAAATGTGGTCTATAAATGCAATGTCAAAACCAATGATAATATTTTTAACTATGTTGGCTCAACTTCTACAGGACTTTAAATCTCGTTTCAATAACCATAAATGTTCGTTTAATAATATTGGTAAAAAATCTTCAACTTCTCTATCCAACTTGATATGGAACTTAAAATCCCAAAATAGAGACTATTCTTTAACTTGGAATGTAATTTCAAAGGCATCCGCTTTCAGAAACACAGCTTTATCCAAATTTTGCAAATTGTGTGTTGAAGAAATTTTCTTCATACTTAAATGTAAGAACTCCATTAATTTACGTAACAATTTATTTAGTTCTTGTAAACATCGCCAAAACTCAACTTTTAGATCTATATATAAAATATAATTACACGTTTAATCTTTTCTACATAATGTTTACTTTATCCAAACACCTATAATTTCATTTCTTAAATTATATGCATATATGTTCATAAATTCTAAATCTTTAAATTTAAATTTAATGTAATTCAAATTTTAATATCTTTTACTTCTTAAATATATATAATTTACTTCTTAAATCTTTACTTTTTAAATATCTACATTTTTTTGTCATTATTTATCTTACTTCCAAAATATCTCACAATCTTTTTAGAAAAATTACTTAAATTTTTTTTTTTAAATTACTTATTTCCCCAAAAAACTATTTTTTAAGGATTATTTGGGTTATCTTAATATTTTTAATATATTTTTAGTATTTTTCTATATTTTTAAATATTTTAAAATATTTTAAAGTATTTTTAAATATTTCTTAATATTATTTCTTAATATTTCTTTATATTTTCTGAATAATTTTAGGTTTTTAATTAATTTTAAACACTTTTTAAATGTTTTTTAAAAGGCTTTTGAGTATCTTCGGAGTTTTTTTTGACATCTTTTAAAAATCTCTTTGAAAGTGTTTCCAGGAATTTTCAAGTATTTTGTCTAGAATTTTTAATATTTAATAATCTTAATTTTTCAATGGTTTTAATATTTTCTTATACTTTTAATAATTTTTAATTTTTTAATTTTTTAATTATTTAATATTAGAGTTATAACCAATAACTAACTCTGGCTAAATATATCTTTAAACATATCTTTGTCAAAATTATCTCATAATAACTAATAAATAAACAAAACTGGGATTTTCAATATTTTTCCAATGTAAAACATTAAAAACATATAAGTAATCTTATTAACTCAGTTAATTTAATTTAATTTAATTTAAATACTTATACTAAATATAAACTAGTATCCCTCATAATTTATCATCTATAACATGATATACCCATCTATCCACTCATATATCTATCCTTATATCTATCCTTATATCTATATTTTATCCTATGCTTCTACTTCATATTTATTTTAAATCTATTTTTTAATATATTTTAATATATTTTAATATATTTTAATATATTTTGATATCTTTATTTTTTTTATATATCTAATTTTCTATATATTTATAATAGTAAATAAATATTTATTATAATAGAATTCTAACAATTATTAGTAAATATACGTAACATAAATATGTAACATAAACATAAGACTTATTTACGTTATATGAGCTCATCCTTGGATAAGCTTCTTTCTTCGCTCTTTCTTCACTCTATTTCTTCACTCTATTTCTACATATACTAATATTTTACTTTTCTCTCTCTTCTTCCCACAGCGTAATTTAAATAAACGGTTGTTTTTTTCAATTTTTCGGATATTCATTTGCATATTCACACATAACTTTGAATTACCCTTAATAAATTTTAATAAATTTTCACTATCCAGCGAATTTTCAACCGTCAAGGTTGTTTTCCATGGTTATGTCACTATTTATAAAACAAATTTTGTATTTTATCTGATGAAAACGCACCAAGATTGGCTTGGTTGCCCTTGAAATATCATTATCTATAAAAGGCAGATTGTTGTTGTTGTTGTGTGTGTGTGCATGTTCCATGTTTATACATTTGCACAATTTCAAACCGATTCGACTCAAAGTCTGTAAGAATGTTGTAAATGGTCTAACTTAGGTCAACGACTATTTATTTCATTCAAACTCACCCACAATTACGGAAATAATCGATAAAACTAAATACATGACGCTTTACCCCTCTAATACAATCTGATTTACTCTCTCTCTACTTTCCTTAAAATTCGATAAAACTACATACATGCTGCAACTTTCTCTTATATACGATTAAGCTTACAAACTTTAAGAGAGAGAGAGTGAGAGGGAGAGAGAGAGAGAGAGAACCTTTGTTTGTGAGTGTGGAACGGTCAAACATTTATTTACTTCAATGACAAAGAGAACTTATTACATTTCATACGAAACAACAATTATTCAAAAGCAACAGATAAATTTATTCAACAACAACAAAAATAGCGATAAATCTTTTTTAAAACATCTATCAACGAACGTGGAAGAAAGAAGTATCAGTTCATTTACTATACACAATAATATCCTCTATGAGGTCACTAAACCTGCTAGAAACAGCAGCTAACACTCCCCATATCACACCTCTCTCTACTGTCTTAAATTTAGAAAACATATTCTCTATGAGGTCACTAAACCTGCTAGAAAGAGCAGCTAACTCTCCCCCATATCACACTTCTCCCTGCTGTCTTAAATTTAGAAAACATATCCTCTATGGGGTCACTAAACCTGCTAGAAACAGCAGCTAACTCACCCCCATATCACACTCCTCCCTACTGTCTTAAATTTAGAAAACACACATTAGACAACCATGCAGAACAACTCCATCGCAGCTCTGTTGTTCGGCTGGCATCGTCTACGCGCGTGTTGCGCAAGTACTGTGAAACAATAAATTTTAACACTTCTTTGCACAGAGATAATATCCATAGGCGAAACTACAATTGTCACTGCTGGCGCAGCTCCTGCTTCGGCAGTCCAGGTCTGAAATTCATTCACCCAGTGCCTGGCAGACAAAAAAGTGCTGCCATAAAATGGGTGGTGCAACCTAACTTTGGTAACTTACTGATCCCGAGCAACGCCGGGCTTTAATGCTAGTATATAATAAAATAATTATGGTTTTATAAATATAGTTTCCATTTATTAATATATTGAATATATACTCCAGTAAACTGTTGAGTGCTCTATATCAGTTATAAACTTTTAAGTTTGTTGGAATCCCAACAAATTAAATATAACTTCTACATATATATATATAAATATATATATATACAGTGGCGGACTGGGTCTAAAAATATTGGTTGCCAGATGAATGGGGCCCACCTACATACAGAATACTATCATTTAATTTTTATAATGAAGAAATAACATTTTCAAAAAATACATAAGTGGAAACAAAAAAGTGCAATAAAATTTCTGCGGAAAAATATCTTACCTTCTCCAATAAAAAATATTATGTATTTTGCGAAATCCAGAGACTTTCAATAATTGTTTCTACTTTAGGCACAAGGCCAGCAATTACCCAGTGCATTACTGGTACTTTATTTTATCGACCCCGTAAGGATGAAAGGCAAAGTCAACCTTGGCGGGATTTGAACTCAGATCGTAAAGGGACGTAACTATGCTGGAAAGCATGGCGTCCGACCCTCCACCGATACTGCCAATCCACCGCCAGAGACTTTCAATAATGACCAGAAGTCGGCCCTAAATATTACTAATAACTCCAGGAAAGCCATGAACAACACCACATCTTTTAAAATTTGATTTTGAAAGTAGGTTTATAATTATCAATTTTCATCATATTTTTGTGGCTGTCTCGGTGGTCTAGTTGGAGGAATCATAGACGGTGGTGATCCTGGTCTGAAGTTCGATCCTGGTCGATAGTAGGGTTCCCAGTAAACCTTTTCCGTTTTTTTCTATGGGTTGCAAAATAAAAACTGAAAAACGTTACATGTACCTCTTGACCAGGATTGAAACCAAGGCCAGGATCTCCACTGTCTCTAGTTCCTACCACTAGGCCACAGAGACAACTACGAAAGTCTTATGAAAATTAATATTTATATCCTACTTTCAACATTTTCAAAACAAAGTGTTGTGGAGTCGTTCATGTCTTTTATATGTTATTGCTCCTACTTAACGTCGACTTCTAAATCATTTGGGTGTTCCATAAACTACATCCTCATTTTGTTTCACACCTATCTAGACTATATTTTAACCTGTAATCCCTGTTTCATTTCTGTTGCACCTTATTTCCCCCCCCCCCCCTTTCCCCTCTATCTCTCTTTGAGATATTTGAATCTACTATGATCTGGCCTTACTTTATTCTTATATATATGTTTTTGCATGTCAGATTCAAACTTACAATGATTGGCATTATATATATATATATATATATATATATATATATATATATATATATATATATATATATATATATATATATATATATATATATATATATATATATTGTTATACTTGGGGAGGGTCATATTTGTGTAATATTGCCAGAATTAATAACAGAACACACTCACTGTTTGGTTGGTTTTCGCTTCTCGCTGTCTTTTATATCTGTAATCTAGCTTACTCGGTCCTCAATGTTGCCATTGACTGACCGACGGTCAAAAATATCACAGATACAATATAGACATAAACACATATATATAGTTTACATAATTTACATAAATCTTTCGTTGCACATCTGCAACATCGTCAGTGGTGTTATATTTTCCTCCTGTTGTGTTGTATGTCTACGCCATTTTTTATTCATTCTGTCTATATATTTATTTATTTATTTGCTTGTTTGTTTATTTTATTTTGTCTTCTTTGCGCATGCGTTTATATATATATATATATATATATATATATATGGGATAACAAGTTATCGTTTTAGGTAATCCAGTTAGAGGTTGTGAGTACTCTATACTATGGAAAGTTTTAACGTACGGTGTTGTTT
>OZ024740.1:390630789-390641696 GCA_964016885.1 Eledone cirrhosa | reverse complement strand
ATTCCATTGCAGCATATATGAAAGAGCTCCGTTTGCCAGCGGTTTCTCAGTTATGTTGTCTGTCACATTGCTCATTAACCATGGAATCATTGATTTTTCTGAGAGTTCTAGAAGACGATCGACACCGAAATCTAAAATGGCGAATATGTAGAATTTGCATATAAATATACCGTATATGTATTTATATATGTATGTGTGTGAGAGAGAGAGAGAGAGAGGGGGGGGGGGATATGGAGAGAGAGAGAAAGAGAGATAGATAGATAGATAGATATGTTTCTTTATTAGCCACAGGGGCACAAAAGAAGGGGACAAATACAAAGGGGGAAGTTTACATACAATAAAAACGTGTAAAATGTTATCACAAATGCAATTTAAAAGTTAGTCGATTTTCCCCAATAGGGGGAGACAGTTCATATGGGTAACACATACCCCCGAAAAAATGTGCAACCCTCAACTCCAGGAGTACGAAGAGTTTGTACTCCTTTCCTCTCCTCCTCCTTTTCCTCAACCTACAGGCTGATATAGAGAGAAGGCCCATTCACTCGGGCCATTCTCGCCACTTTCACCCACCTTTCATAAAACTTGCTGGGGTGCAGCACCTCTCTCTCCATCCTGATTCTTCTTCAAAAGTGGTATTTGATAGATAGATAGATAGATAGATAGATAGAGAAGGGGGGGGGGGGAGAAAGAGAGAGAGAGAGAGCATTTTCATGCAAGTTATTTAGAGTATGCTATATGTTGGTAAACCGGATTCTTTCCTCATACCAAATATTTCCGTGTGGCATTTAAAACGCCGTCATCGGTGAGTCTGAAATAATTCATTCTGATTTCAGCACAAGTCCAAGTACTTGATTGGTACTATATTTTATGAACTGCGGGAAAATGAAAAGCAAATTTGACGTCGAAATTTTGTCCGACACTCTAGCAATTCTACATACTACCTCCGTTTTTTGGTGAGGCTGAAATAATGGAAATTAAATAATAATCGCATCATAAATAATCACTGTGCAGGTATTCAATTTCAACATCAATAATGATATGAAACTGCTATATGTATACACAGGTATTTATCTTACATGCGAATGAAAGACAAATGCCTTCATAGAAATATGGATTATATCAATATATCTTATAACACAATCTCAACCTTTTTATAGAGAACTAACATATATACAGTATACAATATATTAACAAATGGAAACTATATTTATAAAACCATATTTATTTTATTATACATATTTCAAGGGCCACCAAGGCAAATTATGGTGCGCTTTCATCAGATAAAATACAATACAGAATTAGTTTTATAAATAAATATTGACATACCTTGAAAAAAGACAACCTTAACGGTTTGAGCTTCCTGGATAGTCAAATTAAATATAACCTCTGCATATACAGTATATATATATGTTAGTTCTTTCTCTCTCTCTCTCTCTCTCTCTCTCTCTCTCTCTCTCTCTCTCTCTCTCTCTCTCTCTATCTATCTATCTATCTATCTATCTATATATGTTTATAGCAACGAATTTTCGAAGCAATCGACATTAAGGATGTAATCCATCGTGGTTGGCGCAGGAAATGGAGTAAAGTATATAAAATGACAACAGAAGGCCGTACTGAAAGATATGTTGTAAATGTTAATTCCGTGAAATCAGTATACATATTTCAATGGCCCAGCTCCATCATCCAATTATGATGCAAGACAGGACGGTCTTATCAGGTAACTTCTACAGAATTACAAAAACAGGGTTACGTAGAACCCATACTCATCGTAAAGGAAGAGAGAATACCAAGTTGAAAATTTGAAAAGTGGAAAAAAAAGGAGTATTTACTTGAGGGACGTCTTTGGACAAGTAAACACTCCTACAGGCGGTCCTCAAGTCAAAATGTTAATGTCAGTGTGTGTGCATGTATGTATGTATGTATATATGTATGTATATATGTCTATGTCGGGTCGCTTTTGAGTGCTACTAGTATCATGTAACCCAGTACAACCTATCGCATGGTCGGGTCGTCAGTGACTAAACTGGCAACCCCACCAAGTTGGTGAGGAGGGTGATTTTGGACACCCTGCAGGACAAAAAGCAAAACCTGACAAAGGGCGAAGAACTCATAAGAGTCAACGGCCATCGAAAAGTGTGTAAATATGTATATGCACATGTACATATGTACGTATATGTGTATTCATGGATGCATGTGTATGTATATGCGCGGGGACATAGAAATAGTCGGGTTGGGCACCCGATCGCGCGGTTAAACCACTGGGAGTGAAGGACCCCTAGCCTTTGTCAGGGCATTCTGCTAGGAGAAGGCAACTCAGGAAACTGGGATAACTCCGACATAAAATCTACGGCTCAGTAGTTACCAATAATGTTCATCTTTTCTTCTTTTCAGGTTATAGCTACTGTCGCTCAGAGAGTGGGATTGGCTCAGTGCATAGTTTTTCCTCACTTTAAAAAAATTCTTCACGCACAGGCATTACATGATAGAATTAATTAATAATAACTAATAATGGTATATCGTGCAAAGGCCATACTCGATAACGAGGGGGCAGCCATCATGTATGTATAAATGGCTTAATTGCAGTTATAATTGATAATAGGTTATAATATACACGGAATGGGTAAATGGCCTGCTGATGTCATAGGAAACTATTACATTTGTTTAGCCTACTGTAGCTAATGTTGAAAGAAAACAAATTAGGATAAAAAAAACCCCATCAAAATACGCATTCTTTGAATTCTAAATGGGAAAAAACTTATGTTCCTTTGTGTGGTTTTGAAAAAGCCAAAACAGAGCGAATTGCCATAGAAGTATTCATTAAACTAGCAGATTTTGGAATTCAGTGGAAGTAATGAAAATTATTTGCGATGAGGAAGAACTCTTTAGATGTCAGAATAATGGTTTCTGTTTAAAGCACAAGGCTAACAATTTGGTTGGGGGGGGGGGGTCGATTAAATCAACCCCACTACGTAACTGATACTTCATTTTATCGACCTTGAACGGATGAAAAGCAAAGCTAATCTTGGTGGGATTTGAACTTAGAATGTAAAGCGCCCAAACAAATTCTGCCAATCCTTGTCATAATAATATTGTTAAATAATTTTAAATTATATGAAATGGAGTGGAAATCTTTAAAAGCGAAAGGAATATTATTAGGCCTTATAATTAAGTTTTGTTAAATTATGCCGATTTGGGAGCAAAATTAACGAAGTAATATCGCTGATCAAATAACTGTGTTCATTAAAATTAAATTGGGAGAACAACTTGTAGATAAAAGAATTTTATTAAATAAGGTAGGCTAAACTAATTTAAGTTTAGCCTGCCTTATTGTTGTTTAAATAAAATAGAGTTGATAAATAAACACATGAATGGTTCATTAAGCTATAGGATATTAAAAGTGAAAGTAAGCAAATATTGTAATCGAAATATATGCATTTAATATTTGGGCGTTATAGCAGAATTAAAGTTTGCATAGAAGAATGGGATATAACAAAGAAAGGCTAATCATGGAAGTGATGAAAATATATATTCCAATATTTGCAAACATATACAACCACTTTGGCGAGGGTATATCTAAGTAAATTTATGAGGAACCATATTAAGATACGTAAATATAAATGTGAGGAACAAACACACACACACACACACACACACACACACACACACACACACACACACACACACACACACACACACACACACACATGCGTGTGTGTGTGTGTGTGTGTTGTTGTTCCTCACTTTTCCTCAGTGAGTTGTTATAGTGTTCAGATTTCTCTGTATATGCTTTTTCCTATTAGAGGATAAAAATGACCGTCTTAAGGAAATGCCTTTTACAAGGTTTTCGAGAATGCATTTGGCAAGTTAGAAGATTTGTAGATGTATTGTTGTTTTCTTACTGAGTTTTATAAAGACACTATACTAAATTATTTAAAGGTAGCGTGATATATCGGGAGTATACAAATTTTAATGGAACTACAATATCTCAAATTTCAGCAAAATATTTCTCTTCCATGCTGATGTCAAAATGTTTACGATATGAGGATGTTCATAGTTGTAGTGAGAATGGGTTTGATTATCAACAGGTAATATTCTCTCAAATCGAACTGGTAAATGAACATTTCTTATTTTTATGGATTGAACTGAGTCACTTCATCACGCAGTTAAAATATTCCACAGTAATAACATTGATTTTAATTTGTGCTGTGTATATTGCGATAAAATATATTTTTGCTAATAATTTTGAGATACATTTTTGCGGGTCTAAAAGTCTGGATGTTATATTTGTGGTTTATCATACTGAAATTTGGTTTTGGAGTAGTTACCAAATTAGGTCCTCTTCTTTATTTAGTTTGGTGGTACTATTTCTGCAGAAATATTAATATTATTTAAGGGCGGTGAATTGGCAGTATCGGTAGAGGGTTGGACGCCATGCTTTCTAGCATAGTTACGTCCCTTTATGGTCTGAGTTAAAATCCCGTCGAGGTTAGCTTTGCCTTTCATCCTTACGGAGTCGATAAAATAAAGTACCAGTAATGTACTGGTTTATTGCTGGCCTTGTGCCAAAAGTAGAAACAATTATTTAAGGCAATAGGTATTTGAACATGTATTACCATAAAGAATGATGGTTCTTTTTTAAAGAAGTAAATGTTCTATTTGTTTCATGTAGTAAACATTTCAGGTAGGTTTTTTCTGATAATACTGATAAGCACTTTTAATTTAAAAAAAGTATATGGTATATGTGGTACTATTGCAGCCTTTTTACTGTCAGTATATATCGGAAAATGCTTAACGTAGATGGGAGCATTTATGTTGTTAATATTTTCTTAGTGGCTAAGAATTCAGAAAAAAAATTAGAATATTAATTTAAGTTTTCATCTATTATTGATTTTAAATTAAGAATTACATTTTTGGGATAACTAAAATGTAACGTCTATAAAACATGAGACAAACACAAATTCAATTTTTGAAATTTTTAGTAGAAAATATATATACACACGCACGCGCGCGCACATACGGAGGCGTTCGTGTACATATACAGAAAGTATACACACATAAAGACGCTCAGACACATAGATACAGGGTGTAAAAACGGCCTTGTGAATAAGTGAGTACAAATATAAAAAAATATAAAAATGGCTGCGAAATAACAGAAAATATCTGGAGTGGAAAACGCAAGTGACCTCTGTAATCAGGTAGTGAAGAATATAGGGAAGTAAAAAGTGGAAAGTGAAGATATTAGGTAAGTGAATCGGAAAATAAAGGGGGGGGGGGTTAGTGGTGGATGTGAAATAAAAAAAAAAAATAAAAAAAAAATAAAAAAAAATATTAATAATAAAAAAACAAACAAAAAAAAAAAAAATAAATAAAAAAATAAAAAAATAAAAAACAAAAAAAAAATTAAAATAAAAAAAAAAAAAAAAAAAAAAAAAATGAAATTAATAATAAGGTTAAAAATGAAAGTAAATCAGAAAAGGTAGTCTTAAAGAGAATAAGAACTTATGGAGGATAAGTATCTGAAAGTGTGTTAAGTTTATATGAGCTGGAAAGCAGGTGTGATTTCATGTGTGGGCAACTGGTGAAAATTTCTGTCTTTGTGTTTAGGCAGGTCTTTGGTGATTTAAGGTTTTGCAAAATCCAATATTTTTCAATATATATATATATATATGTGTGTGTGTGTGTGTGTGTGTATTTGTGTGCGTGTGCATGAGTATGTGTGTATGTGTGGTATATATATATGCGTGTGTGTATGTGACTTTCAGTGTTATTTATGTAAAACTATAATGTTAGGAACATTCTAACATATATCACAAAAATTTAAAATTGATAAATGCATAAGTTGGAGTTTAAATTATATTAACTATATATATCCAGGTATTCAATATATTTGAAAGATTGGTTTTAGAATATCTTCTGTCCAGTTTTAACTTTAAAGCTGTTGAATATTAGATGGAAAAACACATGGTAAACATTGTCTGAGCAGATCCTGTAAATTTTAATCCCCTTCTAAAACTTCTCTCAAAGATTCAAACCTGAACGCTAAAAGATATGAAATGTATGTGTGCTATCTATTGTGTAATGTCATTTTGTAAATCTTAAACCTTTTTAAAGGCTTTTTTCTAAAGATTTCCAAAGAATTAAAACCTGAACACTAAAAATAAGAGGGTGTTTGTTATGTTGTGTATATCTTGTTTGCGTGTATGTACTTGAGTATCTGTTATATGTACATTTTTCTACATGTATAGATGATAGAAAAGACGGTCATGGAGGAAAAAGTAGGTCTGGTGAGGAGGAATATTGGAGTATGGGTTTGAAGTTGAATAGAAGATAGCTTTTCCAATGAAAACTATGTCTAAATCTTCAGTTTGGGAATTTAGATACTTGTTTCGAGAGTATAATCCTTGTAGAATCCTACATTTTTCACTGGGGTAGAGTGGGAATCTCTTAGTTTTATTTATGTCAGGTATAGACTTCTCCAGCATCTTCAATGTTATTTCATGCGGTACTCCTGTTTCTTTTAGCTGCCAGACTCTTTTTGCCAGCGTTGTGCTAGTTTTAATATTATATCATATCATATCATATCACATCATATAACATCATATATATATATAGGAAAAAGTATGACCCCGACGGCTATTTCTGGACAGAAATAGCCGTCGAAACGGCTTGAGCTCTGCCGTCGGGGTCATACTTTTTCCTATTTCCCACTCTACTACCCTAAGTATTGAGTACTCTGGTGCGTTATGGTCCATCTGGTTCCTTACCACAATTCCTTTGATATATATTCTGAAGATTTGGTCAGAGGTGAATAATGTAATGGAGATCGAGTGACGCAACTTCGAGCGATTAGCGGCCTCTAGACTCACCTGGTCAATGAAACAATTGTTAATACCTGAAATAAAGCCCCTTGTTGTATAGCCAACCATGTTACTCTTCATTCTTTCACTATATATATATATATATATATATATATATATATATATATATATCAAAGGAATTGTGGTAAGGAACCAGATGGACCATAACGCACCAGAGTACTCAATACTTAGGGTAGTAGAGTGGGAAATAGGAAAAAGTATGACCCCGACGGCAGAGCTCAAGCCGTTTCGACGGCTATTTCTGGACTGTGCCTATATTCATCTGTAGCTTGGTCTATTCGTCGGTTAGAATATTGCTTGTTAATTAGCGTTTATTGAATTCTGTAAACTTCTTTATCAACGGTTATCTTTGTGTAACACTTTTCTGAGCAGGAATTTTATCACTGAAATTTTGTAGTGTGTGTATATTAGTTATCTATGCATGAGTATATACATTTATGTGTATCTTTGGTGTACACAGATGTAATGTATATGCTGTTTTCAATCGTATTTGTAAATGTTCTCCATGATAAATTTAGATATCGGATGGTTTTTAGGTCTCCCTTGAATTTCCCAAAATCTAATATAAACACCGAATATATCGTCCACTTATACGACATAATTTTGCCTTATCGTAATTCTTTGTTCTGTCATGACTAATCTATTTTTTAGTTCTATTAATTGAGCGAAAAAGTACTTCGTATGAACACCTCACAAAAACTTTCTTCAGTGAGTTTGTAGGTATTCATGCGAGGTTTTATTTTGGGGTATTTGTATGCATTATCAAATATATATTGTTCCCCACCACAAGAACATTTGTTAAAAGACTTATTACATCTATAGTGAAAATGGCATCTACTCCTTTAGTTTCTTCTAAGATCTGTAGAAATTCTTCAGATCACCTTACACCATATGTCTCTGGTGTGTATTTTCCATAATGTTCATATATTTGGTGAATTTATACGTGTTTTATGGGGCATTTTACTCGAATGTGTTTTTCAGCTCATTATCTAAATTACAATACCATTTTAGAATTATCGATACCTAACCGCCTTCTATTTCTCAAAATAGATACACATACACAATAGCACTATCACGCACACATTAAAATACCGTTAAAAAACATCAACGCATACATGTATGAACACATGTATGCGTTGATGTTTTTTAACGGTGCATTCTTTCTAGTGCTCACGCACACAGACACCAGATAAGACATACATTCATGTAGTGTATCTCACTCTTTATTTTCTTCCTTTCTCCCCCTCTCTCTCTCTCTATGTTTCTCTCACTCTTGCGACTCCATTCGTGTGTGTGTATGTGAGTATGTTTGTGCGTGTGTGCACATGGCTGTGTATGTGTGCTTACTACTTATGTTCACGAATTTACATATTCACCACATAACGTCTCCACATATCCTTCAGTTCGTTCCTCATACATTTGACTTTCTATACATTTATCTACTACACTTTGCAATGTTTTTTTTTTTTTTTGATGATGCACTATCGTCCGAAACATTGAAGACAATTTATTTTATTCAAACATCAAACTAATAATATCATTAATCGTAATGCGTTTACCCCATGTTGTTTTTTTAAAACTGTTTAGGACCTTACACTATATGTATATTTATAATAATATAGGGAGAGAGAGAGAGAGGGAGAGAGAGGGTGAGAGAGAGAGGGGGCGTGGGAAGAGAGAAAGAAAACGATAGAGAGACAGACTGACACACGGGTAAATAGATAGATAGATAGATAGATAGATAGATAGATAGATATGCATACATGCATACAGATAGATTTCTTTATTTGCCACAAGGGCGCACAAGAAAAGGGAACAATACAAAGACACATGCCGGGGATTTTACATACAGTGGTGTAAAAATGTTGAAACAAACAATTATAACAATCGAAATCCCCGATAGGGGGGAGGCGCCACAAATGGGTTGTTTAATACCCCGTCGATAGAACAACCCTCAACTTCAGGAGCGTGTTGTGCAAGTGCTCCTTTTTTCCTTTGCTCTCTTCTTTAACCTACAGGCTTATAAACAATAAGGCCCAATCACTCGGGCCATTTTCGCTTCATTCACCCACCATTCAGTAAATTTACTGGGGTGCAGTGCCTCACTCTGCACTCTGATTCTCCTTCTAAAGTGATACTTAAAGAAGAGAATCAATTGTTGTCCGGAGAGAAAGGCATCTGTCCTCAGTCCTCTCAATCTCGTCCACCATATAACCTCTTTCACCATAACCACTGTACAGAGGAAAACCGCCTCTCTTTCGTTTATGAAAGAGGCTGGCGGTTTGATCCTTACTATGGACTCGGCAGTCAATTGGATTTGTCCCATACGCGACAGCAGTTGTTCTGCATAGTTCCACAGGTCGCTTACGCCCGGGCAGTGTACAATTGCGTGCAAGACGGTTTAAATGTCCTGCTCGCATCTTGGACACGTCCTCTTGGAAGGATCCCTACCGGGGCGTCCGTGCCTGTAGATCTTATCTCGTACGGGTAGAGCTCCTCGGTAGCACTGCCAGGCCAGGGAGCTCTGGAAGTTGTCCATAGGTACCGGGCGGAAATTCCTACCGAACAGACTGGTGAGCTCGTCGTCTTCGACGCCTAGAGTCTCCCCGAGCACGTCATCGCACTTATAAAGTACTAACCCTCTATAGAATGTCGAAGTGGAGTCTCCCCTGATTGCTGTGTGCGCTTGACAGAGGACTGGTCGCACCTGGGCGCATTCAATGTGCCAGGCGCCCAACTTCTTCGGTCTTCGCTTCACCCAGGACTGCAGCTCCGTCAGCGAGCCAAGTTGTGGGAAGGCCTGTCTCACAAACGGTGCCCACACCGGCTGGTCGGTGAGGAATACCTGGAGATGCCGTAGCCTCAGCGAATGTTTGCGCATCATTAGACACGGCATGTCCAGCTCTCCGTTGGAAGGGTGTTGACAGCAGACGGATTTCCTCACCAGTGGAGTCTACTTCTTCCACAGGAACTGGAAAAGCATGCGTTCCATCTTGGTGATGTATTCACGGGGACAAGGCACGACAGTCAAGCGGTAGTAGATGACGGACGCTATGAAAGTGCTCGCCACCTCCGCTCGACCTTTCAAAGACAGTTTGCACTCTGCCCACTTCTGGGTGAGCACAAATACCTTGGCCATGACCTCGTTCCAGTTTTTCTCCACTGGAGGTCTGGACCGAACCAGACATCGAGTAATTTCACCGGTCCTTCCGTCCAGCGTCCGACGACGCTGTCGGACGTCATCGGTTTGCCTCTCCACGTACCGAGTTGCAAACCCACAGACTTGTCCGGGTTCAGTTTTGCTCCTGTGAACCTTTCGTATTCCTGTAGTAGGTTGCCGATTACCTTGATTTCCGAGGTTTCCGACACCATTACCCTCACGTCGTCGGCATAAGCCGACGCCCCTTTTCGCAGTCCCGGTTCTAAAGGGATGCCCTGCAAAAGCTCCAACTTCCGCAGTAGTGGCTCTAGAGTCAATACGTACAGAATGGAGGAGAGAGGGCATCCCTGTCGAATGGAACGCGTGATTGCGAACGGCTCCGATAGGTAGCCGTTCACCTTGACCCTCGAGCAGATGCTGGTGTGCATCGCCTTGATCCAGCCTATGAAAACGGGACCGAAACCGGCCGCCTTGAGAACCGCTTCCAAGTATCGATGGTCGACACAGACAGACAGACAGACAAACAGAGATGTGTGAGACTGTGATTTTGAAACATACAAAAAACAAATTTAGAGTTAGGCGTAAAAAAAACAGTTCAAAGAATTAAAATATTTACCAAAATCATGATTTCCAAAAACAGAACATTGTACTTTGCAAGCTTTCAGGATGGGTAGCATCTGTTCCCCTTGCGTGAAAACACTCACTGTAAAATATAATGAATATTTGATTTTAATCCATTTAATTTTCTTTATATAAACTGTAGTCGAGAAATTTATTAACTTTTCACACCATTGAATGCTTTGTGACTGCCTAAAATAATTCGATTAGTATCAGCTTTATTGCAGCTTCAGCCTCGATGTATACCTGAT
>OZ024740.1:390540789-390625789 GCA_964016885.1 Eledone cirrhosa | reverse complement strand
TAAACAAATTCAGAAACGAAATATATATATATATATATATATATATATATATATATATATTTATATATATATATGTATTATATTATATTATATATATATATATTTGAAAGAGTCGGACCTTGACGGCTGAGCGCTTACCGTTTCAACAGCTAGATAGAGCTAGCTATTGAAACGGCAAGAGCTCAGCCACCGGACCCCAGTGTTTTCAAATAAAGTCACACTCTACTCTACTAAGTATCTAGTACTCCGTTGAATAATGGTCAAACTAGTTTAATACTGCTTTTATCCCGATATATATATATATATATATATATATATATATATATATATATATATATATATATATATATATATATATATATATATATATATATATATATATATAATATATATATGTATCTATGCATATATGTATGTATGTATATATATATATATATATATATGCATATATATATATAGTTTGTCAGGTCACCAGTTGGTGCTACTGGTAACATGTATTCTAGTACAACCCCACCAAGGTTTCTTGGTTAGGAGGGTGACTTTGGACATCCTGCAGGACTAAAAACAAAACCTGTCAAAAGAGCTCTTAAGAGTCAATGGCCATCCAAAATCACCGGGAGAGATAACCCCTTAGCCTTTGTCAAGGCAGAATTCTAGAAGGAAAACTCTGATATAACACCTGCAACCCTGATGGTATCCAATGATGTTGACTTGTTCTTCTTTTTGGTAAATATCATCTTGGTTAAGAGAGTGGGACTGGCTTTGTGCAATGCCTTTGCTCACTATAAAAGCTTCACGGCACAGGCATTGCTTTATATCTGGAGATCTCTCTGCATTTGTCATCACATGGTACCATGGGCCCAGCACTATGTGTCAATAATTGTCACAAGTGTAGTGTTTGTACCAGAGTTTTCAAGTCGCTGACTGGACTAAAAATCACACTCGTTCAGAGCATCGGTAGGGGTTCTCCTACATGGATATAAAGTAGTGGCCGTACTCGAAAACGAGTTGGCAGCCACCATACATATATATATATATATATATATATATATATATATATATATATATATACACACACACACAATATATGAGCTTATAGTGTAATCGCTCACTATTTTCATTGGTAACATGATATATCCTCGAAGCCTTTTACTAGCTTTTCATTCTTCAGGAGCGAACAGAAACTGGGTAAATAAAGGGCAGTTCCAGTAGCAGAGCATTTACAATTCAAAATTCATTAAGACCATGGAGTAGCATTATTATAATTTAATTACACATGACTACGAGCGTTTCAATATTGCTAGAGTATCACATCCATATGTGGAGAAATAAAACACACTGGATATTATCCGTAAGTTATCTACTCCATTATGGGTGCTCTACCCAAACCGTAACTCTTCAGGAAATATATAAAATGATAAAAAAAATATCAATAAATTGAGTAATATCATAAGACAAAAATTATACAGGATTCAAAGCAATGTGCATTCAAATTATAAATTTACAAAAAATAAAGAATTATCAGTGTTTTTCCACAATTATGTTAAAATATGTTAAATTTCATAATTGCTTATAGCAGGGATTGTTAAAAGAGTTTTTTTAAACGATATTATATGGCAGTACTTTCCGTTATTTATCATAGAAAGATTTGAAAATGTTTAGAAAATATTTTAGAATATTTACGTCAGTCTAAGGTCTCATGTAACTGCAAAAGATGATTAAAATGTATGCAGTGAAAATTATTTCAGGTATGCCTATTGTCCGCCTGTGCAGAAAGTTCTCTAGAAGGAGGCTTTCTCGAGAACTTACTGTTTTTTAGCAGGTTTATTTTCCATCGCCGGTTGGCTAAGCCTATCGCGACTAAAGCCACTGATGTCGTCCGAAGGAAAGACAATGGCCGATAGGGCTTAGTACTAGTACGTCACAACTCATTTCTATAGCAGAGTGAACTAGAGCAGAGTGAACTAGAGCAACGTGAAATAAATGCATCGTTCGGTCTGGGAATCGAACTCATAACCTCACGATTGTGAAACTTTCTAACCACTCAGGTATAGAGAAGTAAATTTGAAGACACCCTGAAAACAGTGTGAAGAAACGATAGATTTTACAATTATTAATTTTGTTACTTATATTTTCATAGATAATCAATCTGGTACTTAGCTAATCATGACAGGGTGTCTATTATTTTACGTTGAGGATCTTAGTCGTAGTTGTTTTCTATAAAATATGTAATAGTTTCATATTGAGTTCAACCTATCCTGCTAAGTAATTTATTCATTATATTTAGAAATAAAAATAACCCAATTAATCAAATTAAAAAAATAGATTTAAGTACCTAATTTTGTACGTAGATATATTTCTGGGTGGTAGTATTAGGGTTGCCTTTTGTAGAGTATACTCTTTTGAAAGCATTTTGGCCAGATATTTCGTCTGAAGAGAGTTTCCTCTCTTGCTCCCATAGTTGATAGGTGTTATAGGCCTCGAAAAGAGTCATGGGCGATACCCTTGCACCCCTAACTAAGTCAGGAATATAAAGAAAAGTATTGACTGAATGAGGGACTGGCGACATATAGTGTTATCAGTAACGCAGTCTCTTGACTAGCCCGTTTCTATTTTTTTCTGCGAAATTGATGCTTATAAACTTTAAAACTTTACATTGAAGATCACAGTTCGTTCATAATTATATATATATATATATATATATATATATATATATATATATATATATATATATATATATATATATATATATATATATATATAATTATATATATATAACGATTTATGTAACATCAGCATCTTTCTTAATGTTATTCTTATATATATATATATAGTTGCTGTAGGGTTGCAGGTAAATGCGTCCGTAGGCGGTATGCCGGTTGAGCACTCGATTATATATATATATATATATATATATATATATATATATATATATATATATATATTCATATATATCAAAGTAATCTATTCTAAATATTTCGGAGATTTTCTGTATTTGAACACGGAAAGTGATACTTACGTAAAGATGGGTTAAATATATCACCACTAAACAAAACAATTGGGTTGAGATCTTTACATGTTTGGACATAATTTGCAAATCTGGCAGCACCTCCCTTTGGTTCATCAGTCCGAGGTTCAATATTATAAACATCATTGAAGTGAATAATCGTCACTTCGTCCGCCATATTTATCAATTTTAAGGTCAACCGAAAATACGAGATAAACTTCCTTTTTGAATTTGGATTACGAATATCATAAACTGTGTTAGTCCTTCATGAAACTGAAAAAGAAAATATAGAGAACAGTTAGAGATACAACTTTATTTTTAACGAAACTATATTTTTAAAGTAAATAACTCATATGACACCATTTGCATGAAAGAAAAACGGATAATATATTCAATGGATGAGGAAATAACAAGATGGAAATATCTATGAAGTGAAGGAAAATTAATATAAGACAAAAGCTATTATTTAAATAACAACAAAATTTGTTTTCGATCTTAACATACCTAAATGTATTCACGAGTGAAAAATAATGATATTATTAAAATATCATAATATTAATATTCGGTTTGTTTGCAAACAAGTAGCCTCATAAATACCACGTGTTAGAGGACATACTTTTATTCCAGCGGTAGCTGAGAGAAAACAATCGACAATTGTTTCGGAGTGTTTTGCTCCTTACCAAGATTGTGTATTCTGTTCGCTGTTACCTACTGGAACTGTTGAGAATACATAGACACGGTAAAGTGGCTGATGAAATGTCTTGCCGCATTTAGTTACTACTTTTTACCTTCTGAATTCAAGTGCCACCAAGTTCGGCCTTGCGTTTTACCCTACCGAAGTCGATAAAATAAGTATCCGTTGCGTGCTGAATTCAATTTTATCTTACCTATAAACTCATGTCTTACTTCCTAAGATAGAAAATGATGTTATAATCAATACAAACAACGACCAAAATGGATGCATGTGATTATTAATATCATGCTATTTAAAAAAGAAAATATTTAACTTTTCGAAGAAAGTTGTATTAGCATCATTTGTCTTTGAAAGAGTTAACAATATATTTAATGAACTCGTATGAATGTGATCAACGACGAAATAGACTGTGATGTGTATCTAATGGAAAGCCTACATGAAAATTGAAGAGAAACCAAATCTTTTCACGTCATCTTACTTCACACATTTTATTTTATTTATTTATGTATTTATCTAGTTGGTTAGTTAGTTAGTTATTGTCTAGGAATAGTGGATTCGAATGTAGATCATTATTTCAAACATTGTTGTGTATTTATTTTTTTTATAGCTGTTCCTTGTTCATATTTTCTATCGGGATAACAAATAAGACCGAACTCACATTCTAGGTTCTCATTTTCACTCTCTCACGGTTCATACCTTTTATTTTGGGAATAAATACATTTCGTATAGAAGAATATTCTTTACTAATTTCATATTTTATTCATTCGATCTTGTATTTTAAGTATATACAGTTAGTAAATCATACGCACATTACACATTCTCCATATTTCATGGTCGGTTACTAACCAGTTTACATTTAATGTTACCTATTATCAAATTATCATGCGCAAGTAAATCTAGTTTATCAGAAATTGACAAATGAATCTAGTTTATGAAGTATCTGCTGAGTCTAATATCGTAAATCACCACGAAATTCTTGTGGACATTAATTTCACGATCAAAACTATAGATAATATCAGAGTGTAGCAAAAACAAAATTCTTTATTATATAAGACTGAGGAATAAACAAATGTGAAAGCCATGAATGTAAAGGATACTTAGATTTTGATACTTAAATTGTTCTCACGAGAAATTTACTAAATATTTTAGTGATGATTATCGATATATAACTTAGAAGCAACTCGAACCTTCTACAACATATTGACATACAATGTCAATGCAATGTTCTTGAATGCAAAACAGTCAATGTCAATGTTTAGTTTTAGGCATTTGTTTCTATTTTCCCAAACCACAAAGTAAATGTGTATCTCAACATTGCATTCACAAAACCTTGATTGTAAACTTGAGACACACTTTCATTCTCTGAATCCCATACGACTCATTTGTAAAAATTAAGTTACATAATCTCTCTCACATGCAGAAATATTTCAATCGAATAAGGCCTTTTGTTTTAAACAATATAGATCATTGCATATCTTTACCTTTCTTTAAATTATTGCCCTGAATACAGATAAGTTGATATGAAAAATGATCATGTAAGTTCACATATTTATTCATTCAAAATACCTGCTATGAAACAGCTATTCATTTGACTGACATGCCTCAAAAATATTTTATCTTACATTTCAGACTTACATCCAACCTTACTATTATTCTGTAAAATCATTCATTTCTGTCTCAGAAAAAATGTAACAAAGAAAACAGAATGTTTTCGTAATTATGTTTATCATTAAAATTATAGAATATAATGTCTAATGCAGAAAACGTGAAAGGTTTATATTAAACTAAGAAGAATTTCATTCAGAAATTGACATGAAAGCCTAATAGAAGAACTACCTTTATTGATTATCCTCCAAACATTTTGTATAATGTTTTTGAAGGTTAGTGTTTTAATACTCAGATCTTAGAGCAAAGCTGTTGTAGCAACAACTTAAAAGTTTGATTAAGACCGATGTTCTTCAATTTTTAAGTTATTAATTCCTGTAGTTTTATTAGATAATTTGTTTCTGATTGGTAGAGAATGCATAATGACGGTATCCGAGAACGGTGGAGATAAACGGAAATTTACAGATATTTACTCGAAAGGTGAATATAGCGAGAAGGTCATATTAGTGTAGAATCTTACTCTAGTTCATAAATAAAAGTGGTTTTAATACTATTTGTCTAACTATTATATTTCTAAAGCAAACAAGATGCGTTAGACCTTTAGGTTATGAGTTGAATTCAGTATAAAATTTAGAGAGCCATTTTGTAAATTAAAACAAACCGAAATATTTTTGAAGGCTTTGGGTACTAATGTTTATAAAGGCAAAAGGGATAGTATATTAAGAAGATATAACAATAAACAAAGGTAAATATATCAATACTGAGAAAACACAAGAATAAAAATAGCAACAAAATTAAAGTACAAGTGATTTGATACTGTTGTTTGAGGTCAGAGAATAAAAACCAGATTTGGTAGTACACTAGATGCTATTGTGATAAGAAAACTAAAATTAAAAAAAACAAAAAAAATATCTATGCACCATTAGTGATGGGTTTACAAATTCAGTAGCGAAAATACTATTTCAGCGTTAAGCCCATTATTATTAGAGCAAAAGGATATTACTTGTCCAATATTCCAAGTTCAGCCTTACTTTTCTCCAGCCGAGAAAAGTAAGGCTGAACATAGAATAATAGACCAGATATTATTGTTAAAAACCAACAGAACAAGCTCAGAAAATATAAAAATTTGTTCATTGAAATTGAAAACAATGTAGCACCACAAGGCCGTTACAATACCAATGATTGTAGGAGCACTGGAAATGATCAAGAAAGGAACAGAACGGTATTTGAGAATGATCCTGGTTTACCATCCCTGTAAGAAGTGCAAACAAATTGTTTTAACTGATACTGCACACGTGTTGAGAATATTCATACTTATATATATATATATATATATATATATATATATATACACGTATATATTTAGTGTGTGTATTTATGCGTATGTGTATGTATACATGTGTATATATGTGCGTGTGTATGTATACATATATATATATATTTTAAAAGCTATAAATATAATCAATATGGTGTGTTAACTGGCTTACCAATGTATACAGTAAGTTTATTTGCCCTAGGTGTCAGGTAGACCCCCCCCCACACACACACACAAAACGGAAAGAAAACTGAAGGAAGAGGAAAAACAAACAATAATAATAATTGTTTCTACTTTAAGCACAAGGCCAGCAATTTAAAGGGGAGGGGAAAAGTCAATTAAATCGACCCTAGTATTTCACTGGTACTTTATTTTATCGACCCCGTGAGGATGAAAGGCAAAGTTAACCTCGGCAGGGTTTGAACTCAGATCGGAAAGAGACGTGACTCTATGCCGCAGAGCATGGCGCCCGACCCTCTACCGATACTGCCAATCCACCGCTATAATAATAAATAAATAATAAAGTTTCTTTATCATTCGTAGGCTAGGAGAAGTGTATCAATGGGCTTCAGATCAGTTCTTGATCTAAGAAGTTCACTATATCGCCTAGGATTCTGGCAGTGCTAGCGATGGTAGAAAATTGGGCTGACTGGCACAGTCCATGTCCTGAGAAGGGCATTATCAATTTAAAGACTTTGCAAAGGCCTTTGCTGTTGTTTGTGTTCTTGTGGCATCATTTGTATGACAATTGATTGTAAAATGCGTGTATTATCAAATTTTGCCTCAGGTGCCAGGTTGACACTCGGCATGGTTTGGGAAAGAAGCAGAATTCAGAGGAATATTAATAATAACAATTGTTTCTACGTTTAGCACAAGGACAGCAATTACCCAGTACATTACTGATACTTTATTTTATCGACCCCGTAAGGATGAAAGGCAAAGTTAACCTCGGCGGGATTTGAACTCAGTCCGTAAAGGGACGTAACTATGCTGGAAAGCATGGCGTCCAACCCTCTACCGATTCTACCAATCCACCGCCATAATAATAATAATAATAATAATAATAATAATGATTTCTTTATTAACCACAAGGGTTTACATAAAGTAGACATTAAGGACAGTGCAGGACAATGCAGGACGGTACAAATGGGCATTTCTGCGTGTAAAAAAAGAAAAACAGAGGATGTAACAAAAATAACAATGAAAATAACAATGAAAAATTCCCCAATAGGGGGGAGACTTCGGAGGGACATTTGTGGAGAAAGCCCAGTAAAAAGCCACAATGACCCTGACCACCAAGGCAAGTGCCCTCTCCCAGTTTTCCACCTTTAGTTTACAGATATATACTCAGAGTCGGCCCATTCACTCGGGCCATTCTTGCTTCTCTCACCCATCTTTCAACAAAATGCTGGGAAGAGAGCACTTCCCTCTCTACTCTGATTTTCCTTTTCAAATGAAATTTGAAAAAGTCAATCAGAGCATCACCGAAGAGGTAAGTGCTCGTCTTCAGCCCTTTCAAACGTGTCCACCATACTATCTCTTTCGCCATGGCCACCAGACAGATAAAAACTGCCTGCCCTTCCCGGCTAAAGGAGGAGGGCGGGGCAATCCTCACGATAGACTCAGATGATAGCTGGATCCGTCCTAAACGCGACAGCAGGTGTTCGACATAAACCCACAAGTCAGCAATTTTCGGACACTGGACGAGTGCGTGCAGGACGGTTTCGTCGCCCTGCGCGCATCTCGGACATGCCCGGCTGACGGCACCTCCATGCCTGTAGAGTTTATCCCGAACTGGCAAGGCTCCTCGGTAGCACTGCCAGGCCAGAGATTTCTGGAAGTTGTCCATAGGCCCCGGCCCGAAAGTTCTTCCGAAGAGATTGGCTAGTTGATTTTCGTCGACGCCTAGAGTTTCCCCAAGTACGTCGTCGCTCTTCCCCTCCACTAATCCTCTATAGAACGCCGAGGTGGAGTTTCCACCGATCACATTGCCCGATTGGTCGAGGGCTGTGAGCGCCTGAAGACATTCCAGTCTCCAGGCGCTCCCTCTCGGTCTTCGCTTGACCCAGGACTGCAGCTCCGTCAAGGAAACGAGCTGGGGAAAAACGCGTCTAGCAAACGGCGACCACACCTGATCACCGTCGAGGAAGAGGTGGAGATGTCGTAGCCTGAGCGCGTGCCTGCGCATCATCAGCCACGGCATGCCCAGCCCTCCACGTAGCGGGTGTTGACAACAGATGGACCGCCTGACCATCGGAGCACGTCCCTTCCACAAAAAGCGAAAGAGCAAACGCTCCAGCGCAGTCAGGCGAGGCTTAGGACAAGGTACGACGGTTAGGCGGTAGCAGATGACAGACGCGATGTACGCGTTAGCCACCTCCGCTCGACCTTTCAGGGATAGCTTCCTCTCCGCCCATTTCTGGGTGAGAGAAGCCACCCTGCTCGTCACCTCGTCCCAGTTTTTGTCCGTCTGGAGGTCCGGACCGAACCAGACCCCTAGCAATTTAACCGGTCCGTCCGTCCAGCGCCCGACGACGCTGTTGGACGGCATGGACCTGCCTCTCCAGGTGCCGAGCTGCAGGCCCACTGACTTTTCCTGGTTGATCATTGCTCCTGTCACCGCTTCGTATTCTCTTAGTGTAGTGCCGATCGCCTCGATGTGTTTGGCGTTCGACACCACTACGGTGACATCGTCCGCATATGCTGACACGGATCTTCCGCATCCTAGTTCGCGCGGGACTCCCCTCAACGTCTCCAGTTTGTGCAGTAATGGCTCGAGCGTCAATACGTACAAGAGGGACGAGAGGGGACATCCTTGGCGGACCGAGCGCATGATGTTGAACGGTTCCGACAGGTGACCGTTCACTCTCACCACAGAGCAGATGTCGCTGTGCATGGCAGCGATCCAGCCTCTGAAGACGGGCCCAAAGCCAGCCGCCCTCAGGACTGCCGCTAGGTAACGATGGTCGACCCTATCGAAAGCTTTCGACTGATCTAAATTGATCAAGGACCCACCCGTGCCAGGTTCCCTAGCTACCCTCTCTACGATGTATCGCATGAGGTGGAGGTTGTCGTGGATGGATCTGTCGGGAATGGCGCATGTCTGCGCCTCTCCCACCAGACCACCAACGACAAGCGCCAACCTCTTTGCTAGCACCTTGGCCAAAATCTTAAACTCTGTGTTTAGCAGAGTTATGGGCCGGAAATTGTCTATGTTATCCCCCTTGTTCGGATCCTTTCTCAGCAGTGCCACCGCTCCTCGGCTCACAGAACTGGGAATTCTCCCGTTCTGTTGCCAGTTGCAGTAGACGTCCGCCAAGAGGCCTCCGAACAAGTCTGGCATCTGTACGTAAAGTTCATAGGGCAGACCATCCAAACCAGGCGATTTACCCCTTGTGCAGCCAGTCATTGCCTCCCGTACTTCAGCGGCTGTTATCGGCTTTTCGCAACACTTCGCCTCAGTGGCCGAGAGCCGCGGCAGTCCGTCGAGGTAGACACTAAAGTCCATCCCTCTACCCGGCCCCCCGCTGCCCCCGAACAGCTGAGCGAAGTGTCGCTGAAAAGCTTCACACATTTGCCCGGGATCGAGTAGCATGCGCCCGTCGTGGTCCACCAAAGACCGGATCGTGGCTTTGTTGCCACGACGCGCCTCCGCCACTCGGGCCCATTGAACGGCTTTCGTCCCCTCGTGTCTGAGAGCACGCACCCTAGCTCTGACAACGCAGCCTTCGTGCTTTGCATTGAAGAATTGGTCAAGGGCCAATTTCGCCGCAAGCACGTCGGTCGCAATGCCTTTGCTAAGCGCCTCGTCTAATTTTCTAACTAGTTCTCCCTCTGCTCTATTTTTCTCTATTGCTAAAGCCTTACTAAACCTAATCGATTCTATTCTAATCGCTCTTTTCAGAGCAAACCACCACTTGTTGTTGACGATGGCCCCCGTCAACGCCCGCTTAACTAGTTCGCTAATCCGGTCTCTGTAGGCCTTGCGCGCTGGTAAGGACGCGTTTAGCTTCCAGTAGCCGGGTCCTCGTCTATGAAGCCTATCTAAGTCAAGCACACAGATCACGAATTTGTGGTCCGTGTAGCTGACTATCTTGAATTGTGGACAGCCTATGCTAGACCTATCTATTTCCCTACAAAATACTCTATCTAGATATGATCTGGATGACCCTATGCGGTTTGTCCAAGTCCACATTGGCACATTCGGGAAATCCAATCGGTACCTGTCAGACAGTTCAAAACGCCTGAGCAGGTTGGTGAGGCTCTTGCACCCTCCACCCCTATCCGCTAATCCCACACAGTCCCAGCGTGCATCTAAGATCCCGTTCCAGTCGCCCACTAACACTAAAGAGCGGGACGTTCCAAGAAAGGTCTCCAGACGCCGGAAGAAATCAGGCCGCCCTGCTCCTGTCGGGGCATAGACGGCCACTAGCCTGAAAGCTTGCCCGTCTCCGCTGGTCACGTCCAGCACCACCAGCTTACCATCTGGGTCCAGGAAGATGGCCCGTATGGCGAGATCCAAACCTCTCCGAAAAAGCACAGCAACTCCTCCACCCGATCCAGGACGGCTGGGAGATGCGTACACATCGTAGCCGCCGAAGATCGGTACGAAGGCCCGTGCTTCGGAGATTCTGGTCTCGCTGATGGCCACTACATCTATGTTTAGTGACCTGAGGTCGTTGAGCAGGTGACCCTGCTTCCATGACGACCCCAAGCCACGCGCATTTATGCTGCCTATTCTGAGTGAGGTCATGTTTAAAATAGAGTGGAAAAGATGGGAAAGACCACTTACCGTACTTTTGGTAGAGGAGGGATGGTTTTTACATCCCTTTTCACTTGATCGTCTGGTGAAGGGACCGTTGAATCGTCCCTTCGGCTGGTCGTCGGCTCTTCTAAGAGAATGTCTGAGTATACTCTTCGATTGATGGTTCCTCCTAGGTCCCTGAAATCACCAACTGCGTTGGGGAATTTCGTTTTAATGTTTGTGTATTGTTTCTGTGCTATTTTTAGCAGTCTTATGTTAGTTGGCGTTTTGATTGGTGCTGGTATTATGTAGTCCTGTTGTGAAATGTCTGTGTGTTCAATTATGTAAGTCATTAGTTTCTTGTTGTGTGTATTTATTGCCGTGCATTTGTTTTTCTGGGGGTGGGGTGTGGTTCTGCTATTTTCTTGTCGTTGTTGCTGGGTGTGTGTGTTTTGTTGTTGTGTTTGCGATGTTGGTGCTTGTGGTGGTGGTGTTGAAGGTGTTGTTGGCGGTGGGGTTGTCGCCGGTGGTGATGGTGGTGCTAGTGTGGGTGGTGATGGTGTTGGTGTTGTTGCTGCTGTGGGTCTCTTTGCAGTAGACTTTACCCTTTTCTCATTTCTTTCCTCCCTTTTCAAAGGCGACGATGCGCTGCTTCTGCGTTTGTGCCTTCTTGCGACCTTTTGCCATCCCTCTCCCACCTCACACTCCATGTCTGATTCTGTGAGGTCGGGGAGGGGTACCAGCTCCACTCTTTCACTTGTTGTTGTTGGTGATGTTTGCACTGGAGTCTCTGTTGCAGCTGCATTTGGTATTGCTGTTGTTGTTGTTAATATTTCCACTGCTGCTGCTGTTTTTGATTTCCGTGGCGTGGGTATGGGTGCCACGGACCTATCGTTCCTGGTTGCCGCTTGTCCTGTTGCTGGTAGCCGTGGAGCCGGATTCGGAAGGAGGGGGGTTTTCTCCTTTCTCAGGGTCTTCTCGTTGCAGAAGGCCCTGAGGTGAGTCTTCGATCCACAGCGAAAGCATTTCGGGCGTTTGCCCTCAACACTTATGGGCAGTTGAGTGCCGTTATCGAAGTCTATCACATCCGGGATAGCTTCGATACACTCCTGGTTGGTTTGGATTAGCATCTCAATGGAGGAGCCGACCCAATCTTCTCTTACTTTTTTCTGTACTTGCAGTACAGTTGTTTTGTCCTCGATTCCGATTAGGACAGACGCGGCCAGCCAAGAAGGGGTCATTCCGGGGGGGACGTGGGTCAGTTTGACCCTCACAATTTTTTGCCCACAGTAGGAGGGCACCAACACCATTTCCTCGCTCCTTAGGGTCACTACTGATTGGGCCTTTGCCTCCTGGGGTGTGGCAAAAAGTACGTCTACGGTGGCATATTTTTTGCCTCGGGTGATGTGCGTTTTCCGCTGCCACACAGACCCTAAGGCTTTTTGTATTTGGGCCTCTGTGGCTCTTTCCACCCTACGGGATTTTGTACTTACTGTACGGTACGTGACCGTACAGTGCTCTTGGGTTTCGAAAAAATTTTTCGCTGCCTTGCAGATTGCTCGGTGTCCGTTCTTTGTCACCATCTTCTTCGCTTCCTCTAATTCCTCATTTGTTATGAGGATTGTTTCCAAGTTTTTCGCAATACCTGCAAATGAGATTGGTTTTTCTCTGCTGTTGTTGTTGTCGTCAGAGCTGCTGGTACTTTTGTTGTTGCTGCAGGTACTACGACTACTGCCTCCGCCGCTGTTGCTGTGGTTGTTGTTGGTGTTGCTGATGCTAATGCTGTTGTTGTTTATGCTGCTGGTGATGCTGTTGCGGCTGCTACTGTTGTTTTCATTGTCACTGTTGCTGTTGTTATTACGGCTGCTACTGCTATTATTCCTGACGTCAGACGAATGAACTGGGTTTTCGTATTTCCCGCACACCTGTTTCGTCGCTGTCGTCGTCGTCGTGGAGAAACCTTGCACGCTTTGCACGAGACTTTTCTTTTCTTTCGTCACTTGCGAAAGAGAAGGGAGGGAGAGAGACACATTTAAAGAAGGGAGGGAGAGAGACAATCTTCTCTCTGCTGTAGTGATGATTGAGGAAGAAGAAGACGGAATGAGTGGGAATGACGTATGAAATTTCTTTTTCGTAGCCATGTTGTTTTTTGTTTAAAATGAAATTTTGGGTACAAAACCCCAATAACTGGTTATTTAACCCCGAAGGGCCAAATAACGGACAGAAAGACCCCTCTCACGAGGAGGAGGGTGTCTTTATCAACAATTTGGTTCAAGTTTTAAATAATTTACAATTGTTTTAACGGTTAAAAATTACTATACCTTACAGAGCCGAGCCTCCGTCAACCATGGCATTCAATAATAATAATAATAATAATAATAATAATGATTTCTTTATTAACCACAAGGGTTTACATAAAGTAGACATTAAGGACAGTGCAGGACAATGCAGGACGGTACAAATGGGCATTTCTGCGTGTAAAAAACAAAAACAGAGGATGTAACAAAAAATAACAATGAAAAATTCCCCAATAGGGGGCAGACTTCGGAGCGACATTTGTGGAGAAAGCCCAGTAAAAAGCCACAATGACCCTGACCACCAAGGCAAGTGCCCTCTCCCAGTTTTCCACCTTTAGTTTACAGATATATACTCAGAGTCGGCCCATTCATTCGGGCCATTCTTGCTTCTCTCACCCATCTTTCAACAAAATGCTGGGAAAAGAGCACTTCCTTCTCTACTCTGATTTTCCTTTTCAAATGAAATTTGAAAAAGTCAATCAGAGCATCACCGAAGAGGTAAGTGCTCGTCTTCAGCCCTTTCAAACGTGTCCACCATACTATCTCTTTCGCCATGGCCACCAGACAGATAAAAACTGCCTGCCCTTCCCGGCTAAAGGAGGAGGGCGGGGCAATCCTCACGATAGACTCAGATGATAGCTGGATCCGTCCTAAACGCGACAGCAGGTGTTCGACATAAACCCACAAGTCAGCAATTTTCGGACACTGGACGAGTGCGTGCAGGACGGTTTCGTCGCCCTGCGCGCATCTCGGACATGCCCGGCTGACGGCACCTCCATGCCTGTAGAGTTTATCCCGAACTGGCAAGGCTCCTCGGTAGCACTGCCAGGCCAGAGATTTCTGGAAGTTGTCCATAGGCCCTGGCCCGAAAGTTCTTCCGAAGAGATTGGCTAGTTGATTTTCGTCGACGCCTAGAGTTTCCCCAAGTACGTCGTCGCTCTTCCCCTCCACTAATCCTCTATAGAACGCCGAGGTGGAGTTTCCACCGATCACATTGCCCGATTGGTCGAGGGCTGTGAGCGCCTGAAGACATTCCAGTCTCCAGGCGCTCCCTCTCGGTCTTCGCTTGACCCAGGACTGCAGCTCCGTCAAGGAAACGAGCTGGGGAAAAACGCGTCTAGCAAACGGCGACCACACCTGATCACCGTCGAGGAAGAGGTGGAGATGTCGTAGCCTGAGCGCGTGCCTGCGCATCATCAGCCACGGCATGCCCAGCCCTCCACGTAGCGGGTGTTGACAACAGATGGACCGCCTGACCATCGGAGCACGTCCCTTCCACAAAAAGCGAAAGAGCAAACGCTCCAGCGCAGTCAGGCGAGGCTTAGGACAAGGTACGACGGTTAGGCGGTAGCAGATGACAGACGCGATGTACGCGTTAGCCACCTCCGCTCGACCTTTCAGGGATAGCTTCCTCTCCGCCCATTTCTGGGTGAGAGAAGCCACCCTGCTCGTCACCTCGTCCCAGTTTTTGTCCGTCTGGAGGTCCGGACCGAACCAGACCCCTAGCAATTTAACCGGTCCGTCCGTCCAGCGCCCGACGACGCTGTTGGACGGCATGGACCTGCCTCTCCAGGTGCCGAGCTGCAGGCCCACTGACTTTTCCTGGTTGATCATTGCTCCTGTCACCGCTTCGTATTCTCTTAGTGTAGTGCCGATCGCCTCGATGTGTTTGGCGTTCGACACCACTACGGTGACATCGTCCGCATATGCTGACACGGATCTTCCGAATCCTAGTTCGCGCGGGACTCCCCTCAACGTCTCCAGTTTGTGCAGTAATGGCTCGAGAGTCAATACGTACAAGAGGGACGAGAGGGGACATCCTTGGCGGACCGAGCGCATGATGTTGAACGGTTCCGACAGGTGACCGTTCACTCTCACCACAGAGCAGATGTCGCTGTGCATGGCAGCGATCCAGCCTCTGAAGACGGGCCCAAAGCCAGCCGCCCTCAGGACTGCCGCTAGGTAACGATGGTCGACCCTATCGAAAGCTTTCGACTGATCTAAATTGATCAAGGACCCACCCGTGCCAGGTTCCCTAGCTACCCTCTCTACGATGTATCGCATGAGGTGGAGGTTGTCGTGGATGGATCTGTCGGGAATGGCGCATGTCTGCGCCTCTCCCACCAGACCACCAACGACAAGCGCCAACCGCTTTGCTAGCACCTTGGCCAAAATCTTAAACTCTGTGTTTAGCAGAGTTATGGGCCGGAAATTGTCTATGTTATCCCCCTTGTTCGGATCCTTTCTCAGCAGTGCCACCGCTCCTCGGCTCACAGAACTGGGAATTCTCCCGTTCTGTTGCCAGTTGCAGTAGACGTCCGCCAAGAGGCCTCCGAACAAGTCTGGCATCTGTACGTAAAGTTCATAGGGCAGACCATCCAAACCAGGCGATTTACCCCTTGTGCAGTCAGTCATTGCCTCCCGTACTTCAGCGGCTGTTATCGGCTTTTCGCAACACCTCGCCTCAGTGGCCGAGAGCCGCGGCAGTCCGTCGAGGTAGACACTAAAGTCCATCCCTCTACCCGGCCCCCCGCTGCCCCCGAACAGCTGAGCGAAGTGTCGCTGAAAAGCTTCACACATTTGCCCGGGATCGAGTAGCATGCGCCCGTCGTGGTCCACCAAAGACCGGATCGTGGCTTTGTTGCCACGACGCGCCTCCGCCACTCGGGCCCATTGAACGGCTTTCGTCCCCTCGTGTCTGAGAGCACGCACCCTAGCTCTGACAACGCAGCCTTCGTGCTTTGCATTGAAGAATTGGTCAAGGGCCAATTTCGCCGCAAGCACGTCGGTCGCAATGCCTTTGCTAAGCGCCTCGTCTAATTTTCTAACTAGTTCTCCCTCTGCTCTATTTTTCTCTATTGCTAAAGCCTTACTAAACCTAATCGATTCTATTCTAATCGCTCTTTTCAGAGCAAACCACCACTTGTTGTTGACGATGGCCCCCGTCAACGCCCGCTTAACTAGTTCGCTAATCCGGTCTCTGTAGGCCTTGCGCGCTGGTAAGGACGCGTTTAGCTTCCAGTAGCCGGGTCCTCGTCTATGAAGCCTATCTAAGTCAAGCACACAGGTCACGAATTTGTGGTCCGTGTAGCTGACTATCTTGAATTGTGGACAGCCTATGCTAGACCTATCTATTTCCCTACAAAATACTCTATCTAGATATGATCTGGATGACCCTATGCGGTTTGTCCAAGTCCACATTGGCACATTCGGGAAATCCAATCGGTACCTGTCAGACAGTTCAAAACGCCTGAGCAGGTTGGTGAGGCTCTTGCACCCTCCACCCCTATCCGCTAATCCCACACAGTCCCATCGTGCATCTAAGATCCCGTTCCAGTCGCCCACTAACACTAAAGAGCGGGACGTTCCAAGAAAGGTCTCCAGACGCCGGAAGAAATCAGGCCGCCCTGCTCCTGTCGGGGCATAGACGGCCACTAGCCTGAAAGCTTGCCCGTCTCCGCTGGTCACGTCCAGCACCACCAGCTTACCCTCTGGGTCCAGGAAGATGGCCCGTATGGCGAGATCCAAACCTCTCCGAAAAACCACAGCAACTCCTCCACCCGATCCAGGACGGCTGGGAGATGCGTACACATCGTAGCCGCCGAAGATCGGTGCGAAGGCCCGTGCTTCGGAGATTCTGGTCTCGCTGATGGCCACTACATCTATGTTTAGTGACCTGAGGTCGTTGAGCAGGTGACCCTGCTTCCATGACGACCCCAAGCCACGCGCATTTATGCTGCCTATTCTGAGTGAGGTCATGTTTAAAATAGAGTGGAAAAGATGGGAAAGACCACTTACCGTACTTTTGGTAGAGGAGGGATGGTTTTTACATCCCTTTTCACTTGATCGTCTGGTGAAGGGACCGTTGAATCGTCCCTTCGGCTGGTCGTCGGCTCTTCTAAGAGAATGTCTGAATATACTCTTCGATTGATGGTTCCTCCTAGGTCCCTGAAATCACCAACTGCGTTGGGGAATTTCGTTTTAATGTTTGTGTATTGTTTCTGTGCTATTTTTAGCAGTCTTATGTTAGTTGGCGTTTTGATTGGTGCTGGTATTATGTAGTCCTGTTGTGAAATGTCTGTGTGTTCAATTATGTAAGTCATTAGTTTCTTGTTGTGTGTGTTTATTGCCGTGCATTTGTTTTTCTGGGGGTGGGGTGTGGTTCTGCTATTTTCTTGTCGTTGTTGCTGGGTGTGTGTGTTTTGTTGTTGTGTTTGCGATGTTGGTGCTTGTGGTGGTGGTGTTGAAGGTGTTGTTGGCGGTGGGGTTGTCGCCGGTGGTGATGGTGGTGCTGGTGTGGGTGGTGATGGTGTTGGTGGTGTTGCTGCTGTGGGTCTCTTTGCAGTAGACTTTACCCTTTTCTCATTTCTTTCCTCCCTTTTCAAAGGCGACGATGCGCTGCTTCTGCGTTTGTGCCTTCTTGCGACCTTTTGCCATCCCTCTCCCACCTCACACTCCATGTCTGATTCTGTAAGGTCGGGGAGGGGTACCAGCTCCACTCTTTCACTTGTTGTTGTTGGTGATGTTTGCACTGGAGTCTCTGTTGCAGCTGCATTTGGTATTGCTGTTGTTGTTGTTAATATTTCCACTGCTGCTGCTGTCTTTGATTTCCGTGGAGTGGGTATGGGTGCCACGGACCTATCGTTCCTGGTTGCCGCTTGTCCTGTTGCTGGTAGCCGTGGAGCCGGATTCGGAAGGAGGGGGGTTTTCTCCTTTCTCAGGGTCTTCTCGTTGCAGAAGGCCCTGAGGTGAGTCTTCGATCCACAGCGAAAGCATTTCGGGCGTTTGCCCTCAACACTTATGGGCAGTTGAGTGCCGTTATCGAAGTCTATCACATCCGGGATAGCTTCGATGCACTCCTGGTTGTTTTGGATTAGCATCTCAATGGAGGAGCCGACCCAATCTTCTCTTACTTTTTTCTGTACTTGCAGTACAGTTGTTTTGTCCTCGATTCCGACGAGGACAGACGCAGCCAGCCAAGAAGGGGTCATTCCGGGGGGGACGTGGGTCAGTTTGACCCTCACAATTTTTTGCCCGCAGTAGGAGGGCACCAACACCATTTCCTCGCTCCTTAGGGTCACTACTGATTGGGCCTTTGCCTCCTGGGGTGTGGCAAAAAGTACGTCTACGGTGGCGTATTTTTTGCCTCGGGTGATGTGCGTTTTCCTCTGCCACACAGACCCCAAGGCTTTTTGTATTTGGGCCTCTGTGGCTCTTTCCACCCTACGGGATTTTGTACTTACTGTACGGTACGTGACCGTACAGTGCTCTTGGGTTTCGAAAAATTTTTCCGCTGCCTTGCAGATTGCTCGGTGTCCGTTCTTTGTCACCATCTTCTTCGCTTCCTCTAATTCCTCATTTGTTATGAGGATTGTTTCCAAGTTTTTCGCAATACCTGCAAATGAGATTGGTTTTTCTCTGCTGTTGTTGTTGTCGTCAGAGCTGCTGGTACTTTTGTTGTTGCTGCAGGTACTACGACTACTGCCTCCGCCGCTGTTGCTGTGGTTGTTGTTGGTGTTGCTGCTGCTAATGCTGTTGTTGTTTATGCTGCTGGTGATGCTGTTGCGGCTGCTACTGTTGTTTTCATTGTCACTGTTGCTGTTGTTATTACGGCTGCTACTGCTATTATTCCTGACGTCAGACGAATGAACTGGGTTTTCGTATTTCCCGCACACCTGTTTCGTCGCTGTCGTCGTCGTCGTGGAGAAACCTTGCACGCTTTGCACGAGACTTTTCTTTTCTTTCGTCACTTGCGAAAGAGAAGGGAGGGAGAGAGACACATTTAAAGAAGGGAGGGAGAGAGACAATCTTCTCTCTGCTGTAGTGATGATTGAGGAAGAAGAAGACGGAATGAGTGGGAGTGACGTATGAAATTTCTTTTTCGTAGCCATGTTGTTTTTTGTTTAAAATGAAATTTTGGGTACAAAACCCCAATAACTGGTTATTTAACCCCGAAGGGCCAAATAACGGACAGAAAGACCCCTCTCACGAGGAGGAGGGTGTCTTTATCAACAATTTGGTTCAAGTTTTAAACAATTTACAATTGTTTTAACGGTTAAAAAATTACTATACCTTACAGAGCCGAGCCTCTGTCAACCACGGCATTCAATAATAATAATAATAATAATAATAATGTTTTCTTTATTAACCACAAGGGTTCACATAAAGTAGACATTAAGGACAGTACAGGACAATACAGGACGGTACAAATGGGCATTTCTGCGTGTAAAGAAACAGAGGTTGAAATAAAATAACAAAGAAAAATTCCCCAATAGGGGGGAGGCTTCCAAGGGACATTTGTGGAGAAAGCCCATTAAAAGACCACAGTGGTCCTGACCACCAGGGCAAGTGCCCTCTCCCAGTTTTCCACCTTTAATTTACAGACACATACTCAGAGAAGGCCCATTCATTCGGGCCATACTTGCTTCTCTCACCCATCTTTCAACAAAATGCTGGGAAGAGAGCACTTCCCTCTCTACCCTGATTTTCCTTTTCAAATGAAATTTGAAAAAGTTAATCAGGGCATCACCGAAGAGGTAAGTGCTCGTCTTCAGCCCTTTCAAACGTGTCCACCATACTATCTCTTTCGCCATGGCCACCAGACAGATAAAAACTGCCTGCCCTTCCAGGCTAAAGGAAGGGGGCGGGGCAATCCTCACGATGTACTCAGCTGATAGCTGGATAGGTCCTACACGTGACAGCAGGTGTTCGACATAAACCCACAAGTCAGCAATGCTCGGACACTGGACGAGTGCGTGCAGGACGGTTTCGTCGCCCTGCGCGCATCTCGGACATGCCCGGCTGACGGCACCTCCATGCCTGTAGAGTTTATCCCGAACTGGCAAAGCTCCTCGGTAGCACTGCCAGGCCAGGGATTTCTGGAAGTTGTCCATAGGCCCCGGCCCGAAAGTCCTTCCGAAGAGATTGGCTAGTTGATTTTCGTCGACGCCTAGAGTTTCTCCAAGTACGTCGTCGCTCTTTCCCTCCACTAATCCCCTATAGAACGCCAAGGTGGAGTTTCCACCGATCACATTGCCCGATTGGTCGAGGGCTGTGAGCGCCTGAAGACATTCCAGTCTCCAAGCGCTCCCTCTCGGTCTTCGCTTGACCCAGGACTGCAGCTCTGTCAAGGAGACGAGCTGGGGAAAAACGTGTCTTGCAAACGGCGACTACACCTGATCACCGTCGAGGAAGAGGTGGAGATGTCGTAGCCTGAGCGCGTGTCTGCGCATCATCAGCCACGGCATGCCCAGCCCTCCACGTAGCGGGTGTTGACAGCAGAAGGACCGCCTGACCATCGGAGCGCGTCCCTTCCACAAGAAGCGAAAGAGCAAACGCTCCAGCGCAGTCAGGCGGGGCTTAGGACAAGGTACGACGGTCAGGCGGTAGTAGATGACGGATGCGATGTACGCATTCGCCACCTCCGCTCGACCTTTCAGGGATAGCTTCCTCTCGGCCCATTTCTGGGTGAGAGAAGCCACCCTGCTCGTCACCTCGTCCCAGTTTTTGTCCGTCTGGAGGTCTGGACCGAACCAGACCCCTAGCAATTTAACCGGTCCGTCCGTCCAGCGCCCGACGACGCTGTTGGACGGGATGGACCTTCCTCTCCAGGTGCCGAGCTGCAGGCCCACTGACTTTTTCTGGTTGATCATTGCTCCTGTCACCGCTTCGTATTCTCTTAGTGTAGTGCCGATCGCCTCGATGTGTTTGGCGTTCGACACCACTACGGTGACATCGTCGGCATATGCTGACACGGATCTTCCGCATCCTAGTTCGCGCGGGACCCCCCTCAACGTCTCCAGTTTGTGCAGTAATGGCTCGAGAGTCAATACGTACAATAGGGACGAGAGGGGACATCCTTGGCGGACCGAGCGCATGATGTTGAACGGTTCCGAAAGGTGACCGTTCACTCTCACTACAGAGCAGATGTCGCTGTGCATGGCAGCGATCCAGCCTCTGAAGACGGGCCCAAAGCCAGCCGCCCTCAGGACTGCCGCTAGGTAACGATGGTCGACCCTATCGAAGGCTTTCGACTGATCTAAATTGATCAAAGACCCACCCGTGCCAGGTTCCCTAGCTACCCTCTCTACGATGTATCGCATGAGGTGGAGGTTGTCGTGGATGGATCTGTCGGGAATGGCGCATGTCTGTGCCTCTCCCACCAGACCACCAACGACAAGCGCCAACCTCTTGCTAGCACCTTGGCCAAAATCTTGAACTCTGTGTTTAGCAGAGTTATGGGCCTAAAATTATCTATGTTATCCCCCTTGTTCGGATCCTTTCTCAGCAGCGCCACCGCTCCTCGGCTCACAGAGCTGGGAATTCTCCCGTTCTGTTGCCAGTTGCAGTAGACGTCCGCCAAGAGGCCTCCGAACAAGTTTGGCATTTGTACGTAAAGTTCATAGGGCAGACCATCCAAACCAGGCGATTTGCCCCTTGTGCAACTAGTCATTGCATCCCGTACTTCAGCGGTTGTTATCGGCTTTTCGCAACACTCCGCCTCAGTGGCCGAAAGCCGCGGCAGTCCGTCGAGGTAGACACTAAAGTCCATCCCTCGATCCGGCCCGCCACTGCCCCCGAACAGTTGAGCGAAGTGTCGCTGAAAAGTTTCACACATTTGCCCGGGATCGAGTAGCATGCGCCCGTCGTGGTCCACCAAAGACCGGATCGTGGCTTTGTTGCCACGACGCGCCTCCGCCACTCGGGCCCATTGAACGGCTTTCGTCCCCTCGTATCTGAGAGCACGCACCCTAGCTCTGACAACGCAGCCTTCGTGCTTTGCATTGAAGAATTGGTCAAGGGCCAATTTCGCCGCAAGTACGTCGGTCGCGATGCCTTTGCTAAGCGCCTCATCTAATTTTCTAACTAATTCTCCCTCTGCTCTATTTTTCTCTATTGCTAAAGTCTTACTAAACCTAATGGACTCTATTCTAATTGCTCTTTTCAGAGCAAACCACCACTTGTTGTTGACGATGGCCCCCGTCAACGCCCGCTTAACTAGTTCGCTAATCCGGTCTCTGTAGGCCTTGCGCGCTGGTAAGGACGCGTTTAGCTTCCAGTAGCCGGGTCCTCGTCTATGAAGCCTATCTAAGTCAAGCACACAGATCACGAATTTGTGGTCCGTGTAGCTGACTATCTTGAATTGTGGACAGCCTATGCTAGACCTATCTATTTCCCTACAAAATACTCTATCTAGATATGATCTGGATGACCCTATGCGATTTGTCCAAGTCCACATTGGTACATTCGGGAAATCCATTCGGTACCTGTCAGACAGTTCAAAACGTCTGAGCAGGTTGGTGAGACTCTTGCACCCTCCTTCCCTATCCACTAATCCCACACAATCCCAGCGTGCATCTAAGATCCCGTTCCAGTCGCCCACTAACACTAAAGAGCGGGACGTTCCAAGAAAGGTCTCCAGACGCCGGAAGAAATCAGGCCGCCCTACTCCTGTCGGGGCATAGACGGCCACTAACCTGAAAGCTTGCCCGTCTCCGCTGGTCACGTCCAGCACCACCAACTTACCTTCTGGGTCCAGGAAGATGGCCCGTATGGCAAGATCCAAACCTCTCCGAAAAAGCACAGCAACTCCTCCCCCCGATCCCGGACGGCTGGGAGATGCGTACACATCGTAGCCGCCGAAGATCGGTGCGAAAGCCTGTGCTTCGGAGATTCTGGTCTCGCTGATGGCCACTACATCTATGTTTAGTGACCTGAGGTCGTTGAGCAGGTGGCCCTGCTTCCATGACGACCCCAAGCCACGCGCATTTATGCTGCCTATTCTGAGTGAGGTCATGTTGAAAAGGAGTGGAAAAGATGGGAAAGACCACTTACCTTACTTCTCGTAGGGGAAGGACGGCTTTTCCACCTTTTCACTGCTTGTGGCCTCCTCAGGAAGGATGTCCTTATAAATCCTCCTGGAGAGTGCTTGTCGGAAGTCTCCGATGTCTTTGGGGAATTTTTGTTTTAGTGTCATGTACGTTTTCTGTGTGATGCGAGTGATTTGTATGTGTGGAGGTGGTGTGAATTTTGGGGTTGTTGTGTAGTCTTTTTCTGTGATGCTGGTGTTGTGTTGGATGTAGTGTAATAATTGCTTGTTGTTCAAATTTAATGCTGTGTAGTGTGTATCGTTTTGGTTGTTTTGTTTTGTTTGCGTTTGTTGTGGGTTTGTTTCTGTTTCGAATTTTGGTGACTTTTGTGGTGTAGGTGATGGTGGTGTTGGAGTTAATGATGGTGATGGTGTTGGTGTTTGGGTTGATGGGGTTGGTGATGCTGGTGTGGATGGTGGCATATCTGTCCTAACTTTTTTGTTTCTTAGTTTATTTGTTTCCCTCTGTATTTTGTTTTTGGAGGGGGAAGGAAGAGAATTTTTCTTTTTGGGTTTCTTTTTTTTTTTCCGGATATCGTTTCCCACTCCTCGTCGTCACAATCTGTTTCCAGTTGTGATAGGCCGGGGAGTGGAAAATCCTCCACAGCCGTTAGTTTTGGTTGTGGTGTGGTGGATGGTGTAGGCGCTGGTGCTAGTTCTGAAGCGTTGGGTGGTGGTGGTGTTGGTTTTGCTGGTGGTGGTAGTGGTGTTGGTTTTGCTACTGTTGCTGGGTTGTTGCTGTTATAGTTGCTTCTGTTGTTGCTGCTACAGTTGTTGCTGGCATCTCTGCTACTGGTGGTGTTGATGGTTGTGTCACTGGGGTGGGTAGGAGAGGTGGCCTCAACCTTTTAGTCTGAGGGCAGAAAGCCCTTAGGTGGGTTCCTTCACCACAAACGACACACCTAGGTCTTCTGCCCTCGACAATTACCGTGAGGTGGCTGCCGTCAGTGAGGTCTATTACCTCTGGGATCTCCTCAATGCTTTTTTGGTCCGCTTGGATCAGGAGCTCCATCCCAGATCCGGACCAGTTTTCCTGCTTTTCTTTTGCTATTGTTATTATTTTCGTGTTGGCCTCGATGCCGGCGATGACAGCCGCTATTAGCCAGGGAATTTCGATGGCCGGTGGAACGTGGGTCCCCCTGATCTTTACGAGTCTCTGGCCACAATAGCTTGGGACGAGTGTGAAGTCGTCACTTTTTAATGGGGCCATGGAGTGTTCTCTAGCCTCCTCTGGTGTTTCAAAGAACACATCCACGGTTCCATACTTTTGCCCACGTCTGATGTGGGTTTTTCTTGCCCACACATGTCCCAAAGCTTTTTGGATTTGGGACTCGGATGCCCGTTCCACTCGGCGCGATTTTACATTTATTGTTCTATACGACACGGTGCACAGGCGCCGATGCTCCATTTTATTAGGTGGGGGGGGGGGGGGGGTGAGGCTGACCCTGTACCCATCTTTCTTTACCATTTGTTTGGCATTTTCTAAATCTTCTTGAGTTACCGTGAACGCTTCGAATTGTTTTGCTACGATGGCGAAACTGAGGGTCGGTTTTATAATGTCATTGTTGTTGTTGTTGCTATCGTTAATATTAATTTTATTTTCAGTTGTGGTGGTGGTGACGTCAGTCGTCTTTGGTGGGGAAGAGTCCATTTTGCTTGATTTCATTTCGAATCACGAGTTAATTTATTTTTTTCTTCTTTTGTTTCTGTTGTCGCGGTGGTGGTGGTGGTGGTGGTGGTGGTTGTCGCGGTGGTGGTGGTGGTGGTTGTCGCGGTGGTGGTGGTGGTGGAGGGTTTAACACCTGCAGTCATTGGTAATGGCGGGAAATGAATGTCTGCCTGAGACAAATTTAAAATATTGCTACTGCTTATATTTTTTTTTGTGTTGGCAAACGTAGTAACATTTACAATGGTGGTGTCGGTGTGAGGTGTTATTTTGTGAGGAAGGCTTTCAGCTGCTTCGTGCAGAGGGGAATTAGCCATTTTTTTTCAAAGAAATTTTTGGATAATAATAAAAGTTAAAATTTTGGGCACAAGGCCCCAATCTTTTTGGGTGTCCTTTTCGGAAAACAATGTATGTGTGCTTATAAACAGTTTACAATAAAATTTTCCATAAATGGCAATTTTTTAAACAAACGGAAATAACAAACCTTTGCGGAGCTCACAATAATGCGATTTCCTACGTAGGTCGCCAATAATAATAATAATAATAATAATAATAATAATAATAAGCAGAAAGGGTGTAAACGAGGCTCATATGGCTGTAAGGATCAGCTTTTGGTTAACAAAATGATACTGGGAGATTGTCATAATAGACACAAAAATCTATCAATTGCTTGGATAGATTATAAAAAAGCATTCGATCGTTTGCCACACAGTTGGATTGAAAAATGTTTAGAGATTTTCAAAATATCCCCCGTTGTCAGGAGGTTTTTGTCATTCAGTATGAAGACATGGAAAACGACACTCCTTTTGAATAGTGAAACAAAATCACTGGAAGCTGGAGAAGTTAATATTAATTGTGGAATTTTTCAGGGTGACTCTTTATCACCGCTTTTATTCTGCATCGGACATATACCATTAAGTAAAATGCTCAATGAAACAAAACATGGATATAAAGTCTATGACAAAACCATTAATCACCTGTTCTACATGGATGACCTGAAACTATTTGCAAAAAAATGATGAACAATTGCAAGGGCTATTATCCACTGTGAAGCAGTTCAGTGATGACATTAAAATGGAGTTTGGACTAGATAAATGCGCCAAAGCAACGTTCACCAGAGGAAAGCTGCTGAAGAGTTCAGACATTAATCTTGATCTTTTGAACGTGATAAGAGAACTTGATCAAGAAAAATCTTACAAATATCTAGGTGTTTGTGAAGGAGACGGAATCAAGCACTCGACAATGAGGGAAAGGATAAGGAAGGAATGTTACCGCAGAGTAAGAGCAATCTTAAGAACGGAATTGAATGCAAGGAATAGGATCGATGCCATAAACACGCTTGCCATACCAGTAGTAACCTACAGTTACAATGTCATCAACTGGTCAAGCACAGAGATCCGTAGGCTCGATACAAAAATTCGAAAATTCTTAACCATGCACAGAATGCATCACCCTAAAGCAGATATAGATAGAATATATCTCCCTAGGAAAGAAGGAGGACGTGGGTTAATCCAGTTAGACATTGCGTTGAAAACTGCAACAATTGGATTATCTACATATCTAAGGGAATCACATGATTGGATGATCAAACTCGTTTTGAAACACGAAAGCATCAAAAGATCATATTCCATTACAAAAGATGCACAAAGATACAGTAATGGACTACACATTTCAGAAGTCCCATTTACTGCTGAAATGGAAAACACAGAAAAAGCAGAGCAGGTAAAAGTAACTGCAAAGAAAGAACTGCTACAGAAACTGGCTAAGAAATGGCAAGAAAAGCCTCTGTATGGAAAATACCCAGAGCGAGCTAACAATCCTGATGTTGACAAAACTTTAACCCATCAGTGGTTGGCATCCTCTGGACTGAAATCGGAGACTGAAGGACTGATTATATCGGCACAAGATCAGTGTCTGCCAACAAAAAATTACCAAGCCAACATAATAAAAAATGGGTGCAGCCCATTATGCCGTGTATGCAAAAAACAACCAGAGACCATTGACCATATAATTTCAATGTGCAGTCCTATAGCTCCAACCGAATACCTAAACAGGCATGACAGAGCTGCACAATACATACATTGGATAATGTGTAAGCATTTTGACCTGCCCCATCAAAAGAATTAGTGGGAGCATCAACCACCTCCCATACTTGAAAAAGATCACATCCCAATCTTGTGGAACTTTAGCATCCAAACAGACCGAAAAATAGATGCAAACAGACCTGATATAATATTGAAAGACTTTCAAAAGAGGGTATGCCTGCTAATTGATATGTCTGTTCCAATAGACAAGAATGTATCTATAAAAACATTTGAAAAATTGAGCAAGTATAAGGACCTGGAGATAGAAATTGGAAAAATGTGGAAATTGAGAACTAAAACAATACCAGTGGTTGTAGGCGCTCTGGGAATGATACCTAAGGGGTCTAATGATTACTTATCGCAAATCCCAGGAAACCCGCGTATAGGAGAAATACAAAAGATAGTACTAATGGGAACTGCCCATATACTAAGGAAGATTCTGTCAATATAAGTACATCACAAGTCTAAACACTAAAGATGCATGTGTGAATATGTATGTTCTTTCTTGAACATGGCGGACCTTGTTGTCTCTTGAGGTCACTGGTTGTGACTTGGTGATAACTCGTATGAACATAAAGCAAGATAAATGCAACTGTAATAATAATAATAATAATAATAATTGTTTCTACTTTTGGCACAAGGCCAGCAATTAAAGCAGAGTAAGGCAAAAAGACCTCGGTGGAAACGCCGCATTGAAAATGACATAATGCGGTTAAAATTGAGCAGTTGTTTACAGGAATGTGGAAACACGGAAAAAGATCGATCAAGAGATATTAGACAAGAAATATAAAATACAGAAGAATGCAGAGGATTTTGTCTAAAAGCCAGAGAATAAGAAGATATGTGGACATTAATAAGCAGCTCGAGGAGAAAATATTGTTTCAAAATAATCCAAAACAACTCTTCCGCACTTTAGAAAGAGCCAACGGGAAGGATACTGTTCCTAATGCTAACCAGGCCAAGAAATTATCGAATGGGATATGGGGAAAAAACTATGATACATACAATTGATGCCAAGTGTATAGAAACCATCCAGACAGAGTTCATAGGAGGAAATAGACAGAGAAACAATAAGCACAGGAGATGTGAAGGATCAATTGGCCAAGGTACCAAACTGGAAATCTCCCGGTTCAAATGGGATCCATATCTTTTGGTTGAAAAGATGCAATGCGGTTCATGAAAGACTGGTAATTCAATTACGTGAATGTGTCCAGAGAGGTGCAGTTCCCTCTTCGATGGTAACGGGAAGAACAACGCTTATAATAATAGACTGGTGGGATCCGTGGAAATTCCATGGAATGAAAAAAATTACGAGTATCTATTTAAGAAAGAAAGGATGATTTGCATTTTTATTGCATATAAATCTTATTGCTGCCTGTGCAATAAATGATACAAAAATATACAATAACAATCTATACAATACTTAATATATATATATCATTCATTAGTATTTCGTTATATTGAAGCTGCAAGATCAATATATAATTGCATATTTCTTATTACGCAATATTTTATCATTACTTTACAGCATATACAATTAATTTACACAAAACCATATAGAGAATATACACAACGTTTATCTTTACATGATTAGTTTTAATTCCATTGCAACTTGCAACTATTCAACTGAGCTCAGAATTATTTTAATATCTCTTGCATAGGATGTTCTTTGTCGCAGTTTTATTACCTCGCCTCCCTTGCTTACATATTCTGACTGTCTGCGTACTCTTGAAAAAGTGACATACAATTGCCCATGGCTAAATACTGGCTCATGAAGGAACAGACTTACTTTATCGTATGTTTGACTCTGGCTTTTGTTGATTGTCATATCATACGACAGTCTTACTGGAAACTGAGTCCTTTCCAAAGTATAAGGGATGTTGAGATCACTGGGGTATAACTTCAGTCTTGGGATCAAAACACGCTTGTCCATCAGGGACCATTGATATGAGAATCTTCGATGGAATGTTGAGGCAACTCCACTACTTCTAATCTTGTGTCATTACATAATCTGTTCTGGATTGAAATATTCCGTAGAAGAATTATTATTGATCCAGCTTTTAATTGGAGTTTGTGAGGCAGTATCCCGGAAGGTGTGAGTTCAGAAATTCAGTAGAATATGTCAGCCTTTGTAGGGTCATAGGCGATCACTCTAATATGTATGGTTATTACCGGGTACTTGTCGGAGAACCTTTCCATTGATCAATAGGCAATCAGCATTTTTGGGAGATAAAATTACTTAGGTTCTTTTCCCTTGTTGCGCTGTATTGCTGAAATTTTGTATCACTAAAGAGTCATTTACATATAAGAATGGAGTCACTTCAACATCATCTTCATTCATATTCAGTTCTTCAATTCGAAGTAATGTTCCATTGCCAAGATGTAGTATCCGCTTCGCAAACTCTCTCTGGTTTTCTCTTTCTCTGATATTATTGTTTAATGCAAAATGTTGAAAGAAATGTCACAGATGGGAGATTTTAAGGCCTATTTCTTATATAGCTTCACAGGCACTCCTTGGTAATATTGTTATCACTTGCTTGATGTCACCTTACAAAAGCAAAACCTTTTCTCCTAACACTTCATTGACACCAGTGATTTCTTGAAGGCACTTGTCAATGGCATGAATTGCATACGAATTATGAGATCCCGGTTCCATAAGTGATTGGCATGGTCAGATGAACCATCCCACCTCCCATTCCCAGCCGACTAACAGATGCGAAGATCTGATAGTCGTCGAAAATGGGGGCTAGTGCGCGTGTGTCGGAAATCTTGGTCTCACTGACTGCAATTACATGCATTTCTAGAGACCTGGGGTCGTTGAGCAGGTGACCTCGCTTCCACGGTGACCCCAGGCCACGAACATTTGAACTTCCTACTCTTAATATGGCCATGTTGGCAGGCTAAAAGAGAGAGGGAAGGTTTACGTACCTCCTGGGGTTTGTGAAGGTCGGGTCGTTCAACCGCCATAGTTAGTGGGGTTTCTTTTGGGAACCTCTTTAAATGTTTCGACGTGGGTTTCACGTTCGGGGTTCCCATGTCCCGAGGAAAGCTCTCTCGAATTCCTTTGTAGGAATCGAGTGACATTCGCACCAGAAACAAAGCTTCTGGCACACAAAATGTGCTCGATTAAAAAATGTATGACTGTGGTGGTGATGGTTTTGTTGGCGTTGTTTCGGTTGTGTCTGTGTTTGTTGTGGGTGCGGTGTCTGCGGTTTCAGATGTTTGTGTGTGTATGTCCTTGTGTCTGTTTAGGTTGTTTGCGTTTGGGGGATTCTGGTGATGGTGAGGGTTTTGGTGGTGTTGGGAGAAGTTTGCGTGGGTGGCGTCTGCATTTTTTAATGTGGGTATTTTTGTGCTTTGTGAAGATTTTTTCTTTGTATGTTTTCTTATTTGTTTTTTGGGGGATTTTGATTTTCCCTCATCTTCACTACTGGAAGATGAGGGGTCGGTGGCTGTTAGTGTATCTGAGTGTGTGTTTCTGCTTTTGTTCATGTGTGTATTTTGGAGGGATGGGGAATGGGGGGGGGGGGGGGGGCGTTCCTCGTTTCCCCCCTGGGTGGCCAATGTTGGTGGTGGCGTTTCCGTTGCTGCTGTTGCTGGTGGTTTTGCCGGTGCTTGTGTTGGTGTGGTCCTCACCCCGGCGTCTGCAACAGTGGAGACCTTCGACCCGTTGCACCTTTCAGCAGTTGAGGGCAGAAGGTTCGCAAATGGGCTATTTCTCTGCAAACGAAACAATGCGACCTTTTGCCCTCGGTCATTATATATACCACCGTCCCGTTCTGGAGACGGATGTGGTCCGGGATTCTTTTTACATCCTCGTGCCTGATCTGGAGAAGTATCTCCAAGTCAACCCCGGACCAATCTTCCCTGGCAGTTCTTGTAACCACAATCAAGCATCCCAGGAGTCACCACATGTCAAGTCCTGGTGGAATCTCGAGAATGCGGACACGAGCTGTTCGTTTTCCCATGTGGGAGGGGTACATTATGACCTTGCTGGTTTTGCAAGAGGTCATCGCATGTTTCACAGCAAGGGCTTCTGACTTAAACAGCACCAAAATTGTGCCATATTGTCTGCCCCTCGTTATGTACTCGGTGTCATCCCCGATGCATCTCAACGCGGCTTCAATATCTACCTGGGCAATTAAAGCCACCGTCTTTGTCTCTGTTGAAATGCATCTGAAATATACCGTTCTACGCTCCACTGCTTCAATGGTTTCTATCGGAACAGTTTAGTTGGCCCAGGTTTACTCTTGTTTGATGAGCTTCCAGGCCTGGGCCAACTTTTCATCTTTATTCGTGAGGTCCATGCTGAAGCATGGCCTCTTTTTGGCTGCTGCTGCTGCAGCGAAAGTGTTCTTGTTTTTGGTAATGTTCTTGTTGTTGGTGATGTTGTTGGCGTTGTCGTTGTTGTCGTTGTTCTTGTTGTTGGTGTTGTTGTTGTCACTGTTGCAGTTTGTTGTATCTTTGATGCCGCTGGTGTTGTTTTCGGTGCAGTTGGTTTTGGTGCTGTCGCTGTTCATGTTCTTGTTGGTGGTGTTAATTTCGATGTTTCTGTTGTCTGAATTTTGGTTGTCGTAACTGCTGTGGCTGGAGTTGTCGTTTTATTTTTTAGGTTAGTGTTCTCACTGTTGCTGTTGTTGCTGCCGTTGTTCATGTTGTTTGTGGTGGTGTTTGTGGTATAAATTGTTGTGTTCGCCGTATCCCTCCTCTCAACGTTTAAGCTGCTGTCAGACTTACCTTTGGGGGTGTCGTTCAGCCATGCTTTTTTTTCTCGGTATTTTTTTTATATACATAAAGTTCAAATATTTGGAAAGGAGTACTTCCCTCGCCACCCTGATTTTCCTTTTCAGGTGAAACCTGAAAAAGTTGATGAAGGCGTCACCAAAGAGGAAAGTGCCCGTCTTCAACCCTTTCAGACGCGTCCACCATACGACCTCTCTTACCATGGCCACCATGCAGATAAATGCATTGTCATTTATGTATACAATTACACGAAATGTTAAAAGCTATTGAGGGTGTACAAAATCAAATTATACTAACCTCGTTTGAGAAAAACAAGTAACAAATTGGTACTACGTTTGTATGTTGAACAAATAAGCGATTCAATGGTTCGTTGGGATCCACCCTCATCTAACTTCCCTTTCTTTCAGTCTTTTGGTTAGAAATGCACAACGTTTCATGTGCAAGAAACTTACGTTTGTCTACAATGCTCAGTAATTAATAAGATAAATTAAAAGATAAATTAAACCAACTCATTTTTTCACCAGAAAATATTTATGGAAATAATCTGTATTTTGCACCATGTGATATTTTCGTAATTAATGTTTAATTAACATTGTATTCATTAAGTTGTCATTAACAATTATACATTTTAATTGAATACTGAGATATTTTCTATTCTATGTGAAATTAAAACTAACAGTCACATTCTGTAACAATTGCAAACCAGCACAAACATCATTGTGTTATTTCCTTCCATAAATATGTACAGGAAAACGAATTATTTTCTATATTTTGGTAGATTATAACACGTATTTATTTTACAAAGTTCTTAATCGAAATTTAAATTGTTCTTATTGAATCATCTTCATTAGCAAGAGAGCGATAAAACAGAAAGACATAGGGCATGATAACAATATTAAATCTAAAACTTTAAAATAAAGTTTTACCTAAAATTTCTAAATTATAAACTTTGTTATGAAATGTAAACGAATGTAAACACAATCTATCTGTTAGCAGTTTCATTCTTCTTAGAAAGTCACCAGAAAACAAGTACCTCCATTTTCAGTCAGGAAAACTAGATAAATTATAGCTATTAATGTCAAACTGAGACCCAGACTCAGCAGAAATGGCCAGAAGCGGACATTCGTTATCAATCACCGTATCAATCCCTATAAATTGATCGATTATTTATTTGTTTGCACAACACAGCGTACGTTGGATTATCTGATTGTTTTAATGTGAATATCAAAAATATTTTACCTTGTAAGGTAAAATATTTACATTTGATTTGGACTGATTATTTACATTTCTATTTGGAAATTTCCAGCAGAACAAGCACCCACAGAGCGATTGATGGTTGATAGCTGATTATATCGCGGGATTATACAAATTAGATTGCCTATTCAGCATTGGTTTGTGGTAGATATAAGCTATAAAATTCTCTGAGGACAGAAAATTAGAGTATTTGTTCTCTGATTAATTTACGAGTAGAAAAGGAATTAGAACAATCCCAATACATTTCTGTCTTCAGAGAAATAAGAATGTGTTTACATTCGTTTATGTTTTGCAACGAGACTTATAATGTAACAAATTGCATGTATACCAATATTTTAAAAAATCAGATTATCAATTATAAATGGGCTTTAAATAACTTTGCCAAATTGTTTTCAGTCTTCATATATTGGTTTATTGCATATGTATGAGCGCTAATTAATAGAAAAGTATGAGACATTTGACAAAGGTCTAATCAACACCGGTGTGATAAATAGCGAAATTAACACCGACTGTCTTTGAACTCAGCCAGAACTAAATCCAGCAAAGACATTTTTCCAATAACTTACTTATACTGCCAATCCACCGCCTTCATTTACTTTTGATAAATAAATAAATACTAGTCTTTGGCTCGGCTCCCTCTATTTTCTATAATTTATTCACTGTTCTTCCATCTCATGGAATGTCATATTGTCATATTGTCTGAATTTCGATAATTCTCTTACACACACACACACGTATATATATATATATATATATATATATATATATATATATATATATATATATATATATATATATATATATATATATATATATATATATATATGTAGGCAGTGATTTTATCAATGGCTTGGAATTAGTCCTCGCTTTGCTTTTTCCATCCACTGAATTATTTTTGTATAAGTTCCCTGTGTCCACGTATTGCCTGGAAAGTTATATATTTGCTAACATAAGTATGCATCTGTGTATATATATGTTACTAGATATACTAATTATTTATATATATATATATATATATATATATATATCAACTAGAAATTGATTGACATATATATATATATATATATATATATATATATATATATATATATATATATATATATATATATATATATATAAATAAACATATGAAACAATCACAGGGAATAATCTGTAAAAGTGTGTAAGCACACATAGCTAGGTAGGTAACTAATTAAAGTTTAACTAGAACTTTAAAAATAGATACCTTATAAATTGATTAATCTTCCTTGTATATATTTCATTAAAGAAATATATTTCACCATCAATCGATCGGTAAACCACTGGAATCTTGGAGCATATTCTACAGTGGATATGGCGCATGTCTCTCTGACATGACACCCTTAATTAATTTTGGATATCTATATATATATGTATATATATATATATATATATATATATATATATATATATATATATATATATATATATATATATATATATATATATATATATATATGTGTGTGTGTGTGTGTGTGTGTGTGTGTTAATATATATATTAACAAATTATGAACATGAATACGGTGTTTTCTGCCCAAATGAACAAAATGAATTTCATTTTTCGTATATAATTTTATTGTTTGCTCTGAAATTGTTTCCACCTTGTAATATTTAACTATAATGCGTTCAATTTAATGAAGCAAAGCATTCATTTTTAGATGTTGGTAATGTTGTTCTTAGTATGATATGCATGTTTGTTTGTTATGCCTCTTGTTGGTAGTTCTTTGGTATTTCAAATTTGTTATTTTTATGCAGTTTACAAACTATTTCTTTATTGTTTTTTTTTAGTAATCATTCATCATTTAAGCCGCATTTTCCATGAGTAAGACATTCTTTTCATCTTCATTAGAAAAGACAAGGAAAAAGGAAAGGAAAATAGAAAAAACAACGTCAGATACTTTATTGTTTAACTTTGCATTTTGTGTGGAAAGAATACTGATTGGTTTAGTAATGCATGTTAGATTTGTGTATTATAAACCTTATAAACGATTAGGAATGAAAATGTAAGCCGCAATAAAAGAAACTATCCGCTTGCTTGAGTTTGTGTTATATTGAAAATGTAACACAAGACAAACATCACGGGCGCTCTATCTCAAAATTATTTTTGAAAAGCATTAGAAATGCGCAACCGGTAAAAACTTAAAACCAAAACTGAATACTAACCAATACTATTACTAATTTTTACTTATTCCTAATTAAACTATTTTTTACTGGGAACAATTTGTCAGCATTTTCTTTTCCTTTTACCAATATATATATATATATATATATATATATATATATATATATATATATATATATATATATATATATATATATACATATGTACATATACATATGTACATATGTACGTATGTGTATATATATATATATATATACATATATACACGTATGTCTTTTTAGTTAGAGTCTTCCTGTCAGTAAAATATCTGGTTGTCTTTGTTCGATATATGTTCAACACGCTACAGTACATCACATACTTACATACATGGTGGCTGCCAACTCGTTTTCGAGTACGGCCACTACTTTATATCCATGTAGGAGAACCCCTACCGATGCGCTAAACAAGTGTGACTTTTAGTCCAGCCAGCGACTTGAAAACTCTGGTACAAACACTACACCTGTGACAATTATTGACACATAGTGTTGGGCCTTTGGTACCATGTGACGACAAGTGTAGAAAGATCTCCAGATATAAAGCAATGCCTGTGCCGTGAAGCTTTTATAGTGAGCAAAGGCACTGCACAAAGCCAGTCCCACTCTCTTAACCAAGATGATATTTACCAAAAAGAAGAATAAGTCAACATCATTGGATACCATCAGGGTTGCAGGTGTTATATCAGAGTTTTCCTTCTCTTAGAATTCTGCCTTGACAAAGGCTAAGGGGTCATCTCTCCCGGTGATTTTGGATGGCCATTGACTCTTAAGAGCTCCTTTGCCAGGTTTTGTTTTTAGTCCTGCAGGATGTCCAAAGTCACCCTCCTCACCAAGAAACCTTGGTGGGGTTGCCAGTTTAGTCGCCAACGACCCGACCATGGGACAGGTTATACTGGGATACATGTTACCAGTAGCACCAACTGGTGACCTGACATACATACATATATACATACATACATACATATACATACAATAAATACAGACATGCATACATACGTACATACGTATGAACGCAGTGCCAGGGACTAGTTCGCACGCTTCCGTTTCGGTGATTACAGCCTTGTAGATCGACCTCACGCAGGACGTCCATTCGACTTCAATGACGAACATTCGACCCACGTCAGACATCAGGTCAACTCTCCGAAGTGTTTGGGGCCTCAAAAACAACCATCCTGGATCACTTGTATGCACTAGGGAAGGTGTCCAAGCTAAAGCAATGGGTGCCCCACAATCTGACTGACCATAATCATGAATGTCGGGCGCTAGCTGCAACTACTCTGTTCTCTTACCATCGAACAAACAACTGGTTACGTTCCATTGTCACTGGTGGTGAAACAAGGGTCTCTACATGAATGTCAAGCGCAAGCGATCGTCTGTTGATAAATAGAGTGCGTCACAACAGAAATCAAAGTCTGGCCTCCTCCATCACTCGCATGGCCCTACTGAACATCTGGTAGGACTGGAAAGGTGTCATCCACTACGAGCTGCTCTCACCAAACACATTGACATTAGCTATTAAAAAACTTCCTATTCTTTGAAACGTCAAAGGGAAGTTAAAATTATCTTTTAAATTGATCCTATGTATTATTTTTTTTATCCGAAAATAACATACACTGTACAGAACATAGAATCTACACTTAGCTTTATGAACAGAACAGGAGCTACACGTTATACGTGCGCCCTCTTCATCATCATCCAAGTTTCAAATAGCTCGTACTTAGAGGGAAAGATTTATTGTCTGTCTTCAGAACAACTGAAGAAGTTAGTATGATTTAAATATTGTTCATAAAGGAAAAATGCTGAGAAAACTGTTGGCGATGATGGCGGGAGTACACATAACGTTTCACCCAGTTGTTGTTTATTGACAAAGTCATTCTATGAGTTAGAGGGAAATCGAGAAAGACTTTCTACTTTAACGATCTTCTTTTTCATGTATGTATTTCAGAGACGGCTGACAGAATGCTCACATTGTCATAACTTTGCCAGTAGTCAAAACAAGCTGAAGATTTAAAGATTTAAACGAATTGAATTCGATTTATCATGGTTTGTAGAATACTTTGATGAGTGTGTTCGCATCAAAATTGTGAACATGTTTATGATAAATAGAAAGCAATTTGTCATAGAGCTGTTAGTCTGTGTGTGTGTTTGTATCGGCGTGTGCATCGATGTGCGTGTGGGGTGTATCAAATGGAATACCGGAGGATGTTTAATGCAGGACTAGATGCTGTAAGGTACTTAGTCCGACCCCTTTCCTTATCTGTCAATTCGTCAACCTTTTCTGCTAATAATCAATATTGATTTTGCAAGTTTTCCTATAAGAAATTCTTTCCGTCAAGAGATAAGGTATTCATCCTGTCATGAGAGAACCCTAATACGGCGTTTCAATAGATGAATAATAAGTAGATCAGTAAATATATAAAAGAAGAAAAACAATGGAGGAAAGAGAGTATTTGATCAGTAGCCAATAAATCCTACCAGATGCTGCTCGAAATTAATATATTCTTCACAAATACGTCCTGTATTAGCAAATGTTATTTACTACAAATGATAGAATACTACAGCAGGCCAGAAAGCCATATTTCTTAATACCTTTTTGAGGTGGTGCGTATATATATATATATGTGTGTGTTTGTGAGTGTGTTTGTGTGTATGTGTGTGTATGTATATATATATATATATATATATATATATATATATATATATATATATATATATATATATATATATATATATATATATATATATATATATATATATATATATATATATACATATATACATATATACATATATATATATATATATACATACATATATACATACATACATATACATACATATATATATATATATAAATATATATATATATATATATATATATATATATATATATATATATATATATATATATATATATATATATATATACATATATATATATATATATATATATATATATATATATATATATATATATATATATATATATATATATATACACATATATATATATATATACATACATATATACATACATATACATACATATATATATATATATATATAAATATATATATATATATATATATATATATATATATATATATATATATATATATATATATATATATATATATATATATATATATATATATATATATTTGTATGTATGTATGTATGTATTTTTATATGTGGGTGTATCTCTGTGTGTATGCGTGTGAGTACAATATTTTGTTTTATTCCAATAGCAGAGAGATTAGCCATTGGTATTGCCTTGTCAGTCCATCGTATGAAATTCACTTCTGCATGGGTTGATATGATGAGTGTGTGTGTGTGTCGGAGGGGGGGGTGCATGTGTGTGGGTGTGGGTGTGTACTAACAATAGAACGCGTCACAATGATACTGCATCGTTTACATCATGCTGTTGTAATGAGCGTATGTTTATGCTTGTATGAGCATACACGTACTTGTATGTGTATCTTTGCCTATGTGACTTGACGAATGCCTTTGATATTAAAAACTATATTTTTAATTAAATATTAAGGCGGAAAGAGAAAGAAACATCTATCGACAGGTAGGTAGAGAGTAAGGAAAAAAACAAGAATCAAAGAAAAGGTTGAGAAATATACCATTTGTCCAAAATATAGACGAAATCAACAGAAATCAATTGAAAAATTGATTTATATTTCAGAAGAAATGTGGTAATATGGATATAAAACAGCTTTTCATTTTTATTGCCTTTTGTACTCACCCCGATGAAAATATCTGAGTTAAAGAAAATATATTGTTTTTCTTCGCCTTGCAAAGAAAATGACAGACTTATACTGAAAATACTGTTACATCCGATTGAAATTTATTCGAGTAAACGAAGGAAGCTCGATGCAGTCACTCGACCAGCTAAAATAGGAACCTTTCCGTCACGTTACACACTACAGTCGTAAAAGAAGAAAGATTTGTATAATATGGTTATGGACATATAAAAGAACTGAATGGTTGTAGATGTGATTAAATTGATGAGTTTATTAGAATAAACATTACCCCCAGATAAACAACACTAACCATAACGAAGAGAATAAATCTCCAAACCTATTTGAATGATATACAGAAATAAACAGGGAAGTATGGAACGCAACACTGCACAGTATAAGATAAGCCACAGAATATCAGAGAGTAGATCATGGTCCACTGATCACTTGTATTCATTCAGTCCACAACTCATGTAGACGTAACACACACCCCCATCAATTCTGTGTGCGCCAAGGCCTCCATATATCGTTCGTACTTTTCTTCCCGTGCATTAATGACTTGCTTATTTTCACATCTATTAACCCTTACTCTTTACACTGCCTAACCTTCCACATATAGATATCGTTCAAATCCAAATTCCAGACATCAAACTTATGCAGATGATGTGTCAATATGGTTGCCTTTAACAGCGTAGAAACATAATTGCAACAGTTATGAAGAAAATAGTGTTTTACCTCATAATCTTTAATCATCGAAAACATCGAATTAAAACGAGAAAGTGGCTACAAATGCTAAAATTCACAATCAATGCTGATCTCTTACAATTTTAAGTATAATCACAAAAACTACATCTCAAAGAACTGATAACTTTCTACGACACTGGGATACTGCCCTTACAGCTGGAATATTGGTGCTGCTGCCCTCATTTACATCTTATGCACTCCAAAATGTGTGTGCGTGTATATGTTTGTGTGTGTACGTTCTCTATCCCCAGTCTCTCTCTCTACTTCTACAAACATACATCATAAATGAAAGAGAGAAACTAGAAGAAAAAAGAAAGGAAAAAATCCTAGAAAAAGGACACGTGACTTGATCTTTTATATTAGTGATAAGTATACAATGAAAATTACGTAATAGACCACAGAGCGTATGAATAGATTAGCCCCACACAAGTACATGATTTTGTCTTCGTTTTACATGTGTGTGTGTCTGTGTGTGTGTTTGTGTGTGTGTGTGTCTGTGTGTGTGTTTGTATATACGGGGGACGGCCTTTCATTTAGTTTAAGTTCTTTGCAGCTCATTTGGAATAACAAAGTCCCCAAATCCATAATTTACTCGATATTCTTAGACTTTCACGAATTTTCAATCACAGATTCAAAACAGTAATATGCACTTTGTTCGCCAAGAATTTATCTCTAATCTGTAACGTAAAATTTATGATATTGCGAAATATTTCATGTTAAAGAAGCTATGGTAACGGTTTGCATTTAGAATGACATACGGAAGGAGGAGTTACGGTAGATAATGTGAAAAATCAACAAGAGAATATAGAACAGGAAATCGGACATATGTAAGGCAGACGAAATAATCGAATAATTTCAAATGTGAAAGGAGATAGAGGGAGAGATGTTATGAAGTTATGAAAATAGTACGAGTGAGTAAAAGATATTGCGTACGTATGTTTGTGTGAGCACATCTACATTTTCTTGAAAGAGGATTTTGAGAGAGAACCAGTCGGTTGATCGAAAAATGAAAATCACTGAAATCATTTCAAATGAAATGAACGAAAAATCTAGTACGAATAAAAAGAAAGAATAAAAAGAATATTTCACACAGTAAAAATAGCTAGCTAGAAACAAAAACTAAAACAAACAATTAAATATCTATAGATAAATAAATAGATAAAATTGAAAGAAAAAAGTAAGCAAGAATGAAGGAAAGAAAGAAAGCAAAAAAGAGATAATTGGAATTGAGAATTGTTGACTATGTTTTCAATATTCAATTTTTAGTCTCCGTTTTATTTTTTTACATAAAAAGTTTTGTCTCCGAATTTGACTGATATTTTACCAATTTCTAGAAATTTCTTATCGTGTACTGACATATATATTTTTTTATTGATTTTCAACTGCACATTTCAGAAATCTTAAGGTTATAATAATGATTTCTTTATTAGCCACACAGGGGTCACATTAAGTAAACATTACAAACGGCACAGGACGGTAGAGTGTGGGATTTTTTTGTGTAAATAAAATTTATAACGGAGACTAAGAAAATAAACATTTAAAAACAAACAAACAAAAGTGGGGAGACCCTGAGGGTCACCCGAGGAGAAAACCTACAAAAAGCCACGGTCACTCTGTCGGCTAGGGCAAGTGCCCCACCCAGTTCTTCTCCTCCAATCTACGGGCGTATATACAGGGAAGGCTCATTCACACGGATCATGTTAGCCATTCTCACCTACCGTTCAACAAGCTGGGTGGAAGGCAGCACTTTTCTCTCCACCCCGACGCATTAAGTTTCCAGTAACCAGATCCTTACCTACATGTTCTTTCTAGGTCAACCAAGCAGATCACGAATTTGTAATTTGAATAGGCGACCATTTGGAAACGTTGATACCCTATTCTATCCCTATCTGCTGGCCTGACGAAAACCCTATCTGTATACGATCTAGATGACCCTTCGCGGTTAATCCAGTTCAACACAGGCGCATTCAGAAATTTAGTCAGGCACTTGGAACTGCCTTACCAGGTTTATGAGGATATTGCCACCCTCGCTTCTATCTACTACTCCTACACAATCCCAGCGTACGTCCAAGATGCCGTTCCAGTCCCTGGTTTGGTATCCGTATGTATCCACTTCATTTTGTTTTATATTACAAAAGAAAACAAATTTCATTAATTTGTATATCCGAGTGTTGCAATGTCTCTACTTGTTTGTACATCTATCACTTTAATTATTTATGCTTATGTATTCCTTCGTTTCTTTACCTGTCCGTATTTTTACGACAAAGTCTGTCACTTCATTCCGACTTTGAAAGACAGCTCAAATATTCAATTGAGACATGACTCTAGATAATACCAAGAAACCTTCGATCACTGTAAAAATATTTTAGTGTTAAATTTTCTTCATAATTTTTCTTCCTTCTGTTTTTGTATCTTTTATAGTTGTCTATAACAATAATGTCAATATGTTCTGAACTTTTCATTGAGCTTTTGTAGTACAACTAGATCAATATAATTTTATTTAATTTGATCGCTAACTTTGTATGAATACTACTCCACTATTTGGTTGAGCTGCTTTATTTGAAGTCATTGCCGAGCTATTTCTAGCCATCCTCTGAACTTCTACGCTATTCATTTAACACTAGGAAATGCTCTCTGCCTTTTAATAACGCACATGGTTTTATATCCATGACCTTGTTTACATTCACGCTTAATTCTAACATGACTCTGAATTACTCTTGCTACCTTAACAAAACATGTGAGTTCATTTTTCAATTTGAATTCTCAATGGATGGTAATATATTTTGTGAAGCTAAAGACATACCGACTGATGAAGACCGTTGTCTTAAATTTACTAATTATCTTACTCAATTACAGTAATTGATATTTGTTTTCTCTTAGTCTGAAACCGTGGAATAGGTGTTTAATAATTATAATTGTTTTATAATTGCAACTGCAAGTTGAAGTTACATTTATCTTTTAAATGTCTTTTTGCTTCCTTTTAATACCTAATCCTAAATATTACAAAATTAATTGTAGTTGTCTATAATGGTAACGTCTCTGTGTGTTCTGGGATTATACTATTTCCATATTTAATTTCTATTAAGTTTTATAGTTCAACTGGATCGATATATTTTATTTCATCTATATCATATGCATATATCCTCTACCTTGGCTACTAGTTCTCTTTCTATTCTGTTTTTCTCTAAGGCTAACTCTCTGCTATACCCTATCGATTCTATTCTAATTGCTTTCTTGAGAGAGTACCACCATCTATTGTTGACGATGGCTCCCGTTAACTGTTGCTTGACCAGTCTACTTATCTGTTCACTCTAAGCTTTACGTGCCGGCAACGACACGTTCAGCTTCCAGTATCCGGGACCCTGTCTATGTATTCTATCACGGTTGACTAAGCAGACGACTAACTTGTGATCTGAATAGGCAACCATGTGCATTGGTGGACAGCTTAACATCTCCTTGTCTCTTTCTCTAATGAAGAACCTATCTAAATACGATCTAGATGTCCCGCTGCGGTTTGCCCACGTCCACTATGGTGCAGTCGGGAAATCCAGTCGATACCTATCGGCCAGTTGGAATTGGCCGATTAAAGTTTTGAGGCTGTTGCACCCCGCTCTACTGGGACATGCTCCCACATAGTCCCATCGTGCATCTAGGATACCATTCCAGTCCCCCACTAAAAGTAAGGAGCGAGACGTTCCCAGAAAAGACTCTAGACGCTTAAAGAAGTCTGGCCGTGATTGCGATTGCCCGGTCGGGGCATAAACGGCCACCAGTCTGAAGGCTCCACCTCCGATACTGTTCACGTCTAGGACTACCAGTCTACCCTCCGGGCCCAAGTGTACTTGCTGTACTCCGACGTTCAGGTTCTTCCGAAACATAACAGCCACTCCACCTCCACCTCCTGGCTGACAGAGAGATGCGTAGATCTGAAAGTCGTCGAAGATGGGGGTTAGTTGCTGCCTGTTGTGGATCCTGGACTCGGTGATGGCTATCACATCTATACTGTGTGACCTAAGGTCGTTTAAAAGTTGGCCCTGTTTCCAGGGCATCCCTAGGCCACGCACATTCACGATTCCAACTCGTAAACTAGCCATGTTGGTGAAGAAAAGTTGGAGAAAAAGGACGAAAGGTGCACTTACCTTTTCGTTTCCTGGAGATCGGGTTGTTCAATCTCCATTTGGGTGCTGGATGGGGTGTTGGGTGGGGTGTGGAAACATTTTAACAGGACGCGGTTGATGGGTTTGTGGCAGGGGTTGCACACGTCCTGTGAAAATTTAATTTTTAGGTCTTTATAGGTTTCCATAGAAACCCTTATAAGTTTAAGGTGTGGAGACGATTCTGCCTTGACGAAAGTTTTGCCCTCCGTCTCCACCTTGGGGTTTTGGGAGATGACCTCCATCAAACTCTTGTTGTTTGTGTTGATGTATGCGTATTGTTGTTTGTGTTGTTTTAGTTTGTTGTTCGTCCGGGAGTTTTCTTTTTATGGTGGGTGCTTGTGTTTGGGGTGGTGCTGGTGCTGGTTTTGCTGATAGGGGGATGTTTGACTGTGGTGTTGTTTGTGTTGTTGTTTGTGTCTGTAGTTATGTGTTGGTGTTGGTGATTGGAGTTTTGGGGGTTTTGTGGTGTCTCTTTTTTTGTTTTTTAGATTTCCGCGGTTCTCCCTCTTCTTCACTTAAAGAAGGAGAAGCAGCTTCATCCGTCGATGAATAATCATCGTCAGGTGTGTGGGGTAAGGGTATGCTGTGTGGTGGTGGTGTTTCGGTATGTATGTTTGTGGTAGTGTTTGATGGAGTGGGATGGAGTGGGGATGTGTTCTTCAGGGGTGTTGTCTCTGTTTTTTCTGTTGTTGTTGGTTGAGTGCCTGTTTGTTTTGGTGTGGTTGCTCGTTTCGTCTGTCGTTGTACTTGTGGTGGTGGTGGGTTTTTTGGTGTTGGTGTTGGTAATAGCGTTTTTTTATGGTGTTGTTGTGTGTTTGTGGACAAGAGGCTTTTAGGTGAGCTGTGCTACCACAGCAAAAGCAATGAAATTTTCGTCCTTCTACCGAAATGTTTATTTTGTTGTTATTATCAATAACGACTCTTTCGGGTATTTTGGAGATTCTCTCCGGTTTCATTTGCAACAGAATCTCCAAATCTGTGCCCGCCCACCTTTGTCGAATAGATTTTCGTATTGAAAGTATCATATCTGTTTCTGGCTCTACGAAGCCAGCCAAGATCCACCAGATGTTAATGTTTGGAGATATGTTTTTTATTTTTATTTTTTGTGTCCTTTTCCCCATGTATGTAGGGAAACAGCTGTATGCTTTTGACACCATTGGTGTTTTTTGGGGCGAGTGCCTCGCTTTTAAACAGTACGGAAACACTTCCGTACTGTTTTCCTCGCTGGAGAAAATCGACATTTGTTAGAATTTCCTTGAAAGTATCTTCTATATCTGCTTGATTAACAAATGTCGGCTTTCTTGTCGAATTTGACACAGTCCTAAAAGTGACTGATCTGCGGATTGTGTCTTCCTTTATTTCAAGGGGTGAGTTAATTCTAAACCCACCTCTTTCTTCGAAAGTTACAAATTTTCTCCCTTGCTGGAGCATATCTCTTGCGTTGGAGATATCAAGATTTATAAAATCTTGTTTTTGTTCACTGTTTCAGCGAAAGACATTTTCTTTTTTTGTGTGGTGTTGCTGTTGATGTTGTTGTTATCGTTGTTGGAAATCTCAGTTCCTTGTCGAGGTGAAACTTTATGTGTAGATGTATCTGTAGAGTTGTTGATGTTTTTTCATGTGAATGTATGTTAATGGGTTTAATTCCTGTGTTTTCCTGTGTGTTATTGTTATTTTTCTCCACTTCGACGGTAGAAATTTTAAAATTTTCAAGTGTTAATATATTTTTCTCTTTGGTGACAGTTGTATCTATGGCGACGTCCATAGTAGCAGAAGCAGATATAACGTTAATATCTGCCTCTTTCTCTCTCTTTTCTCTATTAACGTTCTCCAGCGTTCTTGTGTTGCACAAGTTATTTAGTTTGTAAAATCTGATATTTTAAAACAAATTTTAAAAATAAAAATGGGATTACCACCCAGCTGACAATTCAGTTTGGAGGTTAATCTACAAAGCGTTATGTTTTTTCAAACAATTAGTTCGGTTTTTTTACATAGAAATTAACAAAAAAGCTTACCGGCGATGTTCCACACGTCAGACAGAAAGAGAGATAGATATGTTTCTTTATTAGCCACAGGGGCACAAAAGAAGGGGACAAATACAAAGGGGGAAGTTTACATACAATAAAAACGTGTAAAATGTTATCACAAATGCAATTTAAAAAGTTAGTCGATTTTCCCCAATAGGGGGAGACAGTTCATATGGGTAACACACCCCCGAAAAAATGTGCAACCCTCAACTCCAGGAGTTACGAAGAGTTTGTACTCCTTTCCTCTCCTCCTCCTTTTCCTCAACCTACAGGCTGATATAGAGAAAAGGCCCATTCACTCGGGCCATTCTCGCCACTTTCACCCACCTTTCATAAAACTTGCTGGGGTGCAGCACCTCTCTCTCTCCATCCTGATTCTTCTTCCAAAGTGGTATTTGAAAAAAAGAACCAGTTGTTGGCTGGAGAGAAAGGTGTCTGACCTCAGCCCTTTCAACCTTGTCCACCATACAACCTCTTTCGCCATAGCTATCACACAAAGGAAAACCGCCTCTCCTTCGTTTTTGAAGGAGGGTGGCGGTTTGATCATGACAATGGACTCAGTGGTCAACCGGATTGGTCCCACCCGCGACAATAGTCGTTCTACATAGCCCCACAGGTCAGTGACATCCGGGCAGTGTATGAATGCGTGCGCGACGGTTTCTTCGTTACGCACGCACCTCGGACAGATCTTTTTTGCAGGGTCCCTGCCCGGGCGCCCATGTCTGTAGAGCTTATCTCGAACTGGTAGAGCTCCTCGGTAGCACTGCCAGGCCAGGGACTTTTGGAAGTTGTCCATCGGTCCCGGGCGGAAGGTCCTACCGAACAGACTGGCCAGTTTATCTTCCTCTACGCCTAGAGTTTCACCGAGCGCGTCGTCGCACTTGCTGCGGATCAACCCTCTATAGAATGACGAAGTGGAGACTCCACTGATCGCCGGGTCCGCCTGCCAGAGGGCTGTGAGCGCCTGAGCACATTCGATGTGCCAGTCGCCCATTTTCCTCGGTCTTTGCTTGTCCCAGGACTGCAGCTCGCGAGACGAGTCGTGGGAAGGCTCGCCTCACGAACGGGGCCCACAGCGGTTGTCCGGTGAGGAATACGTAGAGATGCCGCAGCCTGAGCGCGTGTTTGCGCATCGTCAATCACGGCATCCCCAGCCCTCCGTTAGAAGGGTGTTGGCAGCAGATGGATCTTCTCACCAAAGGAGCCCGCCTCTTCCAAAGGAATTGGAAGAGCGCGCGTTCCATTTTGGCGAGCGTTTTGGCTGGACAAGGCACGACGGTCAAGCGGTAGTAGATGGCGGACGCTATAAAAGTGTTCGCCACCTCCGCTCGACCTTTCAAGGATAGTTTGCACTCGGCCCACTTCTGGGTGAGTGCAAACACCTTGGCCGTCACTTCGTTCCAGTTCTTCTCCACCTGGAGGTCCGGACCAAACCAGACCCCGAGCAGCTTTACCGGTCCTTCCGTCTAGATCCGACGACGCCATCGGAAGGCATCGGTTTGCCTCTCCACGATCCGAGTTGCAAACCGATGGATTTGTCCCGGTTCAGCTTCGCTCCTGTGAAAATTTCGTATTCCTTCAGTAAGGTGCCGACTTCCTCGATTTGTGAGGCGCTCGACACCATTACTGTCACGTCGTCGGCGTAGTCCGACGCTGCTTTCCGCAGTCCCGGTTCCAGAGGGATGCCCTGCAATAGCTCCAGCTTCCGCAGTAGTGGCTCGAGAGTCAGTACGTACAGAAGGGAGGAGAGGGCATCCCTGTCGAATGGATCGCGTAATATGGAACGGCTCCGAGAGGTAGCCGTTCACCTTGACCCTTGAGCAGATGTTGCTGTTGTGCATTGCAGCAATCCAGCCCCTGAACACGGGTCCGAAGCCTGCCGCCTCGAGCACCGCATCGAGGTAACGATGGTCAACCCTATCGAAAACCTTAGACTGATCCAAATTGATCAGGGCCCCACCGAAGCCGGGTTTACACCCTACCCTTTCTATGATGTATCGCATGAGGTGGAGGTTGTCGTGTATGGACCTGGTCGGGATTGCGCATGTCTGCGCTTCTCCCACCAGGTTCTCGACGACAAGCGCCAGCCTCTTTGCCAATACCTTGGCCAAAATCTGTAACTCTGTGTTTAGCAGGGTTATGGGCCGGAAGTTGCCTATGTCATCCCCCTTATTCTCGTCGTTCCTGACTAGTGTGACCACGCCCCGGTTACAGATCTGGGGATTCTCCCTTTCTGTTGCCAGTTGCAGTAGACCGCTTCCAGGAGACCGGAGAATAAGTCCGGCATTGCTACGTAAAATTCGTAGGGTAGACCGTCGACACCTGGAGATTTGCGTTTGCCGCATTGGTTCAGCGCGTCCCCTATCTCAGCGGCTGAAATCGGCTTTTCGCAGAACTTTGCCTCGCTGTTCGAGAGTCGCGGTAGGCCGTCGAGGTATGGACCGAAATCCATAGCCCCTCCCGGCGCGCCGCCCCACCCGAACAGTTGAGCAAAGTGCCGCTGAAAGGCCGCACACATCTGCTTCGGCTGACGTATCACGCGTCCGTTTTGGTCCTTCAAAGACCGAATCGTGGACTTGTTGCCACTTTTTGCCTCCGTCACTCGGGCCCAGCTAACAGCTTTGGCTCCCTCGTTTCCCAGAGCACGTATTTTGCTTCTGACAACGCAGCCCTCGTGCTTTGCGTCGAAGAACTGGTCCAAGGCCGTTCTCGTTGCTAGCACGCTGGCTACGTTGCCACTTCTAATTGCTTCTTCTACTTTATCTACCAGTTCCTTCTCGGTTCTATTTCTATCTAACGCTAATTCTTTACTAAAAACTAACGAGTCTAATCTAACTGCCCTCTTGAGAGAGTACCACCATCTGTTGTTGACAATGGCCCCTCTAAAGTGCTGTTTATCTAAGGTGCTAATCCGTCTACTGTAGGCTTTGCTTGTCAGTAACGACAAGTTCAGCTTCCAGTACCTGGGTCCTTGTCTATGGATTCTATCAAGGTTGGCCATGCAGGTCACTAGTTTGTGATCTGAATAGGCAACCATGAACATTTGTGGACAGCTTAACATGTCCCTATCCTTATTTCTAACTAGAACCCTATCTAGGTACGATCTAGATGTTCCGCAACGATTACTCCACGTCCACAGTGGCGCAGTCGGAAAATCCAGTCGATATCTATCGACCAGGTCAAATCGGTCGATTAACTGTTTGAGGCTGTTACACCCCCCTTTATCGGGACATGCTCCCACATAGTCCCAACGTGCATCTAGGATTCCATTCCAGTCCCCCACTAAAAGCAAGGAGCGGGACGTTCCCAGAAAAGTCTCTAGACGTTTGAAGAAGTCTGGCTGCGGTGTCCCGGATGGGGGATATGCGGCCACCAGCCTGAAGGCTCCACCTTCACTACCGTCAACGTCTAGGACCACCAGTCGACCCTCCGGGTCCAGATGTACCGTCTGTGTTACGAGGCCCAGGTGTTTCCGCAGCAAAACGGCAACTCCGCCCCCCCCCCCCGGTTGACAGAGAGATGCGTAGATCTCAAAGTCATCGAAGATGGGGGCCAGCTGTCGCTCGCTATGGATCCTGGACTCGCAAATGGCTACCACATCCATACTGTGCGACATGAGGTCGTTTAAGAGTTTGCCCTGTTTCCAGGGCATCCCCAGGCCGCGTACATTCACACATCCAACTCTTATATTGGCCATGTTGGTGCTGAAAAGTTAAAAGAGGAAAAGAGATCACTCACCCTTCGTCTCCTGGGGACCAGGCCGCACGATTTCCATGGGGGTGTTGGAGGGGTTGTCTGGATGGGTGGTGGTTTCCGGCGGGGTGGGGACGGAGATGTTTGGTGGGGTGGGGTCTGGTGGGATGTGGGTGCCTGGGGTGGGGAGACATTTGAGAAGGACGCGGTTAAGTGGTTTCACGCAGGAATTCTCCACATCCTTCTCAAATGTTTCTTTTAGGGATCTATAAGTTTGTATAGGGACCCTAATCAGTTTTAGGTTCAGTTTTTTGTTATTTTTAATAGAGTGGGCGAAAGCTTTCCCTTCGGTTTTCACCGAAGGGTCGTTCGTGATGCTCTCCATTAGTGTTTTGTTTTCAGTGTTTATGTAAGTGTAAGTGTAATTTTCTTGTGTTGTGTTTGTTTTTGTCTGTAGTTATTGTGTGTGCTTTCGTTTTGTTGTAGGTATTTTGTTTTCAGGAGGTGGGGGTTTTGTTTGTGATGTTTTTGTTGTTTGTGTTGGTGGTTGTATGTTTGTGGTAGTGTTTGCTGGTTTTTTGCTTTTGTGATATCTTTTCTTTCTTTTCGAGCGATTGGGTTCTCCCTCGTCTTCACTGGGTGATGGCGAGATAGCCTCATCTGTTGTATCGTCTGTGTGATTGGGGAGGGGTATGTCTTGGGGAGCTGTTGTGTCTGTATGTGATTTTGCAGTGGTTTTAGGTGGAGTGAGTTGGGTGGGACTGTGTTTGTTGTGGTTATTTTTGTGTGTTGGTGTTGTTGTTGTTGTGGTGGTGTTGGTGGTTGTGTTGTTTTGATGGGTGTTGGCAGAAGAGCCTTTTTTTAACTCATTAATTTAGGACAGGAAGCCCTCAGGTGACCCCTGCTAAAGCAATGGTAACATGAAGGCCGCCTACCCTCAACCGAAAAGTTTATGTAGGTGAGTCCGTCCAGGAGTACACGTTGTGGGATCATATCTATTCGCTCTGGGCTCATTTGCACCAGAACTTCAATGCTAGTCCCATTGAATACATCTCTGGGGGACTTTCCTACTGACAGTATTCTGTCTTCATCAAAATTGATGAAGCCGCACAGTATCCACCATATGTTCACCTTTGGTGTGACACTCGTGATTTTGATCTTTTGTGTCCTTTTTCCAATGTATGTAGGGAAAAAGGTGTACAGGTTGGATACAATTGGCGACACAGAGTAATTTTGGGCCGTCAATTGATCCTTCATGAGTACCGAAATACTCCCAAAAAGTTTGCTTCTTTGAATGAATGCAATATCATTCATTGAATTTTTGAAATCCAGTTCAATTTCTTTCTGTGACAATTGGACTGGTTTTCGGGTAGAATTGGAAACTGTCCTAAAAACTATCGTTTTGAGAGCAGTTTCTACCGGAGAATTGATGCTGAAAGCACCATTTTTTTCGAAAGTGACATATCTCCTAGCGTCCTTTAAAAGTTGTTCGGCATTTGTTATGTCGAGATATGTCAGTTCCTCCTTTTTCTGAACTGTCTGTGCAAAGGAGATTTTTGGTTTCTTTGTGGAATTATCCGTGTTGGTGGTGTTGTCATTATTGTTGTTATTGTTGTTGTTATTCTTGTTGTCACCGATGTTGATATTATTCGTATTTTCCTTGGTGTTGTTGTTGTCTTTAATGCTGGTGTTATTGGTGTTGTCTTTATTTTTTTCTTTGTTGTTATCATTGTTGTTTTTATCATCATTATTGGTGTTGCTGTTATTTTTGTTGTCATTGAACTGTTTGGTGTCAATTGTGTTGTTTGGATATGAATTTGTTTTTACATTTTCATTTCGTCTTTCCATCTCTATAGTATCTATTGAGAAGGAAAGGGAAGAAGACGATGTTGACTGCGAGCTTTGTAGTCTTACCGACTCTCCGCCACCATTATAGTGTTTTTCATAAGTAAAGGGGAAATGTTTGGAAATCTATAGGATGGATTATATCTGTAATTCATTGCGCCAGCCTTGTTATACATTGAGTCATGCGAATTCTCGGTGAGGATTAAATTAAGGGTCCATGTGTCTGTGGAATACCCAGCCATTTGCATGTTAATTTAATGAGTGGGTCAGGTCATTGATCGAACAATTAGAACACTCATCGTAGAAACTGACGAAAATCGATTTTTATTTTTATAGACTTGAAATAGGAAAGAACTAGACACAATACATAGCAGCACCAGAAATGATTATAAAAACATTACTTACAATACAATAAGCCAAGGCATTCAACGATTATATATTCTAGAAATGGTGACAAATGTTTGCTACTGTATATTGCGATTGTCTTAGACGACTGCACATTACCTTTCAAACTGAAAGGAAAATGTCCTCGATACCATTGGGAAATGTAATGACAACAAAAGTAATAAATCAATCATTAATGGTGCAATTAAATTCTCCAAAGATTCCTAACGATTATATTATAACGAGTCTGAGAAAAACATAGATAAAAGAACGGCAACTAGTGTGACCATAGTGAAAATCCATATAAAGGAAGGGGCTAAAGTCATTCAAGTTAGTAGTAATAGCTGCCAAATCTTGTTCAAATCACGACCTACTGTTTTAAAATAAAGATGAATACACAGGACAACGTTGTCCATGGTATATTCCAAATGGATTAATCACGGATGGTACGCCTTTGTTCATAGATCTAAATAACATGGGATGACCTGGGATTAAACAAAAATCTTAACAATCACGTGGGAATAATTTAACATGGCTAATAATTCCGAACAGAGTTGTATGACTTATAATTCAGTCTGCAGGCGCATGAATTAACCAATTACATTGAATTCTAGATTTTTCTCTAATAACTCTGTGGATTGTCTTGCACCACATAAATATGTTTTAGACAACTGTCGCTTATAACTCAACGAAAGACAGAAAGGGAAAGAAGCCAATCTTCCGATTAGGCCAAAGAAACATGTTTCTATTGGTCTTTCCGTTGCTGATATTATCTGTTGGTCGTAACTCGAGGTAGAAGTGGGTGGGATTTTAACACAGAATGCACAGAACTGGATTAGATACCATGAAGCTTCCTGTCTCTCTCTTTAATAATTCTGCCCCCCCACCCCTGGATTGTTACTTTATAAATTGACCCCGAAAGATAAAAGGAAAACATTACCTCAATGAGGCTTTATCGACTGTGCCAATTCAACGATTGCCTTTATAGATCCTAAACTCATGGAAGATGTCAAATAATGAGCCCTGCTACCACCCCCAGTTGCTATTGTTGTTTATGTTGTTGCTGCTGTTATCAATGTTTTCAGAATTTTGCTTGTTCCACTTAGCGGATGCAACATTTTTGTCCACCATCTTATTCTTCGCAGAAAATTGGAGGGCACGTTTGAAAATCAAACACAGGTTTAGCCCCTAAGGGATACAGGAAGAGCTAAACTAAACAACTCACGAATATACTAGGTAGCTTAACTACAAAACAATAACAACATTTCAAAGCGATGTAAACCACATCTTGAAAGACTAAACAACAAAGATGATGATGATAATAATAACAATAGTTTCTACTTTTGGCAAAAGACCAGCAATTATATCAGTGTATTACTGGTACTTTATTTTATCGACCCTGTAAGGATGAAAGGCAAAGTTAACCTCGGCGGGATTTGAACTCAGATCATAAAGGGCCGTAACTCTTTGCTGCAAAGCATGGCGTCCGACCCTCTACCGATACTGCCAATCCACCAATAATAATATCAATTTAAAATTAAAGGGACATAAATTCCCAATAATTATAGAATTTGTTATTTCTTCAAGAAACATATAAATATAAAGTATATGCTGATTTAACTTACAGCTAAAAGGAGAATAGAAAAGCAACAATACAAACTATATAAATAGCTAAAAGCTAAACTGAAATTGGGATTATAAAATGTCATGATAAGATATTGACCAAGATATGACAAAACTAAACAAACTGAAAAGAATAATGAATCGAAAAAATCATTTGCTGGAGTTAAAGACCAAAGTCTCTCCAGTAGAAAAGTAGAATGTGAAGGTCACTTCAGTCCTGACGGTATCATAAGGCATGATATATTTTATCCAACACCCCAACGTCTATGCCAATCTACTACCCTAATGAAACAGAATACAAGCAGAAACTGTATATGTTCTGATTGTTCAAAAACAATAACAATCTATAATTAAAAAAAACAACTTCTTAGCAAACCCCAGCAGGTGCTTTTCTTCTATAAGTTTACCATATATATATATAATATACACACAAGAAAGTCGTTTATTATGCTCACGAATAATGACTATACACTCATAGCTAACTATAGATAAATAGATATATATGAATGTACGTATTGTATATTTAATAATATACTATATGTTTGAAGACCTTTCGCTATGAATTTAAGGTAGTAACTATAGTCACATACCTAGCTTCAGCAAATACAAAGGGAAATAACCGACGCCTTTCCCGCTGTTTAGCGGTTATCAAGGTATATATATATACATATATGACAAACATTGATGCTTTCATCTATTTAGAAATAGGCCAATGTGTTATGAAAATCCCACTGAAAAAGTGATGGCGAACACAACACCACAATAGATCTTTGAGAATGACCAAGTGGCATATTTTAGGATATGGCTATTTCCACAGAAATGAATATTCGAAATAATATCATCGAACAGCATTAGGAATAGAAATTCTTTCTAATCGATGTATCAATTCTAAAAGAAACGGGAAATTTAAGTAATTATAAAAATCTGGAAATATTGAGAACCAGAATGTGGAGATTGAAAACTGAAAAATCCCTCTATTAATAAATATCTTAAGAATGGTTTTAAAAAAATACAGTCAAATGTATAACGTAAACAAATGGAGCCAGCCATATACAAAACACAGAAAATAGCACTACTACGCACTGCACATACTCAAAGCCTACAGAGATATAATTAGATGAAAGAACAGAATAGAAATAATGCTACGGAAAAATAACAATGAAAATAACAAGAAGAGGAAGAATTTGTTTAATCTCCTTATTTGAGGAAGGACAAGAAACATAATTAAATCACATGTCACAAATAGGGAATATGCCTTACATTGTCTATATTTTATTTATTCCAAATTACTAAGAATGTTTAGGATTGTCTCATAAGAAAATAAACTAATTTTAAAAGTTTACTATCAAAATTAGTATCGTCTTCGTCGATGCAACATAGTAGGAAGGTTCTAAGATTTGTTTCAAAATCATTCGGTCTCATTGTGTTGCATTTGGGGAAAATATCATTCACCATAGCCCTTCGGGTCGACCTATGTCTTGTGAGTGAAATTGGGTAGACGGAAACCGCTGAGGAACTCGTCTATCGGTGAAATTCGCTGAGAATTACATTAAATGTACAGGTGACAACAGGCGATGCAAAATTGAAAAAGATATGAACTTTCCGTCTTTGGTGTTTCGCCACATTCTTCGTAAAGTTAGTCAATTATTTCACCTACTGTCTGCCTGCTTAACAATCTTGATACTGATAGCTTGCTTTCATTATTGTTCTTACAGACGATGGATTGGCAGTATCGGTAGAGGGTCGGACGCCATGCTTTCCAGCATAGTTATGTCCCTTAACGATCTGAGTTCAAATCCCGCCGAGGTTGACTTTGCCTTTCATCTTTATGGGGTCGATAAAATAAAGTACCAGTAATGCACTGGATAATTGCTGGCCTTGTGCCAAAAGTAGTAACAATTATTGTTCTTACAGATGATTTCCAATCTCTGGCTGTTTTTAGTCACACCAATTCTTTTCTGGTGGTATGGAGTGTATAGCTGTAACAGCAAGAATACTAAACGTTGTATAGCCTAATATGATTTAAACACATGTTATTGTGCTTTAGGAAGAATTATTCAACGTTTCGGACAAATCTCTTTATTCTCAGAAGCTTGGAAATATTCTTTATTCATTAAACGTAGATCTGTAAGTACGAAGAATCATGTTGTCATTAGATGTACACGAGTATTACCCCTGTAAAGAGAATTCATTTACAAATACAAATTGGACAGACCTACTTCATGTTGTGTATCAGTCAAAAACACATGACAACATTTTCCAAAGAAAATCAATAACGTCCATTAAATTTACACACACAAGAATATAATGATATCTGTGCAAGTTTATTTAATGATTTTTACACTGATACACAGTCACACATTTAAGGAAATGCGAATTGAATTCAACCTTAGTATGTCCTGATTCCTATTCTCTCTTCTTTTCCGAGCGTTGCTACACAAGTGGTGTCTTTATTTTATTTTTCTGGTACCTAGGTAGTTTGGGAACGAATCCAGTTGACAGTGATTGTGTGACTCCATAGGTTAGTAGATTCTTGATTTAATAAGCGTTTATTGTTGTTTGGTGTCAAAAAATTGTATCGTATTCGGTCTGCGTTCTTCAATCAATGTAGGCAAAATCCTTGAAGATTTCGTAAATATTCTTTATAAAATCCATTACTCCTTTTGTAAACACTAAACAGTACTAGGTACGAATGATAGAACCTATCACAAACTTCGTGTTCTCTTATAATGGTTTGATGGTAAGCGATTTGCAGACGAGTTTACTATGTATTTTATATTTTTCGACAGTTTTCCCATTTCGCTGATGGTAGGAAGCAGTTTGGATTCCAACATGGTAAAGCGGTTTATTGTTGGAAAGTAGTTAATAATCGTGCACTTCTTATGGGTTTCACCAACAATGACTAGTGACTAGAGCTTGGACGAACTAGAGGTTTCAAGCTAGATTCAATTTTGTTATCTGACAGTATCGGATACATTCTGAATACATGAAGTGAGTGCCTGACTCGGTGAATTGGCAGAATCGCTAGAGCGTGTTCATGAGTATATGTTCTGGTTCTTTACGGTCTAAGTTCAAATCACGAACAATTTCGCTTTTCATCCTTCCGAGGTCAATAACATATAATTCTACTTCACAACCTCACCGCACCTTAAAATTGCTGGCCTTATGCCAAAATGAGAAACCATTATATTCAGTTCATTTAGATTAAACTACTCATCTGATGATACCAGATATTATTCTCTTTAGTGCAGAGCTGGAGCAGTCATAAGGTTTTCTTGGCCCAGTTTGGCGATTGGCTCCTTTTTGAATTCTATGACAGAGGCACACAATATAGGAAAAATCATTACATCACAAACATTCTTTGAAAAATTTATGTTGATATCTGAGGAATGAGTTGTTTCTACCAAATTCTTATTAGTTGTTTCTACCAAATTCTTTATTCGATTTATAAATTGATAAATTCCAGGTTTCTTTGCGTAGTATGCAAAATGCAGCAAAGGAATCTAGCGTGAAAGAACGTTCTCAAACCAGTTTCAACACACACACACGTTTCCTATCTATTCTATTCTGTTAACAGAATCCCTACAGAGACGCACGAATACATAAAATGGAGGTGATATAGTAAACATTATTATCTTATGACATTAGGTACATGGAAAACAAATATAGTAATATATAAAAGACATTTGTCTACATATAATATTACAAATGTCTATATTTTTGTGCATTCTTTCAAGTAATTTCCTATAAAGACTAATTTACTTCTCAGGTTTTCTTGTCATTGTTTTTTTTACGGGGATGTGGTGAATTCAATCATATTTTTTAAAGGAACTTTCGTTTTATCGTTGTTTACATACGGTACATTTATAAAGTCATTTTCCCCCCTTTTTATATTATTTTATCTTAGTTTATTTTATTTCTTTTTTGTAAACTCAAACATTGTGTAGACAATTTATTCAACATAGATAAGTAGACAGTTTCTGTGAGAATTGCTGTGTTTGAACTGACATGAAATAATCTCATTGAATGTGTTAAATAAAATATATATTTCCTTTGACTTGGCACAAAGCCAATCTTCGTAAGATAATTGAATCACCTACAGTAAATTACTGGCACGTAAGTTATCGATCTCGAATAGTTGAAAGGCAAAGCGGGCTCCAGCAGGTATTGAACTCAGTTTAATTGATTTATAGAAATAAAACTCTTTATGCATTCAATAGATTATTGGTATCTCAGATCAAATCTTTAAAGAAATACAAACGGTGGAATATCTATTCTAGTATATGACTAGTATTATTTTCAGATCAGAATAAATGAAAAGTAAAATTGAACTCAAAACATAAATACTACAGCTTTGATCTACTCACCGGTTGTATATCTTAATTTGTAAAAGTGAATGTATGTGTGAACGTTTTGGGGTTGTATGCTTTAGTTTTGCACCTATGTAACTGAAATTTTGCATAGGCACACATCCTTTTAAGGAGACTTTTTCTTATATTTATATGTTTTAATTCCACTGTGAAAAACTGAGAATATTCTATATGTACAAATACTGACATAGATATTACGAAAAAATAATTTAAAAAAATGTAAGGGTGCAATTTTCTTTTAGGTCCTATATTTGTTTACTTATTTGTGTATTTTGCATCGTTATGAAATCAGCTTGAAACATCTAGGCTAACTACAGATAATCAGCATATTTTTAAAGCAATTTATCTAAAATATTGTAAATTGATGCAGTTGTATTTATTTTAGATACTACGGATCCTAGGAGCAACGTAGAGTACGGCAAATAAAGTGATGAAACTCTAGCTTATATTGTCGTCTGATTTCAATAAATTTTAATTTGGATGTAAGTTGAAAATATTTGTTACTTATAGTTGGTCTCGTGAAATAGAGTTCAATAATCACTATTAAGATTATTAACTACAGATGTTAGTATTAGCTTCAGCACAGAGACCCATTGTTTCTTTAATTTTACTATTTTTGATATAGATTTCCTGTATCTTTTATATATTCTATTCAGTCAAAACAATCGAGCTTAAAAATGTCAATTTGCAGATATCTATCCTAATATTAAGCAAGATAAAATTGGATAACATTGGGAACTGATTACAGCTTCCGTTGGTAACAATTAGGGGGTACTTTGTAATTTGTGGTCTTAAACAAACATTTTTCAAAACATTATGCTTTTTTTCATTTTGGTTTTTGTGTATGTACTAAAACGCATGCAATAATGTTCAATAAATTTCAATTTCAGTTCCCCTTCGTATGCAGGCGCAAATGTGAATGGGAATTGAAGCTCACAAGGGAACAGGCGAAGGCTTCAAAAACATTATTTTTGTCCGTTCCCTTGCCGTTTTAGTTTGGATTGCCTCGAGAACGTTACCTTATTACATAATGAAGCTGTCTATAACGTGATATAACGCGGGTACTGTCGTCTTTGAAATATGTATCACTGCCTTATCAATAAACGACTAACATTTACAACAACTTCGCAGTTTCTTATTCTATGTATATATATATATATATATATATATATATATATATATATATATATATATATACATATATATATATATATATCATTGAGATAGAGGTCCGACCGATAGATAGTTAGATTGGGAACTATCAATTTAGACTAGTAAAACCATTGTTCAGCTAAGTACTCAATACTTGGAAAAGTAGAGTGTAGGTACTGTTAAGTGCTCAACCCTCTTTACAATAGATACATATGTATATATATAATATATATATATATGTATGCGTGTATATATATATGTATGTATATATATATATATATATAAAGTTATTGGTCAACAAGTCGATTTTTTAAATATATCAATATTCACATTGTATATATATATATATATATATATATATATATATATATATATATATATATATATATATATATAGATATATATATATATATATATATATATATATATATATATATATTTATATATATATTAATCTCCCGAGTCTTATTGCATAAGTTTATTTTAAAAACTACCCGGTTGAGTGCTTATTCGATATGTGCTATCTATGCAATTTTTTGTATGATATACATATACTGAATTCATTTGCCAAAATCTGGGGAATTTTCCCCTCGTGACTTACGCAAGTGCCTTTACAAGGTTCTGCGTCACTCACAAAGTTGGTTAAAGAGCAAAATACCTGTTGATAACGTGATATTCCTTGTTCGATCTTTATGCTGAAAGTTTATAGTTTTAAGCAGACAGTATTATTGATTTAGGTGTCGTAGAAACCCTGCATTTGGATTTTACCATCAATTCCATTTGGGTCCAGGTCTGTTTATATCATTTATTTTGTTTGACCTGTTTAGCTTGACTTGTTTTTTTGGCTTAGGTGGTTAATGCCTTCTTGACCACTTTTTCAGTTTGTATGGCGTTTTAACATATTGTTGATTTTTTAAATATATCAATATTCACATTGTATATATATATATATATATATATATATATATATATATATATATATATATATATATATATATATATATATATATATAACAATTAAGTTAAAAATGTACATCCACATATGTATACTTAAATACTAGTATGCATATGAATACACACACGTGTACATATGTAGATGTACTGAGTTTTTCACTGGACACGATATGTGCTTTTACGATTCTCTAGAAAGGCCGGAAGATAGGTAAATATTGCTGATGAGATGTAACAACATCGAAACTAGTCCAATATTCCTTGTCTGGCTTTCTGGAGAATAGAGGAAAGGTGTTTCCTCGAAAACCAGTATGACTCTAAAAACCGGTTTGTCTGTGTGTTTACATACAGAATAGCTGGACACTCACAGTAAAGTGTCCAGTGAAAAACTCGGTACATCTACATATGTACACGTGTGTGTATTCATATGCATACTAGTATTTCAGTATACATATGTGGATGTACATTTTTAACTTAATTGTTTAAGCGTCAGTCATACAAAAGTGAGTTACAAACGAAACGAAATTTAATTTCGTTTCGTCATTTGTTTTTATATATATATATATATATATATATTAATCTCCCGAGTCTTACAATTAACCTGTTAATAATTCTATTGGCAGACTAATTGCATAAGTTTTTCTTAACCATTGGAGCGCTTGCCAGCATATCTACGATTTTGCGTTTCGTTTCGCTTTTTCTACCAGCCGAAATACGATTCTCACTGAATATATATTTATATATTTATATATATATATATATATATATATGTGTGTGTGTGTGTGTGTGTGTGTGTGTGTGTGTGTGTGTGTGTGTGTGTGTGTGTGTGTGTGTGTGTGTGTGTGTGTGTGTGTGTGTGTGTCAATAGTAGTCTCATACATATATATATATATATATATATGAGACTACTATTGACCACTGGCCACTCTCCTCTAAGAGATTTTTGCCCATCGCTGTTTTTGGCAGCATTTAGTTCTTTAAAGGCTGTTCTAGCGATGAGTTTTCTCATTTTTTATATGTATTCAAATACACTCTCGCTTCGTCTAGATCAGAGACAACATTGATTTGTATATATATATATATATATATATGTGTGTGTGTGTGTGTGTGTGTGTGTGTGTGTGTGTGTGTGTGTGTGTGTGTGTGTGTGTGTGTGTGTGTGTGTGTGTGTGTGTGTGTGTGTGTGTGTGTGTGTGTGTGTGTGTGTGTGTGTGTGTTTCTGCGTCTGTGTGAGTGTGTGTGTGTGTTTCTGCGTCTGTGTGAGTGTGTGTCTGTGTATATGAGGGTTCCGTGCAATTTGAAAGACAATTAAACAGGTGATTATCCCAATTCACTTCGGCGAAGTGATGTCCACCTGTTGAGATAACATCGATGTGGATTTCCGTTGTCTTCTCTACTTCTATAGTCTCGTCGGAGAGTCTCAGTTTAGCAGATTATTCTACATTTGTGCTCGGTTCTTTAGAAATAAAATCATTTAAAACTATAAGGCCTCCGATTTATATAGACAGTAAAACGCATATCTGTAGTGCCAGTTTCTTGTGTAATGACATAGACGATACCAAGTGAAAGGAAATGAATCTTAGACAATAACTGAAACTGTGTTTTTCTTGTACTAAATATTTACTGGACGACGCACACTACCCGGTCGTATTATGTTAACTTTTCAATGAAGACCTAGTTTTCTTAAGAATATTAATTGTTACTTTTATCCCCAATTAAACATATTAAATAAATTATTAATCCAAACAAATTCAAATGTAGCAGATTATTGTCCTGCACTAACAGCTGAATGACGAGTTAGGCGTAATGACTTTTGAATTTCTTATTAGGATTAAGACCTGTGAAATAAATCACCTTATAGCATTTAATTATCTATTTTCATTACAAGAATATATGACCAATAATAAGATTCTAAATTCAAGATATGACATCCTGATTGCCTCTTTAGAACATCATTGACAGCTGAAGCATTGATTCTTGCTAGTTCTTTGAACTTAACCGGGAATAAACATGATGGATAAGTTGTCATTGCCTTTAAGCACTGGACAGACGTTCAATTAGTGAGTATTCCTTTATTTCAGGGTTTTTTATATGACCGATGACGGCATTAAGACATTTAATAAGTTTTATTATAGGTTTCATGTTCTAGTTCTAAATACTGTCTGTGTATATGGGATAATGTGCAACGGTTCATTTAAAAGAAAACTATTACAGAATGACAAAGAACAAAGATGGTAGTATCTGTGTTTTAATTATAATAGCAAAGGACATTAACGGAGTAAAGGGCATTACAACTCTGTTGGAAATGATGAAGATTCTGGGTTTAAATCATGTCTATAGAAATGTAAATTTATCAAAATAAAGTTGCTGAAGACAATTGATTTAAACAAAAGTTACAGTAGATGAGATCAATAAACCGGAAAATTTAACTTATTTTATCTAATGTGCATTTCTCAGCCAGGTACAAATTCTTTGATTCATAAAGGCCATCAGCAGCGTTTGTACATTACAATAGACTAAACTTGGAATGGAAAGATTATTGTGAATCCAAGCTATATCGATACAATCTATAACCTTTCTCTATATAACCAGTATTGACGTCGTTTATCTAGGCATAACGCCCTAGGAAAATCTTTGTGCTGTTACTGCATTTTCTCAAAGCATAAAAGAAGTAAATGGAGTAAATGGAGTGAAAATACTTGGAACAGGAACCGAAGCTTGTCCATAGACACGGCACACTGGGAGCTTGAGTAATGTTGTTTTGAAGACCTGATCTACTCAAGAGATAACTATAACAGGTATAGGGGCAAAACAACAACAATAGCTGCAATTTTAAATTATGAATATGTTATTCTCCTAATACGGTAACAAGTAAAACGAATCTCTCATGAAGTCTCAATAGATAAATGGGTAAATCCTTGGCATAACTTTTCCTAGTTATCAAGTCCCGTCAGAGAAACTATTTACATAACGTTGCGCTATAATCCTTCACCTATACATATGGATCGTTTGAAATAAAAATAAATATTCAGAAGCAATTGTTAAAGATTTAGGGATAATATGCAACAAAGATTTCTCCTAACAGATGTGCCACGAAATATCCTCTCCGTCAATAAGCAATTTCTATATCAGAAGTGTCAAAAGTTGGAGAAAACCTCATCTTAGCAGGCAAACAAATGTGTGATATAACTAAATATAAACTCACAAACTTAGACTCAAGGAAATGGATGAAATTAGTAGACACCACGAAAACACTATTACTCACAAAAGCTTTTACACATGAAAAGCTTCAACTAATAAAAGTGATACGCTCTAACATAGTGATGTACAAGTTTAAATTGCATAAACAGCTGAATATATTGTCTGCAGAATTATTCACTATTCTCAGCTGTTGTATTAAACAAATCCGTACATTTCTCTATTTGTTAAATTTATTTGACTTATATGTGACCCCAGTTAGTTTGTTTTGAATTTTTTGACTGAACAAAATAGATGGATTTCACGACCATGTAGAGTACTGCTGTGAAGGAAGGTTTTTGTTTTAGGTTTGACGAATATAATCACTGTCCGTTTTGAATAGTAATAAGGTGCGGGTTTGATGGAAAGTAAGTCATTTATAGAATTTTCTGATAGGTTCAATATTAGATGGTTTATGTTAGTTAGAGTGTTTCGTATAAGAGTCTAGGATCTAAAATGCCATATATGGAAAGAGACGAAGCCAAAAGTGTGTCAGACTCTGTCAAGGGAGCGTAGTGTCATCTCTCTTATTCATAATATACGACATGATATTACTTATCTCGTCAGGTGAGGATCTCCAACATGCACTTGATAGGTTAGATGCCGAGTGCTGCACGACGAATGAAAGTCAATGCTGCGAAGACGGAGAAACTCGTCCTCTCAAGGAAGCCTGCACAATACATTATACAATTGTGTGGAGTTATACGGAAGTTGGCGGAGAAGTCCAAGTACCTCAGGACTGTGTTCACAAGTGATGGAAGGCAGGTGGCTAAATTGAGTGCAAGAATTGCAAGAGTTGGTGCAATAATGTGCCAGCTTCAGCCTTAGGCCATCAGAAGAAATGGGGTTAAAGCCAAACTCGCTATCTTCAATTCAGTATTCATGCCAACCCTTACCTATGATCCTGAATCTTGAGTAATGAACGAAAGAATACGATCGTGAATAGAATCAGCCGAAATAAGGTTCCTCTAAAGAGTCTTTGGAGAAACGTTATTCGATAAAATGCGTAGCTCTGCGATTGGGGAGTCACTCCAGGTAGAGCCGCTACTTCTCCGAATTGAGAGATTACAGCTGTTATTACGGACATGTGTTTAGAATGTCTCAAAAAAGAATACCTGGACATATTTTACGGGCAAAATCAACCGGTAAGACACCCAGGGGTAGAGCAAGAGGGCTGAATAAATTCAATGAACCCGGCTGGTCTCGCTTGGGGATCGAATCGGATCAATTGGAGACAACTGCTTCTGACAGGAACCGCTGTAAGGTGTGCTTGAGGGTTCTGCCCTCACGACCCTTCCAAAAATAAGTGGGCGAAAGAAGAAGAAGAAGAAGAAGAAGAAGAAGAAGAAGAAGAAGAAGAAGAAGAAGAAGAAGAAGAAGAAGAAGAAGAAGAAGAAGAAGAAGACAATATGTATTCATTACTGACTAAGATGACTTCAGTGCAATTTACAAGGTCTTCTAACCATATGTCTTTAATTGACTATTATTCCATACGCGGTGGGTGGTGGAAAATGATTTATATTCATATTAGATTAAATTGCCACTTAAGAAATAATTGAAAGAAATAACTTAAAGGAAGAACATATCACCCAGAAATCAACCAAATGTGTTGGATCAAACGGAACAAGTCTTTGTATGACCACTCAACTTGTTAGGGAAGAACGCAGTGGCTTCATAGATAGTGTGTTTTAACTATAGATACATATGAAAGCCGGGCTGGTCATAATTGAAAAGTCATTGATCATAGTTCTGCGCGATAAGACTCTGATCGCCAGATATCACCCTAAAATATATGACCACCCTAGTGTACGATCAGAGCTGAATTAGGGTTAAACAACAATAATAACGGTCTCTAATTTAGACGCTAGGGACGTAATTTGATAAAAGGGGAAAATCGATTAAACCGACCCAAGTAATTTATTGCTACTTTATTTTATCGATCCTGAAAGTCGAAGTTAACCTCAGTAGAATTTTAACTCAGAACGTATAACGTCGGATCAAATGCAGCAAAGCATTTTGTCCAACACTCTAACAAATCTACCAATCCACTAACCCAGTGGTGATAATATTGATTAGCAAAAAGCCGATTTTTTTTACAAAGCATATAATTATACATGAAAACTATGCACGAACACTACTACTACTACTACTACTACTACTACTACTACTACTACTACTACTACTACCACTACTACCACCACCACCACCACCACCACCACCACCACCACCACCACCACTACTACTACTACTATCACCACCACCACCACCACCACCACCACTACTACTACTACTACTACCACCACCACCACCATTACTATTACTACTACTACTACCATCACCACCACCACCACCACCACCACCACCACTACTACTACTACTACTACTACTACTACTACTACTACTACTACTACTACTACTACTACTACTACCACCACCACTACTACTAATTTTTATTGATAACAGAAGTAAAAATCATCCTTGTGGAAGAGATAAGAATTCAGGTAAATGATAGACTAAATTAGATACGGTAAAATATGCAGTTCATTTTTCTATATTGTTATATGTCCCCATCGTTCTTACTTCAGTCAAATAAAAATAGTTTCTTACAAATACACTCATCCCCAGATTGCAGAGGAAGAAACACAGACACACAGACATATATACACACGCATACACCCAGACACACACACGCACACGCACACATACACACATGCATACATACATGATGACTGCCCCCTCGTTATCGAGTATGGCCATTGCACGATATACCATTATTAGTAATTATTAATTAATTCTATCGTGCAATGCCTGTGCACGAAGATTTTTTTAAAGTGAAGAAAGACTGTGCACTGAGCCAATCCCACTCTCTGAGCGACAGTAGCTATAACCCGAAAAGAAGAAAAGATCAACATCATCGGTAACTACTGAGCCGCAGGTTTTATGTCGGAGTTATCCGAGTTTCCTGAGTTGCCTTCTCCTAGAAGAATGCCCTGACAAAGACTAGGGGTCCTTCACTCCTAGTGGTTTAACCGCGTGATCGGGTATCCAGCCCGATTATTTCTATGTCCCCGCGCATATACATACACATACATATGTACACATATATATACACACACACACATACATACATACATACATACATACATGGTGGCTGCCAACTCGTTTTTGAGTACGGCCACTACTTTATATCCATGTAGGAGAACCCCTACCGATGCGCTGAATGAGTGTGGCTTTTTAGTCCAGCCAGCGACTTGAAAACTCTGGTACAAACACTACACTTGTGACAATTATTGACACATAGTGCTGGGCCATGTGACGACAAGTGCAGAGAGATCTCCAGATATAAAGCAATGCCTGTGCCATGAAGCTTTTATAGTGAGCAAAGGCACTGCACAAAGCCAGTCCCACTCTCTTAACCAAGATGATATTTACCAAAAAGAAGAACAAGTCAACATCATTGGATACCATCAGGGTTGCAGGTGTTATATCAGAGTTTTCTTTCTCCTAGAATTCTGCCTTGACAAAGGCTAGGGGGTCATCTCTCCCGGTGATTTTGGATGGCCATTGACTCTTCAGAGCTCCATTGCCCTTTGACAGGTTTTGTTTTTAGTCCTGCAGGATGTCCAAAGTCACCCTCCTCACCAAGAAACCTTGGTGGGGTTGCCAGTTTAGTCGCCAACGACCCGACCATGGGACAGGTTGTACTGGGATACATGTTACCAGTAGCACCAACTGGTGACCTGACATACATACATACATACATACATACATACATACATACATACATACATACATACATACATACATACATAGACCCACGCACACACATAATTCTGAATGGAGTAATATATGCTCCCTTGGTTTCATCAATGAGTATTCCAGTACTGCGATCAATGAAACTATATTTTCTATAAATTAACGTGTGAGTAGCAGCGTATTCTACGAATATTTGCACCCACAAACTCAGTGTGATCCTCCTTTGTTACGAAGTTGCCCCTTTGAATTAACGGCTTTTGTAGAGTTTCTGTCAACCCAATTTCACTCAAGATGCTAGGTTCTGTCTGAAAGTTGGTGGAAAGATTTTGGCAAAGTGCTGCACAATTGGATCTCAACCAGATTTCAGTGAACTTCTTAACACTTTGGAAGTGTGAATGTTCATACACACTGATATACATAAAGATGCACAAGACACATACAAATACACATGCACACACAGGCACGAAAGACGATATATTCACAAACAAAAGCGTAAATTCACGAACGTTCTTAGACATGCGCATTTAAAATTTCTCACGAGTAAAGTTCCCAGTTACACAGCGGATACAACGAATATAACATATATATACATACATGGATACAGACATAAATACATACATACAGACATAAATACATACATACATACATACATACATACATACATACATACATACATACATACATACATACATATCTCTGTTTCTCAGTGCTAAAAGCAATAGCAATAATAGCTTTCATACTATCAAAGGAATAAGCTATTTCTTTTACAACCACGATATCAACAAAAATAGTACACGAAACTACCATGCAAAAACCAAAGTGATCGTCTTAATGCAGTTTCTGTAATGCGCACTTATAGATAAATCGATCATAAGTGAGGAAAGGGAAAAAGAGAAAATGAAAAGGCAATGATTTTAAAGAAATTTTCGAGTTTATTAACGTTCTTTATTACTCCTCTCTTTCCGTTCTTTCACTCCACCTCTATCTACCTGTCTGTCTATCTATCTGTCTATCTAGTTAGCATTCAGCCTAGCAGTCAATCACTATTTCTCTAAAACATGCACCAGCATGCTTTTATATTTATAAGTATACCTATGTAATGTATACACGTTTGAATGTATGTATGATAGTGTGTATGCATGGGAAGGTGTATGTGCCATGCGTTCTATTATCTATACTAATCGTATATGCTTATATAAGTAGTATATGATTTATAAATATTTAGAAAATCTCTATATAAAAGGCTAAAGTAAAATATAGTCCTTGAATTTTTATCTCAGTGCATATGCTGCACAGTTAGAGTCACGTTGCATTGTACGTACACTTTTTGCATTTTATTTGTGTATTTAGTCGTAAAAATTCAGTCTTATTTTATCGTATTTTGTCGTCTTGTGTGCCGGAGAGAATAATAGTAACTTTAACAACAGAAATCATATTGATCTCCAGTAGTTAGATGATGAGTAACTGATAGTTCCTTATTTTCCCGTTGTTAGCCATTTTTGCATATGCTCATATTTTAGTTGCCTACGTTTATCCGATTCTTGGCAGAGCTAACAAAAAAAGGAGTGATTGGAAGGAATGGTGACCCTGATCTAAATACGAATGGAGAGACCTTACTAGACTTCTGTTCTATCAATGGACTCTCTATTATGAACAACTTTGTCTAACACAGAGATCCATAAATGTACATGGAATAAGGGGAATCAAGAACAGAGATCAATAATTGATTTTGTTATGTCTCTGATCCTTTCGATTCTGTGCTGGATGTTCGTGTTAAGAGAGAGGCTGAGCTGTCAACTGATCACCATCTAGTTATCTGCAGCTTGAGACTACCTAAAACCACAAAAGCCAGTAAAACTGGCAAGTCCAGGGAGACCTACAGGATAAAGTGCGAAGCATTGGCGGATAAGGAAGTCAGGACCAGGTATACAGATACTTCTGCATCCAAATTTAGAGAACTTCCTGAGCAAACTGAGGACGTTCAGACAGAGTGGAGATTGTTCAACTCAGCAGTTTCTGATTCAGCTGTTAAATGCTACGTGCGAAAGAAGCTTGGTGTGGCGCCGGATGCTGGAGAACTCCTTGGCTAAATCAAATGGTCAAAGATGCCATCCGAGCAAAGAAGGATGCTTACAAAGCGTGGCTTGGAATTAAGTCCTGCTTCTTGCACTTGCGAAGAATTGCAGCAGAGACAGTAAAGGCGTCCAAAGTTAAGACATGGGAGGACTTTGGGGTTAAGCTGGAATCCGACTTCAGATCAGCAAATAAACTGTTCTGGCAGACCATCCACCGATTTCGTAATAAGAAGTCTTCATCCACACATGCTATCAAGAACACGCCAGTGGTTCTCTTCAGAGATGTATCCGCGTGAGGTGGAAAGAATACTTTGCCAATCTCCTAAACTTGATCACAACAACATCTTCTGATGCACACGAGGTGCAACTGGGATTGGTGACTAATCTCTCAGAGGCTGAGATCACATGAGCGGTTAAAGGGCTCAAATATGGCAAGACCGCCGAGGAAGAAAAAATCCGGCCTGAGATGTTAAAAGCCTTAATTAGAGAATGTATTCTCTGACTAACTTATGATTGCCGGGTGGTCTGGATCACTGGAAAGGCGATCGGGAGCGATAATCCCAATTTTCCAAAAGGGAGACAAAAGAAATTGTTGCAATTATAGAGGGATATCCTTGTTCAGCCTCCCCGGTAAAGTCTATGCTAAGTGTGTGGCAAAGAGATGCAGGGAGATTGTCGGGTCCAAGCTAGCTAATGAACAGCGCAGTTTCCGTCCCGGGTGCAGCGCAACCAACCAAATACTCACAGGTCTGCGAGAAATCGTGTGACTATTGCCAAGAGGTATATTCTTGTTTTGTCGACCTTCAAACTACATATGACTCCGTTCGTCGGGACCTGCTGTGGAACGTTCTGCGGGATTTGGGGATAAATGGCCAGCTTCTTGCTGGTCTGATGTCTCTATACGAATGATCAATTATTTATGTTCGGATAAATGGTGCTAAATCGAAACCCTTCAATGTAGGAGTCGGGCAAGGGTGCTTCCTGTCACCTCTCCTGTTCATTATTTACATGAACAGGATTGACATGTGCAGCCGGGTCGGACCGGTGTCATGATTGGCGGGCGTAAAATAAGTCGGCTGAAATTTGCAGACGGCCCGGTGTTACTCAACTCGATAGAAGGTGATCCTGACTTCCACTTGATAGGTTTGATGCCGAGTGTTGCTTGGCTGAAATGAAAATGAGTGCTGCGAAAACTGAATCACTTGTCCTTACAAGGAAGCCTGCAGAGTACACTCTACATCTGAATGGAGTACCACTGAAGCAAGTAGAGAAGGTTTAATTATCTCGAGGCTGTTTTCACGAGTGATGGAAGGCAGAAGGCTAAATTAAGTAAGGATTGCAGGAGCTGTTGCAGTAATGCGCCAGCTTCAGTAATCAGAAGAAGGGAGGTAGACATAAAACGAAACTCCCTATCTTCAATTCGGTATTCGTACCAACTCTTAGCCTATGGTCATGCATCTTGGGTAATGATAGAAAGAATACGATCGCGAATACAAACACCCGAAATGAGATTCCTCTGAAGCATCTTTGGAGTAAGGTTACTCGATAATATTTTAGTTATTCTCTTTCACCTATTATACATTCTACATGTATAACGTCATAGTAAAGTCTAATCTCCATAAATTTATTTGTTAGCTGGAATTTTCAGAGCTTCTGTTTTTCTGTTTTCAGTTGATTTTTTCATAACCAAAAGGTTATGTGTAAAACATCTTGTAACACTTCGTTACTGAATTCTTGTATCAATTGAAATTGATTAGGTGTGTGCATGTCTTAATCTTATTCTACTTTGTCACCTATCTAATGATTCAATGACATCATGAATCCACTCGCATTAAAGTACGATCGGTTAGATAATTTTTGCCTCTAACATTTCGTGAAAAGCGCACTAATACCTAAACTGAAAACATTATTTGTTGTTCTTGTTTCTACTTTTGGCACAAGGCCAGCAATTACCCAGTACATTACTGGTACTTTATTTTATCGACCCCGTAAGGATGAAAGGTGAGGTTAACTTTGCCTTTCATCCTTACGGGGTCGATAAAATAAAGTACCAGTAATGTACTGGGTAATTGCTGGCCTTGTGCCAAAAGTAGAAACAATTATTTGTTGTTCTTGTTAATGTCTAAGTATACATAATGATCAAAAATTTTCTAGCTCTAATTATCCTGTCTTCTTTTTCAGACAGACGTAATCTAAAAGCTATAATTTTTCTTGGACTTACCAATGTCTTGTGAATGTAATTTGTTAGACGAAGCCTTTGCTAAAGCCCATGGCTATGTGGTTAAGAAATCTTCTTAGCAACCACGTGGTTTCGGGTTCAGTGGTACTGTGCGTCATCTTGTACAAGTGCCTGCTACTAAGCCCGGGTTGATCAATACCTTATAACAGAAATATAGCAAACTAAAACCGTGCGCGAGTTTGTCCGTATCTCTATTTGTGATGACAGTCTCTAGTTGATCCGACAGGCTCACCAAGTTGGAGCAGCCGAGTTTATGGATGTTCTCCAACCATCTTGTTCGGGGACTACTCCTGGATCTCCCGCCGGTTGGTTTTGCAGATAAAATCTGTCCAGCTATTCTTTCCTGGGACATTCTAATACATGTCCGAAATATCGGAGTTGTGATCTCTCAATACAAAAAAGTAGCGGTTCTAGCTGGAGTGACTTTCTGATCTCCGAGCTATGCACTCTATCGAGTAACGTTACTTACAAGATCCTCCCTTTTTAGGGACCACATTTCGGCCGATTATATTCGCGATCGTAATTTTCGGACATTTCTCAAGATTCATGACCATAGGTAAGGGTTGGCACGAAGATAGTGAGTTTGGTTTTTACACCTACCTCCCTTCTTCTGATTACCGAATGCTGAAGCATGCGCATTACTACACCAGCTTCTTGCATCCGTATCAACCATGATGTTGTTTGCTAAAAACGTCAAATATGGATTCATATGACAGCAGCAATTAGTAATTAATCATTTTATATATTAAACTTTTCTAAATTCTCTAAAATTATAAGTTTATATAAATTATAACATTTGTATACTAAAAGAAATTTTTCCAAAATATTTTGATACCAATTACCCAAAACAAATAAAAAAATTTCGACATTAAAATAAACCATCGTTTACACGCTAGTGTCAATTTTCACAACATAGGCACGCTCGTTATATTGATTGGCGATCAATTATTGATTATTGATTATTGATCTTATTTTGATGTTATTCATTTTCATTTTTGCTGTTACTGTTGTTAGTATTATAATTTAACCTGAAGGCGGTAGCGGGTTCGACGCCATGGTTTGCAGCATAGAGTTACGGCCCTTTATGATCTGAGTTCAAATCCCGCCGAGGTTAACTTTGCCTTTCATCCTTACGGGGTCGATAAAATAATGTACCAGTTACGCACTGAGGTTGATTTTATCGACCCCCCGAAAATTGCTGGCCTTGTGCCTATATAAGAAACCATTACAATAGTTTAACCTTTCTAGCACAGTTACGTCCCTTTACAGTCTGAGTTCAAATCCCGCCGAAGTTAACTTTGCCTTTCATCCTTACGGGGTCGATAAAATAAAGACCCAGTAATGTACTGGGTAATTGCTGGCCTTGTGCCTAAAGTAGAAACAATTATAGTTTAACCTTAACATTATCCTGATTAAGCAGACCAATAATCTGAAGTATTCCAGCCGTGACTATACATCTTTTGTATCTAGAACTATATTACCTATTGCATGTGGACACAATGTGGCTTAATGTTTAAAATTTCAAATCCCTATCAGAAGGTTCCATGTTCGATTCCTATGCGTAGCATTTTAGACAAGTTTCATTTAACATAATCCCACGTAGAACCAAGCCCTGTGAATGAAATTTGGTAGACGGAAATTATATGGAAGTCTGTTGGTTGGACCAGCCGTATTACACACTGTCATTCTAAATCACCCTGAGAATTACATTAGAATACACGTGTCGATGAAATGCTCAGCTATTTACACATTAGTTTGGCAAGAAGGCTGTTTCATTGACCCTATAACTGGAACACTCATGACTAAAGCAGATCTATTCCTGTTTTGTTTCTTTTTCCTGCTGAGATAATTTAAAGGCGGTGAAGTGGCAGAGTAGGTAGGACATGTGACAAAATACCTTGCTCTATTTCTTCTAGTTCTCTGCGTACTGAGTTCTGTCGAAGATCGCCTGGACATTGTCATGTTAACTGACTTTACCATGTATGAAAACGAAAAACGAAAGACGAAAATCATGATCCAATAACCTATTTGAGTTACTGGCATGAATGTCACAATCATTAATTTTGTCATTTCCTTAATCTATAAAACACAGACAATTTCAAAAATTGCAAACTTGACTGTCACCACTGAATATGAACCTGAAGATTGCGAAAGCATGAAAGTAGATGTTCAATTAATATTTAACATTTAATATTCTACCATACTATTTCATTATAATATCATTATAATTTTAAAGGATTGTAAATATAACGAGTAAATCAGAGAAAGTCGGAATTCCTTTTATTAATATATATATATATATATATATATATATATATATATATATATATATATATTAAAATAACAGATTATATTACTATATATATATATATATAAAAATTAGAATTGGAGCTCTGAAATAGCAATATATATATAAATGTATATATAATGTATTTTGCAATACACTTTATGCTTAATTAAAAGCATTTTGAAGACCGTATGCTATTGTTTTAGAGTAGTGACAAACTCACTTACTTTAATCTCAGCAAACAGGGGAGATAAGCCGACAAGGCCTTGTTTCGCATTTATTGATGCTTATCAAGGCTAACTACTCCCTCCTGTCTACTGAGATCACTGATGTTATATTCTTATAGAAGTCTAGTAAATAATCAGGAACTGATTATACAGAGCTCCAATTTTAATTTTTTATTTCTGCCTGTGGTTTTTCTCACAGATGTGAGAAAAACCACAGACCCTCCATAATGAAACGGGTAAAGGAACCAAATAAATATATATATTTAAAAAAAAATAAGACTGAAGTTGCATTTTCGATTTCATCTTTTTTTTCTTTATACTTTCACTCGTGTAGGACACCTCGGTTATTTACCATTTTGTAAAAAAAACCTCACTTTCTAATATATATATATATATATATCACTCGATGTATATATATATATATATAATAACTAGAAATTGATTAACATATAAATAAACATGAATAACCACAGGAGATAATTTGTACAGGTGTGTAAGCACACATAGCTAGGTAGGTAACTAAATAAAGTTAACCAGAGCTTCAAAAATAAATACCTTATAATATGATTAATCTTCCCTGGATATATATATATATATATATATATATATATATATATATATATATATATAGAGAGAGAGAGAGAGAGAGAGAGAGAGAGAGCGAGAGCACTCGATGCTGTTACTTCATCCGTCTCTCATTGTGCTCCAGGTTTAAGGCGATTGTAGTTTGCAATGTGTATATATAGAGTGACAATAGGAAGTCAGATTTGCAACTTGTTATGAAACTTTATTGCATATTACAACTGTTTTGATATCGATCAGCTCGCGTTTGATAAGGCGATCGAATCCCGACTCTTAATCGACACCTCTTCAGATATGCAAGTTTACATCCCTTGAAGATTTTACTCTATATATGATGTGGAATGAAGTACTTATCAATAAGGTCCAAGAATTTCTTACTTATATTAGTATTTATATTTAATGAGAAAGGAGGCGCGAACCAGATGATTTTTCTTTTTCTATTTTTAATGTACAATGTAATTACTCAGCAAACAACATCTCGATTTACTTAATTGCAACAATGACTAAGAAGCAATTACCCAGTGGCGCCTTCTACATAAAAATCACACAAGCTTATTATTTGAAGTGTGTTATATACATTCATTAGTATACCAAAAATGTCAATCAAAATTAAACTCGATATTTTTCTCTTTACTACAGGCGAAATTTTGAATTGATTTACATCTTTCAGTTTCTCATCATATTAAATACGGTACAATTTACTTTACTATTTAACTATTATTTTTTTTATTGATCGCTGAGAACTGTTTTATAATTGTTTTTTATTTCTATTTTGATTCATAAATTTATAGATATTCATAGAACCATTGGTGCTTCGGAAGAAACGCATTGCAGTATTTCGTTACGGCTCTCTACGTTCTAATTTTAAATCTTGCTGAGCTTAGCTTTGCATTTCCTCCTTCCAGAGTCGAAAACATAAACTACCGGTAAAGTACTAGCGTCGGTATAATCGACTTTCTCTTCCTATCAAAATTGCTTGCTTTGTGTTTAAATTAGAAATCATTATGTTAAGGATCAATTGTGTCTTCGATTCCGTTCGACAGTTACAATTCTACCAACACCCGCCCTGGGCTGATACTTTATTTTACCAACTCCGAAAGGATAAAGGTCAAAGATGACTTCAGAGGTATTGAACTCGGATTGCAACTCTACCAACTCTACCAATACGTCACCGGATCAAAACTTCTCCAAAAAAGAAAGGTGGTAATGATGTCGTCAATTTGTAAAACTAAATCACAGTCATGACTGTAACGCAATTGATCATAGGTCGGTTGGATCACGACTGAACAAGTGCTCAACAACAAATGCTACTTCTATTACTATAATACTAATAATTATAATTGTTGCTACATTTGGACAAGGCCATCAAATTGAACGGAGAGGAAAATCAATTAAATTGACCCCAGTGGGTAACTAGTACTTTATTTTATCAACTCCAGTATGTAACTGGTACTTTATTTTATCGACCCCGTAAAGCTAACCCTGGCGGAATTTGAACTCAATATGTAAAAGGAAGTAACTATATATCATAAAACTATTGTCCGACACTCTACCGATACGAAAATAATTGCCTCTACTTTGGGCACAAGGCCAGCAATTTTAAGGGAAAGGGAAAGTCGATTATATCGACTCGGGGACTTTATTGGTACTTTATTTTATCGACTTCGGAAGGATGAAAGGCAAAGTTGATATCATAATTGAAATGCCGCGAAGCGCTTTGTACGGTACTACAAACCCACCGCTTGTATAATAATTGTTTCTAGTTTTGTTCAAAAGCCAGCAATCTGAAGGGGATTCCACTGCGTTACTGGTACTTTATTTTATCGACCTCGTAAGGATGAGAGGCAAAGCTAACTTCGGCGGGATTTGAACTCAGAATGTAAAGGGCCGTAACTATATGCCGCTAAGCACTATGTCCAACGCTCTATCGATACTCCCAATCCACCGCCCTCATCGCCCATATAGCAATGGTTTCTAATTTAAGCATAACATCGGTAATTTGTGTTGGTACTTTATTTTATCAGCCCCAGAAGAATGAAAGACAAAGTTAATATTGACAGGATTTGAACACAGAACGTAAAAATGTATAACTAAATTCTACAAGTTGTCCCAGCTCTGATGATTCTGTCAAGTATCTTTAATACACAAGCTAAATTTTTTTTTTGAAATGTATGCAATATTGAGGCGACACACAATGGCATTTTCTGTTACACTATCAGTAACGTTAGATCGTAAAACCTTACTTTCGTATGCCTACCTAATACCAAACACAAACACTCTCCATCTTACTCTCTTCACTTTCATTCTCTTTCATTCCATACTCAACTATTTATCTATTGATCTAAATATTGATCTATCTATCTATCTATCCATCTATCTATCTATCTATCTATCTATCTATCTATCTATCTATCTATCTATCTATCTATCTATCTTTTTACACGTTTTTATTGTATGTAAACTTCCCCCTTTGTATTTTTCCCCTTCTTCTGTGCCCCTGTGGCTAATAAAGAAATATATCTATCTATCTATCTATCTATTTGTCTATCTACATCGTTATCAATATCAATCTAATATTCACGCAACTTTGATGTCTCCCCATTAATTCATCTGCAGATCAGTGTGACAGTGAGAATATTTATATATGTATATATGTGTAAATATCTATTAAGTTATTTAAAAAAGGTGCATAGGAGTAATACAATATCGAGTTATGTATACACGTGATTTTATATATGCTTAGTTAATTTTATCGCCATTTTCATTTCAAATATAAATAGAAAAAATGTACAGTCAGGAGAAATTACCAACATCCGATACTCAGGCACGCACTAAGACTGCCATATAACACATATATATACATATATATATATATATATATATATATATGCACACAGATACGCTCATTGTTCTCTCTTCCATTCTATATATATATATATATATATATATAAAGATCAGGCTGATCAGTCACTGTATGTTTTAGAAAATATCATATATTTTCACTAGCTCTGACAGTTGGCAGGTGAACAGTGAACTGTACTGATGAAGGGTGATACCCAGAAACATTAGTGCCTGCAGTTCTGTTTACAGTTCTAGTAAATAAATAAAATTTATTTTTATTTATTTACTAGATGCTCTTGTATTATCTGTCACATGCGCTCCACCAAAAGCTTTTAATTTTAATTTTGAATCTTATTGTACAATTATAGTATAACATAATATATGTCGCATCCATCCCACACTGTTGTCCACAATATGTATCTGTATGATTCTTCAGCGGAATAGGAGGCTGATTATATGTACAAACATTATTAATAATGCTCCGAAGACTCCAAGCCGAGGCTTGGAAGAAAAAATTGTCAGCAAATAAATGTTCTAACATAGCTTTGATTCTTGTGTATTCTATATTACTGCTCTGTATAACAACTGATGTTCTTACATTGAGCTATTTATCTTACTGGTAATAAGGTAGTAATAAATTACTGACCCTACCTGTTTATAGTTGTATATAGTATAGTATATACATAACTATAAATAGTATCCCTAATATTATATATATATATATATATATATATATATATATAAGAGAGAATGAAAGATGTGTTTTTGTTTACACACACACACACACACACACACACACACACACACACACACACACACACACACACACATATATATATATATATATATATATATATATATATAGAGAGAGAGAGAGAGAGAGAGAGACAGAGACAGAGACAGAGAGAGACAGACAGAGAGAGGCACAGAGAGAAGGAAAGGGGGTCAGATAGATAGATAATCTACAAGGAACACTGCAGGAGTTTCTGAAAAGCCTGAATTACTGAGTTGTCCATAGTTGAGAACATTTATCCAAACGCTTGAGGAAAAATACCTTCCACAGGACAAACTTGGTTTCCTAGCCTCTCACTTTCATTGATCTCAGAATCCTTCCCACCAGTCGTTTATACATTTCTGCCATACTCATGAAAATGTGCATCATTGCTCATATCGATCCCCATATACATTATATTGATTCTGGAATTGCAATCCCACCTGGTCCACTGTATCATTTTTGCAACGTATTTCCGTTTGCTGGTTGATAGCTGAGAGCTCAGGAGAGTTCAACATTTTCTATCATTAAATTATATCTTGTTTTCGATCCATTTAAATCTCACTGTAGGGAAGTAAGATGAACAAGTTTGTGATTGCCTGTACTACGTTCGTATCGCCAGCATGGCTAGTGAAAGTGGCTAGCTACCTTTATAACTGAGGATACCCTGAATGAGCCACTAAAAAACAAGAGACCCTTGAAGTACTCCACTCAATATTAATCTTTCCTCTGAAAGGGTATCATTGACTGCAATTGTCTGATTTCTTCTTTTTAAGGAGTCATGTTGCCACCACCTTAGCTTTCCAGTTGTACTGAGACAAATTATTCCAAGATTAACTTTATCGAACGCCTTTCCAAATTCGACATATATCACATGCAAGTTTGTGTGGTTAAGCAGTTGGTTCAAGACCAAGTCGTGGTGTGCTGAAGCAGACGTTTTGCAAATGTATAGGTTTCTGACCTTCCTGGTTGGATTTCTTTTCCTCACCACATTCTTTTCTCCAGAAAGGAATATATGTCTTTCTGAGCTGAGACCCCAGTGACATTTATTGATATGTCCCCACCTCCATATCTCTATAAACTGATATTTGATTTTGGTTGAATCTTTTATTAATCATTTCCCTTTAAGCCCCTTTCTTCTAATATCGGAATTTCTCGTTGACGGCTCTCAGTTCGTGTTTGATGGTGATCAATTTATATTGAAGAATTCTGTTTATACTATCTCCAAACATCGTTTCCATACTACCGTATTTCCCGGCGCCGAAGACACTACTTTTATCCTAAAATAGATCTCAAAAATCTACCATGCGTCCTGGAGGCCGAAGGCTGTTTATTATTTTTTTCAAATTTTTGCTTGTCAAAATTAGGGTGCGTCCTCGAGGACGAAGTGTCTTCGGCGCCTGAATTGCCAACAAGCCGATAGTTTTCCGAACGTCCGCGATCTTTTTTTCTATTTTTGAAATATACGATGACATATTTAGTACTGTTTTATTTCGGTTAACATCTATATTGTCACCAAGATAATGCTGTGTGTGTGTGTGTGTGTGTGTGTGTGTGTGTGTGTGTGTGTGTGTGTGTGTGTGTGTGTGTGTGTGTGTGTGTGTGTGTGTGTGTGTGTGTGTGTGTGTGTATGTGGTGTTTGTGTGTGTGTGTGTGTGAGGGATACGGAGGTGTATGCATTGCAAAGGCTATGCTACAAAAGCACAGTAGATGGCAAACTTATGGAAATAACAGATTTCAGTACCCCATACATCATGAGTTAGTATGTGGTATCTGTACCAAAGTGTGTTACTCTGCTGGTAACAGCACGTTTTTGCCAAGGTCTTTTTTTTTTCTAAGAACTGGTCGTACTCGGACACAAGTTATCTTCCACTATGTATGTATTCGTGAACTTCCCATAAATATGTCATGAAGACATATTTAAATGAAAATAGTTAATAACAAAATTTAACTAACCAATAATTCTGGAGTAATGGACTACAGTAACATTTCTATATGGTTCAAAATGTTAGGGTATATATATATATTCCTTCACATATGGAACAATTGCATTTGTCGTGATTGTAGCTGTTGTGGTTGTAGCTGTCGCCATTGTTGGTTTCAGTATTTGCGTAAAGCAATTTGGGGTTATTATTACAGCGCATTTCTTTGCCTTCGAAATGATTATTTATAATCATAAAGATTTGCAGATGCCGAGAAGTAAAAATGGCTAAATATAAGAATCAATAAAAGCCTTTAGTGCAAGTATATGATATATGGCAAGATATAATGAAGGAAAGGAGGAAACGATTTAAAACGAAAAAGGAAAAAGAAAATTGATGAATAAAAGAAGAAATAAATGAAAATAAAGAAGGGAAATATATATATATATATATATGTATGTACATATATATATATATATATAAATATTTACCTATATATATATATATATATATATATATATATATATATATATATATATATATATATATATATAGAGAGAGAGAGAGAGAGAGAGAGAGAGAGAGAGAGAAATAGATAGACAAACTGACAGTCAGACTGACTGACTGACAGACTGACGGACGGATTGACTGACAGATAGATGGATGGATGGGAGAATGATGGGTGCGTGGGTAACTGGTGAGATTTATTGTTTGATAGATGGAAAGATAGAAAGATAGATAGATAGATAGATAGATAGATAGATAGATAGATAGATAGATAGATAGATAGATAGATATTTTTGACGAAAGAAATTTTAGCCTGAAAGTGGGGTGTAGAACCCTATCAGGCTAAACATTCTTTAGTCTTTATATCGAGTCCGGGAACCTTATAGGCACCCGTTTTACGTGTGTTGTGTTGAGGCAAATAACTATGTGTATACTCTGGTAATGTATCTTACATTGACCATTGAGTGCGCTGAGATACAACCGGTACTGGCATTGATAAATATGCTGGGTCTGTCAACCCTTATTATATATATATATATATATATATATATAATCTTGCGTTAAAATTATGAAAGCCCACAAACCCACCAAGAGCGCTCCTTCACCCGCATGCTCTTGTAGAAAGCCCGAATTGCGGCCTTTCCAGCAACATTGTAACACACCCGCAGTGTTCTACGAGGCGGAAGTTACATCCACCAACAACAGGAAGTCAGGACATATGTGGGTATGTCCGAAGATCAGTTTAAAGTAAACTTCCTTAACCATTAGGTGACCTTTAGACACATTCGAAAGAAATCATAAGGAAAGCCAACTGTCATTGTAATAAATGCAACCGTATTGGCTTGCCTGGTGATTTCTTTCGAATGAAACAGTTCTAATGCTGTAGAGGCTATTTCTATATTAAACTTAATGTTTACACTCTACTAATGTATTAAGTATCTTACTTACTGTGGTTACTCTCGATTGAACCCGAGACTAACACATACAGGCGCGCGCGCACACACATATATATATACATATGTGTGTGTGTGTGTGTGTGTGTGTGTGTGTGTGTGTGTGTGTGTGTGTGTGTGTGTGTGTGTGTGTGTGTGTGTGTGTGCGAGTTTGTGTGTAGTCACCTATTTTCTTGTCTGCGGTTTTTCCCCCACTTTTCTCCGTCTCTCTACAATCTGATCAAAGTCGTAGTACGAAACATATCGATTTCCACCCACATCTAAGAGTTAGACTATTATTTGCCATCTATCTGTTAGTTCCTTCATTCTACTAATTCTATCGTGCAATGCCTGTGCGTGAAGATATTTTTTAAAGTGAGGAAAGACTGTGCACTGAACCAATCCCACTCTCTGAGCGACAGTAGCTATAACCCGAAAAGAAGAAAAGATCATCATCATCGGTAACTACTGAGCCGCAGGTTTTATATCGGAGTTATCCCAGTTTCCTGAGTTGCCTTCTCCTAGAAGAATGCCCTGACAAAGGCTAGGGGTCCTTCACTCCCAGTGGTTTAACCGCGTAGTACATGTGTATATATACATATTTACACACTTTTGGATGGCCGTTGACTCTCACGAGTTCTTCCGCCCTTTGTCAGGTTTTGTTTTACATACATACATACATACATACATACATACATACATACATACATACATACAAGTGTGTGTGTGTGTGCGTATATGTGTGCGTGTGCGTGTACGTGTGTGCACTTGTCTGTGTGTGTGTACATATGCATGCGGGTATCTTTATGGTTCTATGTATATGTGTACGCGCTTTTGTAGATAAGTTTATAATAATCAAATAACAAAAATGAACATGTTTCAGCTTGTGCCGAGGTAGGTAGAAAGCTAGATTACTTCTATTGGTGTCTCCTGGACAAAATATCCTGCAAGTCGCAACTATTCATCCAGTCGACTATCTGCGGGTTGTAGATAAAATCAACAACGTAACAACAACGACAAATGTTAGAAGTGTTAAAGTTTCTCGAGATTATGGTAGAATACACATGATCAGGGTATAGACTTAGGAACAATGTGACTGCAAAGTAATTTTCGTAAACATACGACCATGCACGTATCCATTTCTAACTATTATTAATTGGAGGTACAATTAGCATCAAATTACGGAATAGCTTTGCAGATATATATTTAGAATTTTTTACTCCAAATTAGACTTTTTTTCACAGTTGTATACAGATATAATAATATAATGCTTACAGAACGAAAACACAAACACATATAATATATACAAACATATATGCAAAAGGGAGAGCTAAAAAAACTGAAAAAAAAGAAGACAAAAAGGGGACAATTCATGATCAAGTGCGACAATCGGCCGCACATCACATATTTAGAATTCGATTTTTCAGTATTAATATACACAAAAGAGTTTGAAACTTTACCAAAACAGAATTTTGTGTACCCTATTACGCTAAAAGTAATATATATTCGTATTGGTACAAGTCCCTAAATATATATATCGAAACTTGTATATGACTGGAAATAGTTTTACCTATTCTGGAGAGATTACTAGCAAATTCAATCTTGATAGGTAAAATTTGTAATAATATACTGTAATTTCATTTAGTCTTATTTTCAATCATTTCTATTATAATCATAATATTTTTGACTTGAAACATCCAGAATGAAGAAAAAATTTCTGAGATAATAAAATTAACATCATTGTATCGTTGGCCGAAACATTTTACTCTCAAATGGTGGGGTTAATCCATTATTCTATAAATATATAGCATGCGCAGTTATATCTTACTGTTGCAAACAATATGATTATTGTATAAACAGTATGTTTTAGCTTTTTAGTCCTATCTAAGTATCTAGCTATCAATTCCAATCATTACAACTCTTGGGCATTGGAGCACATGTATTACATTAGCCAGTGTGATAGTCTCGTTTCAAGAGGATTCAGGTGTATTTTAAGGAAGAGTTTCTTTCTATTTCTAGTAAAATTACTGACTACGTAGTCGTGCAAGCTTCTATGAACCTTTGCTGCTTGCATTCCATCCAGTTCCGCAAAGCATACTCTAACAAAATATGGTCACAGTGAACAATGTAGTTTATGATATTCGAAAAGATGAGATGGTCACGTCTGGAACTCCTTTGATTATAGATTTGTTTGAAAAGTGGTTGTCCAAGGTCTAAATAACAAAAATGTGGAGTATGGAAATCACATCAAATCAATAAGACCGCCAACTCAAAAAATTGCACTTCTGTTACGCTCAAACGGTACGCTATCCTTAACAAATATAATATATTCTTTTGTTATTTGTGGGAATCTATGCAAATCTATGTAAACACCTTACAGTGTCTCCTTAACGTAAAATATTTTTCTATGAATTGTATTATCGAATGTGTCTTCTATTTTTAAGATATCTATTGTCAGCAGGTTGAATGATCACAGACAAAATATTTGTAGTTATTGGTGTGTATGGTAGCATTTGATTGATTAGTAGCTCACCATTTGTCCACACTTGGAATGGATATATTGCCGGAAAGTTATCAATCAAGATAGCAATCAAGACATAGGGTTTACATCCTGGACACTCTATATTTCAAACTAGTCTGATATCTATCTGTACACATTGTCACTATGGAATTGTTTGTACAGATTATGAAATATTGTTGTTGTTGCTTGCATCCATGTCATCCCTGCTGACATGAACATTTTATATCGAGTATCACATTGTCCAATATGCCTCTTCCTTATGAGGATAAGGTATGGTTTTAGTTATATTTGACTGTTCTTTCTAGCTGGTCGATCATCCACCTACTGGCTTCCTCGTTGGCTTACACAGAGAACGTGTACGTTTCAGTGTGGCAACTCTGTCTTACAGGAAATATATTTATGTTATCAATATGTACATTAAAGGTGGTAAGGAGCAGTGGGTACGCTGGCGGACAATATACCTTTAATGTTCAGTGTTGATGGAGAGTGCTTATAACGGGTCTTATAGCTGGTGCTTACACAACCTTCTTACCAACCTCGGTCTCATGAAGGTTAGCGTACCTTTAGTTCCTAAAACCTATTTCCATTAATGGTAATGATGATGGCGGTGGTGGTAGTGGTGGCAATGGTGGTGGTAATGATGGTGGTGGTGGTAGTGGTGACAATGGTGGTGGTAATGATGGTGGTGACGGCGATGGTGATGGAAATTATGGTGGAGGTGGTGGTAGTGGTGGCAATGGTGATGGTAATAATGGTGGTGGTGGTAGTGGTGACGGCGATGGTGATGGAAATTATGGTGGAGGTGGTGGTAGTGGTGGCAATGGTGATGGTAATGATGGTGGTGGTGGTGGTAGTAGTGGCAATGGTGGTGGTAATGATGGTGGTGGTGGTAGTGGTGACGGCGATGGTGATGGAAATTATGGTGGAGGTGGTGGTAGTGGTGGCAATGGTGATGGTA
>OZ024740.1:390533289-390538289 GCA_964016885.1 Eledone cirrhosa | reverse complement strand
AATGAATTAAAATATACATCTTTATTTACAGAAATATATATACAAAGCAATAAGGAAATTACGAATAAAAGAAAATTAAAAGCAATAAAATGAAATAAGAAATTAAACAATGAAAGGAAGAGGAGAGGGGGAGTGACAGTCTACTTCCCTGTCTAAGCGGTTTCTCTCAACTACGTCCTGCAGACAAAATGGCGAAAGCATTGCCACGGAGAACGGTCAGCGACACCTGCTGCAACAGCCTCTCCGTCTCATGAAGCTCTTTCCTTAGTTGTGCTGTTGTTTTTTCGACTTTGCGAAGGTAAATAGCCTTTTGAGGATCTAGGACCCATGAAGTCTCAACGGCAACCAGAGTGAAAAGGAAGCGGTCAGTCAAACCCCGGTATTTGGCAATGTTCCTCTCCTCTGCACTGCAGGCGGCAATGCCTGGGTTTGCGGCTGAAGCGACATGGCTGGAAGCGGAGTACGAGCCGCAGCATATGGCATCCTAGATTAGGGATTTATCTCTCGTGAATTGAAAGAGTTATTCCGTCTCGCCACTATTGAGGTCAACTAGCTCCAGTTCTGATGGGAAACCATCTGCATCGAGGCTCCTTCGGATTATGTCATTCAGAACTACGTTACAGGAGACCCGCTCTGCGTTATGGCAACAGGATAGCTGGTGCAGACCGAACTCGTCAACAATCAACCAGGAAGCTTTTATCAGAATATTTATTATAATCAACGTAAATGAAATATGTTATCAAAGTCTAAAAAGATATATCTCATTCTTGTCCTTTCCATGGATTATGAATTACAGCAAACATGTTTGGATTTTTAAAATTCTATATATATTATAAAAGCAGACTTCCACAATCTTTTTGAGAACGTAAGGTCAAACTTTATGTTAATAGATCGCATATATACAAATTTGTATACATTTTTATGGCGTATTGAAAAGAGAAAGGACACTACCTAAGGCGTAATTGCAGTGCCTACTAGACTGGTAGAGAAAGTTAGAAAACAAAATCATTGGTTATCCTCAAACCCGCAATCTGTTCTGAATATAACGGAATTTACTCTGTTGCAAACAGTCATGAGTCAGGTTGTGCTGTGAAATCGGTCAACGGATTAAGTCGTCGTTATATCATAAAATATGCGTATTCGAAGTAAATTCTCAAGTTCCAGTTTCACAAAGATTAAACAAAACAAAAAAAAAGAATAGATAAGACTTGAGAAACGTTTGTCATGTATATTTCATATTCACTACCGTTTATTCTTGTTTGGCTCCCAAATTTTGAGAACAGAACATTGGCATATGTTCATAGAATTAAATCAATCAGTTTATGAAACGACTACTAACATACAACAGTTAAAAAAATGTTTCAATAAAATCTGTCAATAGAGTTTTATTATTGGTTTTCAAAATTATGATTTATCATCATTTTAACCTATGCTTTTCTTAAAACTGATATCACTAATCGTAAATATATTAATGTTTTATTTTGTTTTTTACTTTAATTTTGTAGCTATTAATCACTGAAATACGTTAACAATCACTCACATAAAAAAAAAGTGATAATGAAAATAATAGAAATGAAAATTTTTGTGCCAAGTAAAAAGAAAAATGGCTACACTTTCAATACCTTATCCTCTAATTCATAAATTTCTCACATTAGGACTTAGAAGCAAGTGTATTAGAATATAAGACAAAGTGTATGGTTTTCTGTAGGTATTAAAGAATTATTGATATATTTGATGTGTTCAAGCTTTAGGTATAGCTGTGGGGTGAAAAATTGACTTTGCAACTAGAAAGATCCCAGTTAGACACCCATTGCTTGGCACCTTGGGCAAGTATTTTCTACCATAGCATAGCATAAACTAATGCCTTGTATGTGACAGCTTGCAAGCAGAAACTGTGTGGGAGTCCATTGAGTGTCTGTGCGTGTGCGTGAAGGAGAGAGGGGGTGAGATGAAGGAGTAAGAGTGATAAATAAATAAATAAATAAATAAATAAATAAATAAATAGATAGAAAGATAGATAGAACTCTTTTACGAAATACCTATACAAGAAATGTGGCACACATGAATCCCAAAACCCAGACTTTGGTGGTATGTTTGACATGGGTTACAAGTAAAAGCAAATGCTTCTTTTACTTTAAAACTCTGTAGTATAGCTTTTTTCCTTGAAGTAACGCAAAAATTGAAATCACCTATAAATTGAGTTGATTAATAAGACGAGTACTTATTTCAAGGTATTGAAATGAGTAATCAGCTGACGAAAGACAATAGTATTAGTTGTATACCCAGCATTTAAATCAAACTGTAAATTATCTAATTAAAATATCTGCAACCTAGAGAGGCAGCATAATGCTTATATCGAATAGGAACTGAAAGTCTCTATGTTAAGAATGTATTATCTTAAACAGTCAACCACTTCGCAACAAATCTATTGATGACGATTCAAACTAATGAAAAAGTAAATTGGTATTTGTTTGCTGGAATGACGTCTTGGTATAGATAGTGAAACGTTTTAAGAATACAAAAGCAGTTTTCCACGAACAGAATATGGTATGACAAATTAACAAGAACTAACAAGCACGATTACATAGCTTATCCGAGCGTTAATATCGTCTAGCATGAATCCAAACGAAAATTAGGTTCCATCATAGTGTAACTGAAAATTTCTTTCAACACGAGAAAGAGTGAAAGCACGTTTTATTTGCTCCCAACACAAGTTTCAGTTTAGTTATTACGTTTAATAGCAATGAATAAAAGAAAGGCTGTATGATAGGCGACTAATCTGAAATGTATAGCTCAGTTTTAAATAAATGTTTAACAGTAGTTAATAGGGATTATAAGGCCAAAGGAAACCTGATCATTAAATTAGTTGAATTTATCTGTAAAACCTACGTGACCAAAATTCAAAACTACAGAAATGTTTAAGACCGGACCAAATAAGCTAAATCCAAAATACTTTCAGGAATACTAAAAGGCTTTCAAATCTAATCTAAAACAACATTTTTATTAGATTGTTATTTTTTAAATTTTGTATCAAAGCACGGCAAAAGCAGATACGTCAAACAAAATGCCTTGCGGTATTTAGTTATGTCATTTTACATTTTGATTTTGCCTTTCATCCTTTTAGTATCAATAAAATAAGCGAAGGACAGAAGTGGTTGTTTTGAACTGTGCTCTCTTTTAAAATGTGTAGAAAGCAATTTTACGTCAGAGTTGTACGAGAACACCTGACAATAAAATCTCCCGACAATCCAAGATGCAGTTTTAGTTTCTAATTTTATCTATTTCAATTCATGTAAGAGATAATTCCATACGGAAAGTTTACACGGTATTACTTCAATATTTCAATTCACAGAGGTCAATGAAGTTAATCGTCCCATAGCAAATATCTACAGAAAGTAAAATATTAGATAGATAAAACGACGATTGATTGGCAATTTAATGGAATAATGAAACAAACCAAAGTCTCCATATGCCAGTATGCGTATCTACAGCCTATTACTACTCACTCAGAAATTTGGATTTTATCTATATGCAGCTGGCGACAAATGGGCGACGAGTTGGCAGTCATTAAATCGTCAGATAAAATGTCTCTCTCTCTCTCTCTCTCTCTCTCTCTCTCTCTCTCTCTCTCTCTCTCTCTCTCTCTCTCTCTCTCTCTCTCTCTCTCTCATCTTCACTCTCTGAAATGGTTACGTTACGCCACGAGAAAGATATTGAGGAGGCACTCATTATGCGAAGGGTTAGCAGTTTCTTCTTGAAAAACTTATTTGAAATTAGAATCACCTAAAGACAAACCGATTTACATGCTGTACAGTACATAACTGTCATAACGTTAAAGAAGTTAGTTAATAAAGGAGCTGCCGCCATACATTTTGCAAATCCACTTATACTAGTGAGATCGATGTGGACTATGTTGTAGGTTAAGGTTTGAAGGATGAGAGTAGGTAATGTTAAGTATGTATTTTGATTGTGTTGAAACTAGTTTGTGATATTCACACTGAATGAGTTCCTTTGACTATGAAAATTGACAGGTTTCCTGAGGTGAACATAGTCAAGGTTGACTCCGGTGTGATGCCAACGGGAATCGGAAATAGACGAAACTAAATCATATAATGGATTTTAGTCTGTTACTCTAACTCAACAATCTTGGAAAAGAGGAATTCCAGAAGAGGTGCCTTTACATTTCAAAAGCGCCTCTGAACTAAAAGTTTGTAATAGGAAAATATTTATATTTATTCTGAAAAACTTATAGTTGACAATGAAATAACTATTTGTATAGAGAATCAGCCTGATTATTGATTGTACGAGAGTCTAGTACTGTTAAAAGAGATAATGTTCAGGATTTGATCGATAAGTTGCCTGCAAAGTATCATTCATATATATTGGTGCAAAACAAGGAAGCAACGATTTTCCCAGTCTGTAGAGTCAATTCTGAACCTTAAGATGCTCAGAGCAATATTCCTCTAATAAATGTTTTTATTAAAGCAGGGCATTGCAATAGGAAGATCGGTGAGTTGGCAGAAATGTCTGTCAGTATTTAGGTTATATACACCCACTTCATTGTTATCGTTTGGCTTCAAATCAGCAGTGACTCAGGAAAAATATCTCCTTTGTTCAAAGCTGTCGCAGCTAGGTGCATCACATTATTTTTCATTGCTGGCCTCGTGCCAAAAGTAGAAACAATTATTTTTCAATCATGGTGTATCGCGGTTAGTTTGGGGGAAGATTTTGCAGCTGGGTCTAGCATTTTGATCGGATACATTGAGAATACTCGTTGACAGGTGTTGTACTGAAATTAACTGGGGCTGTTTTTAGCTTATAAAAATATTGAGTTTTGAAAAATAATCTACTGAGGTAAAGAGCCAGTCTTTGAGAATTAGCCATCGCTTATATTAAGGGTGCGCATTCGTCTGGAGATTTTGAGGCCGAGTATTTTAAGCGATCTCGAGGGCTCCAGTTGCACGTTGCTCATGTGAAAGGTGTGATGATATTTCTTTGAA
>OZ024740.1:390470789-390530789 GCA_964016885.1 Eledone cirrhosa | reverse complement strand
CTACGCTATCTTGTTTTTGTATATATATATATATATATATATATGTTGGTACGTGTTGGTATGTATATTCTCTTTGATAGTTTGTATAATTTTGTACATAGATCTTTTGAATATGCATGCCAATTCTAACACATATATGTCCTAGAAACGATCGTTAAATAATGAACTTTTTTTGTTTAATATAAGGAACTGTTTCATTGTTTTATTCATTATTTTTTTAATATTTTATATATATATATATATATATATATATATATATATATATATATATATATATATAGAGAGAGAGAGAGAGAGAGAGAGAGAGAGAGACGGGTGAGTTGCATTACGTCGAGTGCTCTCCCTAATATTACATCAAGGTAGACTATACGGAATGACCAGTTCTATCCACTGGTGAACCAACAAACGTAAATAAATATATATATATATATATACATATATAGAATAGAATGAAACGAAATTTCATTTCTCACTCTTAGTACGGCAGTTACTTAAATGTAAATATGAATGTATGTATACATACATTCATATATGTATACAGACGTACAGTAGTATGTATATATACATGCACACATATATATATGCACGTATCGGTTTACCGAACATTTATTATAATATTCGGTTTGTTTGTAAACAAACAATCAGCCCGAATTATGCCGTACTGAGTTTAGGCAACCACGTCACCTTTTTGTTCAACACTGACACAGGAACGATGTACTAGTTTCAAGCTTATTAGCTATCGTCAGCATCGTATACCTTCCTGCGAGATGGTTGAACGTCTGAAAGTATATACTTTCCTCATGCATATTAATGGCTGAGCAGCCTAATTTGCATATCGAGTGAGTTTAGTCGGCCGGGCGCGCCGAAAACGATAAATGGAATAGAATGAAACGAAATTACATTTCTCACTCTTAGTACGGTAGTTACTTAAATGTAAGGCTGATTGTTTGTTTACAAACAAACCGAGCATAATAATAAATGTTCGGTAAACCGATACGTGCATATATATATGTGTGCATGTATGTATATATATACATACTACTGTATGTCTGTATACATCTACGCATGTAAGTATACATACATACATACTTACATATATATATATATATATATATATATATATATATATATATATATATATATATATATATATAGAGAGAGAGAGAGAGAGAGAGAGAGAGAGAGAAAGGGGTGAAATTGGAAATAGTACAGAAAATATATTTAAGGATCTGTTTTTTCTTTTTTTTCGTCAAAGTGACATTATTGAAAAAATGAGAGGGACAATTCTTTTTAAAAAGAGTTTTATAATGTATATAAAACATGAAGTATAACCGGTTTCGATGTATCAGTGAAATCCATCTTATAAAATCTTGAGCATTACAATTAAAAAGAATTAAAAATCAAAGATTTAAGGCAGGTTTGTTTATCTTTCTCCATACATATTTGTATGTGTGTGTATTTACGTATACATACAGGGTATCCCCAAAAATGTATACACACTTCAACAGCATTCTAATCAAAGTGTGTATACATTTTTGAGGTCACTCTGTATATATATATATATATATATATATATATATATATATATATATATATATATATATATATATATATATATATATATATATATATATATATATATACATATATATATATATATATATATATAGAGAGAGAGAGAGAGATAGATAGATAGATAGATAGATATATATAGAGAGAGTATATATATATATATTGTTGAGTGAGATGGTTACCAGTCAGAGTTTAGCTTTAAGCTATCTCTGTTATTGTATTAAATATTTTACTCTTGATAGGCCAGAGGTATTTATTTCCAGGTACCTTATAAATATGACTTTCCGTATTTATTACTGTTATGGGATATTGTGGTTTTTTTGGTTGTAACTTCTCTGTTTTTAGCCTAAGAAAATATATATATGCCTGTGTAAATAATTACATGCATACATTTATTTTTTAAAATTAATTGAGTTCTTAACACGTGGAATTGATATTAGTTTTGAAATAACTAATTAACCCGTGTGTGTTTAATATTTTATCTTAATTCGGCCGGAGATTTACATTCCCATTTGCCCCTTTAAAGCGTAACTTTCCGTATTTACTACGGTTATGAGATGCGGTTTGTTGTTCTGGTACAACTTCTGTTTTTAGACTAAGAAAATATCTATATGCGTGTGTAATTTATACACGCATACATTTATTTTTTTAATTTCAATTGAGTTCTGAACACGTTGGATTAATAATGTTTTTGAAAAAACTAATTAACCCGCGTGTATATCATTTTTTCTCTTTTCGTGTATCGTGGTTGTCTCCCCTTCCCGCTTAGTGACGCTATAATACTTCCTCAGTCAAAAACTGCTGGAATTTCAAATTTGGCGGTCATTCGATGCGTGAGGGAGCAGCTTAGCAGACCCGATTTTTAACTGCGGTAAGAATTTTTTCTTATATCAAAGTTTAATGGGCTTCCACTGATGATTTATAAGTACCCACCTAAATATATTCTTACATGAATATATGTTAGGCTTCTACATAAACTGGAAAAATTCTCCCAATTTGTAGAAAACTTATAATGAAACAATTGTTTGGAAAGAGAGATATATTTTAACTAATTATATCTCATAAAATAATACAACTGGCTTTCCACAAAATACATATAGTTAGCACCCCAAACACTTAAATTGGGTTTATACTAAAATATAACCTAATGTTTGTTGAGTGAGATGGTTACCAGTCAGAGTTTAGCTTTAAGCTATCTCTGTTATTGTATTAAATATATATATATATATATTAGTGAAGACGTGTGGCTGAGTGGTTAGAGAATTGGATTCGCAATCGTAAGGTTGTGAGTTCGATTCCTGGACAAGGCGATGCGTTATGTCCTTGAGCAAGACACTTTATTTCACGTTGCTCCTTCTACCTGGAGTTGCGACCGATAGATAGTATTAGCAATTGGAAAGACCAACGGAAACATTGTTCCCTCGGTCCGATTTGACGAAAGTCGATCGTTTCTTTATATATATATTAAAATAACCGGCTGGCGCTCCGCTAAGTATACCGGCATTTTATCTTTTCAGGAATCCCCCTCCACTCCAGTGCAAAGACACCGCAAGTCAGCGAGGGGGTGGGGTTTAACATGCTCTGATTTGTGGTTTTAATAGTTTTTAGGATTACTTAGTTCAGCAGCCAGTACGTTAAAGAAAATTGATAGTTACAACAATAGAGGCTGAACAGAGAACACATTTTTAACAAACTTTACAATAATTTGTACAACCATAATGGAAATTCCAAGTAACAGAAAATACATAATTTACACTGTTAGAGACTCATATTATTATAAGATGAAGAGATTGTTTGGCGAGCTCACCCTAGAGTATCCTACATACAATTGACCATGGGAGAAGCATGGTTTTCCCAAATGAAGGCCAGCCACTTTTAGGGTTTGACCCTGAGCTTTGTTGACTGTAATCGCGAAGATTAGTCTCTCTGTTGATCTAGTAACATTTTTTCTTCTGGAAAATCTGATCTTGCGGCCAGGCTGGGACTTTTGGGGTGGCATATCGGCAGTAACAATAACGATAAGCCGTCTGTGCTTTCGTGAAATAAATACGTTTGTTTATATTTTGTTTATGTGTATGCAAACATATCTGTACACAAATATATAATTATATATATATTAAAATAACAGATTAAAGTATAAGCAAAGACGCTGCTTTCACTCTTAACGGGATCTTCTGAAACTAAAAAAATCAATCTGTGAACGCAGAAGTAAATATTTCGAAAAACGTTGCAGACGATACTTTTGTTCGTGAAGACGTTCCTTGGCAATGAACGGAAAAAAGCGAAGATAATATGTCAGCAATGAGAACAATATTTGCTCTAGGGTTCTTATATATTTGATATATATTTATCCTTATCGAGCCCTCTTTGGATTTTAGTCTTCACATTTATTATTATTACTAATTATATATATATATATATATATATATATATATATATACGACGTTATAGCTATGTATCTATCTAAAAAGACAGACTAAGAAAGAGAGAGGAATGTCGTATAACCGGAAGTGTTGAAATTTGAAAATTTTAATGAAGTGAATATTTAAATAAACGATAAAATATCTTTAATCTTTTAATGAAATTAAGAAGACGAAAATACCCTCACTTTCTTATTGGGAAAAAGTTACAACTATGGTGCAAATTTCGTGCTTTTTGGTACAGCCGTTTGGCGAAAAGTTTGTTACATTCATACGGCCGTCAGCTTTAAAACATAGATATATTTATCCTTATCGAGCTCTCTTTGGATTTTAGTCTTCACATTCATTATTATTACTATATATAGTTACGGCCCTTTATGATCTGAGTTCAAATCCCGCCGAGGTTAACTTTGCCTTTCATCCTTACGGGGTCGATAAAATAAAGTACCAGTAATGCACTGGATTAATTGCTGGCCTTGTGCCAAAAGTAGAAATAATAATTATTACTATATATATATATATATGCCTATATATATATGTATGTGTGCGTGTATGTGTGTGTGTGCGTGTGCATATGTGTGTGTGCGTATGTGTATGTGTGCGCGTGTGTGTATGTGCATGTGCGTGTGCGTGCGTATGTGTGTGTGTGTGTATAGGGACATGTACGCGGAATATTTGTACTAATATTTCTATTAATTCATTAAACTGTCAAATAAGCTACAACAAACCACTTCTCGGTTGTTTTTGTGTTTTCTTAATTCTTAGTTCTTTTCTTTCTCGTAAGTTTGTTATATTTTCACCATTCTGTTTCATTCTTCTTCTTTTTAATAAATTGGGATTGGGTATTATTTACGAATGAAGAGAGAGGGGGGGGCGAGAGAGAGGGGGCGAGAGAGAGGGTACGTGTGTGTGTGTGTGTGCGAGAGAGAGAGAGTGAGAGAAAAAAACAGAGAGAGACAGAGAGAGAGAGAGAGGCAGAGAGAGAGAGAGAAGGGGGGAGGGGGGAGACACAGAGAGAGAGCGGGAGCAAGAGAGAGGGCGTGTGTGTGTGTGTGTGCGAGAGAGAGAGAGTGAGAGAGAGAGACAGAGAGAGAAAGAGAGAGAGAGAGAGAGAGAGAGAGAGAGAGAGAGAGAGAGAGAGAGAGAGAGAGAGAGAGAGAGAGAGAGAGAAAGGTGACTTAACTAAATGAAAGATAGAATATATTGAATTGCCGTTCATTCTTGATTCTTGCGAAAGCCTGGGAGGCAGAAATAATTGTTTGCTGCCAATTGTTTTGATATGAGAGGTCAACAATTGAAATACAGGAAGTCTTTGAGACGAAGCTAGTTATTTAATCGATTATTGGTTGTTGTTATTGGATAATAAATATCAATGTTAGTAATAGTATCTCCATGGATAATTCTGAGAAATTAATATTACTTCGTCGTTATTTTTGTTATAGAAATAGTCGAATTGTTTACCTAAGTCAGTGAGATGTAAATAATAGATCTGTACGCTGGTAAAGTAATTATTTGACAATTGCAAGGTTTCTTTTTCAAAGATTCGAATTTCTTCTCTGCAAATATGAAACATTATTGTGGGACAATTCCTTCTTTTTTTTATTAAAAAAAAAGAACAAGAAAAACATGGTTTACATTTGTATATGGACTTAGTTTACATTTGTATATGGACATGGTTTACATTTGTATATGGACTTGGTTTACATTTGTATATGGACATGGTTTACATTTGTATATGGACTTGGTTTACATTTGTATACGGACTTGGTTTACATTTGTATATGGACATGGTTTACATTTGTATATGGACTTGGTTTACATTTGTATATGGACTTGGTTTACATTTGTATATGGACTTGGTTTACATTTGTATATGTATTTGGTTTACATTTGTATATGGACTTGGTTTACATTTGTATATGGACTTGGTTTACATTTGTATATGGACTTGGTTTACGTTTGTATATGGACTTGGTTTACATTTGTATATGTATTTGGTTTACATTTGTATATGGACATGGTTTACATTTGTATATGGACTTGGTTTACATTTGTATATGGACTTGGTTTACATTTGTATATGGACTTGGTTTACTTTTGTGTATGGGCATGGTTTACATTTGTATATGGACTTGGTTTAAATTTGTATATGGACTTGGTTTACATTTGTATATGGACTTGGTTTACATTTGTATATAGACATGGTTTACATTTGTATACGGACTTGGTTTACATTTGTATATGGACATGGTTTACATTTGTGTATGGACAGGGTTTACATTTGTATATGGACTTGGTATACATTTGTGTATGGATATGGTTTACATTTGTATATGTACTTGGTTTACATTTGTATATGGACATGGTTTACATTTGTATATGGACTTGGTTTATATTTGTATATGGACTTGGTTTACATTTCTATACGGACTTGGTTTACATTTGTTTATAGACATGGTTTACATTTGTATATGGACATGGTTTACATTTTTATATGGACATGGTTTACATTTGTATATGGACATGGTTTACATTTGTATATGGACTTGGTTTATATTTGTATATGGACATGGTTTACATTTGTGTATGGACATGGTTTACATTTTTATATGGACATGGTTTACATTTGTATATGGACTTGGTTTATATATGTATATGGACTTGGTTTACATTTGTGTATGGACATGGTTTATATTTGTATATGGACATGGTTTACATTTGTGTATGGACATGGTTTACATTTGTATATGGACATGGTTTACATTTGTATATGGACTTGGTTTACATTTGTATATGGACTTGGTTTACATTTGTATATGGACTTGGTTTACATTTGTATATGGACTTGGTTTACATTTGTATATGGACATGGTTTACATTTGTGTATGGACATGGTTTATATTTGTATATGGACTTGGTATACATTTGTGCATGGACATGGTTTACATTTGTATATGTACTTGGTTTACATTTGTATATGGACATGCTTTACATTTGTATATGGACATTGTTTATATTTGTATATGGACTTGGTTTACATTTGTATACGGACTTGGTTTACATTTGTATATGGACATGGTTTACATTTGTATATGGACTTGGTTTATATTTTTATATGGACATGGTTTACATTTGTATATGGACATGGTTTACATTCGTATATGGACTTGATTTATATTTGTATATGGACATGGTTTACATTTGTATACGGACTTGCATATTGAGAGGCCGACAGCTAAAGAGATGAGGATTTATAACGCCAATTAGATTGGCAGTATCGGTAGTGGGTCGGACACCATGCTTTGCAGCATAGAGTTGCGGCCCTTTATGATCTGAGTTCAAATCCCACCGAGGTTAACTTTGCCTTTCATCCTTACGGGGTCGATAAAGTAAGGTACCAGTCGCGCACTGGGGTCGATTTAATCGACTTTCCCCTCCCCCAAAATTGCTGACCTTGTGCCTATATAAGAAACCAATAATATGCCAACCTAACTTACTTAACTATCGCACAGTACAACTTATAACAAGCGTTGTAACAAATTCATTGTTGTAAATGATGGGAACAATCTATATCTGATGAGCATTTCTTACCCATTCAGAGCTGTGTTCGAGTCCTTTCATAGGTTTAGAATATTCAGCATTATGTCAGTCCGAAGAAAAAACTCAATTTTGCCATTCTACACCATCCTTGTTTCAGACCTGTCAACTCTCTCCGTCCGACGAGGAGATCTCCCACCCACTTTGGGATGGGGGGGTGATGTCTTCTCTTGTGAAAATGGGTATAGCTTTCATTATCTGAGTTCAAATCCTGCCGAGGTTGACTTTGCCTTTCATCCTTACGGGGTCGATAAAATAAAGTACCAGTAATGCACTGGTTAATTGCTGGCCTTGTGCCTAAAGTAGAAACAATTATGTAAAATCTCATTTCGCCTCATTTTTCACCGTTTTGAGGGCACTTTTTATCATGGTACTCCCCGTTTGGGCTTGTAGAGGTTGGCAGGTCTGTTGTTTTGGTAATTCGTGTGTGATAGTCAATCCTAGGCTGACTATTGCATGCACTCACGCTTAGTCAAAGGAAATCGACATTCCTGGGTAGGCAGTCACAAGTAAGATGTAAGCCTCTGGCATAGCAAGACAGCTATGTAAGTTCAATCAAAGTTCGAAGATAGTTCATTCATTTAATTCCCTAATAATTATGCAGAATCATTAAATTCACAATTCACACTTCCAAACCGTTAAGAACTAAAATACCTTTGTATATAATTGAAAAGGTACTAATAATTTGGATTGGGATTTTTACTCGTTAGTATTGTTGATAATTATTTAGAATCTCTCCTCTCTCACCTAGAGTTATTTGTAGTAGTATAAAACAGTTTTTCGATCCTCAAAAAACACTGGTTTGGCACTGGTTTCCATTATTTTACACCACACCACACCACATCACACTCTTTGTAGCAAAGAGTTACGGCCCTTTATGATCTGAATTCAAATCCTGCCGAGGTTAACTTTTCCTTTCATCCTTACAAGGTCGATAAAATAAAGTACCAGTCACGCACTGGGGTCGATTTAATCGACTTTTCCCTGTCCCAAAATTACTGGCCTTGTGCCTATATAAGAAACCATTATTTTACACCACACTACTAGTGATGAATTTAGACGAGTCACTGATATAGTTGTTTGTTCGTTTTTGTTATTGTTGTTGTTTTAGTTGCTGTTCTTAGTCAAGTTAAAGATTACTTTACTTTTTCTAATAATTGTCTCTACTTTTGGCACAAGGCCAGAAATTATCCCAGTTTATTACTTGTACTTTATTTTTTATCGACCCCCGTAAGGAAGAAAGGCAAAGTTAACCTCGGCGGGATTTGAATTCAAACTATAAAGGGCCGTAACTCTTTGCTGCAAAGCATGGCGTCCGACCCTCTACCGATACTGCCAATCCACCGCCCTACTCTTTCTAATAATAATGGTATGGATGGCTTAGCTTTTCCATTTCTCTCTTACAAGCCTGACACCTTGTTCTTAGTTAAAACAAATCAATATTACGGCTGCTATAAAATCACTTTCCCCAAAGCTCTAAATATTAGTCCTCAAGTCTAACCAAACGTAAATATTATTGTGTTGTAGGAGAATTTGGTGTGATTTTATTTAAACTGTGGAAATGGGTCACCCTATATTATACAGCGGTTTACTATTGCAGAGACTTAAAGTTCACTTGAACTAGCAATCCGATCCTATTTTATTATGTCAATAGACTAACATGATTAACAGGGCGTTTCGTTTGAGAATATTCAATACAGTAATGTAAAGCATGATTACTCAATGACCAGTGTAAAACAAGTTTCCGTTTTCAGTGGTTGGTATCATGAGTTAAATCATGTGCTGGAATCCCATTTTCTAGACTTGCTCATGTTTTATTAAATTCATTTAAAAACCATGTTAACAAATTAATATTAAATCTTATCTTATACATACATTTTTAAGCATAGCTAAAACATAGAATATTTTAGTGTTTTTATCATTTCGTTACTATATCAAATAATTACACTTTTTACACAAGCTTGCGCCTTCTCTGTTTAATTTCTTAAAGCGTGCAAATAACGAGTATAATCCACTAATGGGAGAACGAACACTCATGAATCATGATTAAGACCCATAATCACGAAAAGAATGTGACTATTAGAAACCTAATAATATTTAGTAGGGATGTAGTCGCTAAAATTATAATATACTAGAATATTTTTCCATATGTTGACGCATATATGTGTGTATGGATGTGTATGTATGTGTATGTGCATATGCATACATTTATATGTATGAGTATGATAAATATAAACGCGCAAACACAGACACACTTACAAAAATACACACTCACAGACATACATTCACACAGGCAGCAGAAGTAAAGAGAAAGGAGTAGTATGAGTAATCAAACTACTACTCTCTCTATACGTTGTAACAGAATCGCAGAAATTTATATACAAATACTCGCTTTTCTTTAATGAAGATGTTTTATTTTCTCTATTTCACTTTGGTGTTTCTGAGATTCAGAGTAAATATATACACGTTTCCTTCTATTATAATTCTATTTATGTCTGGGATGCAGCGGATCCTGTCAAAATTTTCGACAAATTGTTCTCATACTGTCTTAATCGTTCGATTTTATTTTGAAGATTAATTGTAGGCAGAGAAACTAAAACGTCGAAGCAAAAGTAAATAAGGTTATGACATAAACAAATTATCACGCCAGTACAGGATGAATTCTGCAATTAAGTGAACTTAAGTAGTACTTTATAACATAAATTCAATACTTAGATAACAGTATAGATTATGTTTATTGTGAAGTTGACCTAATTCATAGCATAGTTGTAAATAGAAAGTATGACCGAGTAAAATGCCTTAAAAAATTCGTTGGACATTCAAGTAAAGTTTTCAAGTAGCGTGCCTTTATTTTAAACGTACATATTTATGTGTATGTGCGCGCATATTTATATATGTATGTATGTATGTATGTATGTGTGTATGTGTGTGTGTATGTACGTATTCCTATAATTAGAATAGCAGGGAAACGTTTAAAAGATTATCTTTGTGTTGGTATTATATACATTTATATATATATAAATAGGAGCGCAAAACATACACACGCGCGCACACACACACACACACACACACACACACACACACACACACACACACACACACACACACACACACACACACACACACACACATATATATATATATATATATATATATATATATATAAGTTAAAACAATGAAATAAAAATTCAAGTCATTAGAAATATACTTCACTGCTTTACGATCATTTCTAGGTGATAATAATACATCGTACGCATGTTTCGTTATCATTATCGATCGATATTTTGTAACTAACCCTACATAGATCGATAACGAAATATGCGTACGATGTATTATTATCACTTAGAAACGATCGTAAAGCAGTGAAGTATATTTCTAATGACTTGATTTTTTATTTTATTGTTTTAACTTATATCATGACTCTGTTTTCCTTTTGATGTTTTATTGTTTTCCGGGATTTATTTTAACCTACAACATTTTCAACATATGGATTACATTGAGTTTTTCATGCAGACTAGACCCCACAACTAACCGTGGATATTTCTCTATATATATATAATAAACAAAAATAACCGAGATTAAATTACGGTTGTACTATCATCTCGTCTAAACTATTTTATGAATATATATACTAACGGCCATCGCCTCGGTCTCTATTGTGCTTAAATCTATGCATAAGATACCTATTGTCATCTGTCATAATGTCCATTTTCATTAGAATAAAAGATATTAAAAGGTATTTAAATATTACATAACATAACTTTTAAACTTTATTTAGAATATCTAAATACAGAAAATAATAAAGAAAAGAATTGGAAAAATGTTTTCTACGAAACTAATAAAACATTTACAGAACTTCAGTATATAGAATGGTTTTAACGTCGATAGTTTTATAGGCCTGACTACCTCCGGGGATCATTTGTGAGAGATTTGGCATTCACTGTAATGTTTTGGGTGGAAAGGATTGCTCTTTCACACAGCCACTCTTTATTGAAATGATGAATTTGGAAATTGGTGAACATTTAATTAATGAAGTTTACAACGATTTCCACAACAGTACAAAATAACGAAGGATCAAAACATCCTTCAGTATCAAGGGATTGTTTTTCTATAAATTGAAACGGCCGAGAGGTGCTTATTTGTAACTTCGAGTGGCCCTTCTCTTCCCGCTTCTGTTATTCGTCCTGAAGAAATCTCCTAGGCTGGAAAATTCCGATGCCCCCCCCCCCCCTCCCATTCCATTTTCGGAAAAGAATGCGATATATAATAAGAAAGAAAATAATCGAAAATGTATTCTACGAAAAAAAAAAAAAAAAAACATTTACAGAACTTCAGTATATACAATGTTTTTAACTTTTTTTCTTTTGAGTGTATATGAAGAGTTTGTGGGGTTTTCCTTGTCTGGAATAACCTAGATACAATTGACTATGTGAGAAACATACCTCTTCTAGATAGAGACCGACAACCTGCAGGGTTTGACCTTGGGACTTGTTAATGGCCATTGTGTATACATATGTACATTATAACCTTTCTTCTAACCTTTAAAAGTTTCCTCGCTATATTTCTGTCTGTAAAAACACATTAAGTTTAAATATTCTCAATCGCAGCTTCTCTTCAAGCAACTCTATTATTTTTCTTATATATTATTATTTTAAAAATATATTTGAAAGTATATACATATACATCAGTGTACATAAGTATGTGTATGTATATAAATGCAGATATATATATATCATTTACCTGCAACGCTACACCAACTATATATATATATATATATAAAAATATATATAAAACCGTAGAGCAAGAGACCTGTGTGTTTACGTATTTGATATAACCTTATAGTTACTTCATACTTGTATACATATATATATATATATATATACATATATGTGTGTGTGTCTATCTGTGTAGGTATGCATACATACATACACATACACATACACTCACCCAGTCGCGTACACATACCCACCCAAACATCCGACACAAAGCAAACACACAATTAAATATATATATTTAATAGAAATAAATAAAGAAGGCCATGTCTGAATAAGGTCAAACAAATTAACAGTGATCTCTTTGTCATATTCTCACCGTGTCTGTAAAAAGCATTTTTTTACAAAGTTATGTGTTCAAAGATTATTAGGTCATGAAATAATTATCTGGTTAAAAATACAGTTTGTAGTCAGATAAACATTCTATGATAAGAGGTACTGTGGGCAAACGGAAATCTACTAGAAAATTTAATACCATCTATGTCAACTTGTACTACATGGCCAAATGTTCTTGTTTAGTTCCACATTGATGTAATAACTCTATGATCAAAATGTTAAAGCAGTAACTATCGCTTTTATTTTCTAACGCCTACCCTAAATCTGATAGGCGGCGAATTAGTAGAGTCGTTAGAATGTCGGAGAGAATGGTTGGAGGTATTCGTTCCGGCTCTTGGCACTGAGTGCAAATCCCGAGGTCAACTTTGCTTTTCATTCTTTTGAGCCGGATAAAAATGTCCCAGTCCAGTCGATACTTCCTCTATATCTTGTTCTCCCTTCCTCTCTATCACTCTTTCTCCTTCTCTGGAAGAAATTGGCTATGTTGAGACCTTGAGAGGGGATGGGCTCCGTCAGATTTAAGAATGCCCAGGAAACGTTGTGTGTCACAACGTCCTCCCTGCGACTCTATTATGAGTTACAGGTTCATGCATACATACTTACATACATAGTGGATCTACCAATATATTATTAATAATCTCCGAATTCGTTTTAGCTGCACATCGAGCAATTGAGACAGCCTAGCTTTTCTTTCAGCATCAAGTGACAGAACATTTATTCGTTTAAGAAATGTTACATGGTGTCTTCTATGCTTTACCTGAAATTGAAATGATACCTTACAACGCAACAGAGAGTGATCAGATAAACAACATGTGCTATGGAACGAACGAGTATGACGAACGTGCCTTAATAAGAAACCATTATGGCAGTATCGGTAGAGAGTCGGATACCATGCTTTGCAGTATAGAGTTACGGCCCTTTATGATCTAAGTTCAAATCCCGCCGAGGTTAACTTTGCCTTTCATCCTTCCGTGGTCGATAAAATAAAGTACCAGTAATGCACTGGTGAAATGCTGGCCTCGTGCCAAAAGTAGAAACAATTATTATTGAAACCATTTCTTAAAATGCAGCAAATTCATTTAAATAGCAAAACCATTTTCATGAATCTCAAAAGCCACCAAATAAGCACAACATTCACATCCATGTCATTTATAAATTATAAAGTATTTGTTCTGTTTCCAGAGAGTTTTAATGAAGAAATATATTTGCAGGGGCCAATAGCATTGTAACTTTAAATGGAGAGAGTAGATTCAAAGCGGAATCAAAATTGAGTTTTGTACACATGGACATGTTATGCATGTATATATATATATATATATATATGTGTGTGTGTGTGTGTATATATATATATGTGTGAGTGTGTGTGTGTGTGTGTGTGTGTAAGAGAGAGAGGGGATGCACGTGTGTGTGCTCGCTCCTCTGCTCGTTAGAAGTGTTTTTATTGTAGATATTGAACAATTTAAAAATATCTTTTACTCGAACAAATGAGACAACTGTTTCTTTAACACTTTGAATAAGATAGACTTCAGGAATTTATTTGGCAAAAGTATGCCGATGGTTAAACTCAGCAATAAAGAATGTTCATTGTCAACAACTTTATAAAGTGAAAATATAAAACTATAATTCTAAAATCTTTTTCACGATTCCTTTGCAACCTACTTAGCCTGCTTAAACATTAATGTATCCCTAAAAAGTCAATATTGATAGTTTTCTTTCAATACTTTTATAAGGAGATATTTGGTTAGAGTGTACGACAAAGTGTCAAGGGGTATTTCTTCGGGCTCTCTGCATCACAGGACTCAGTGGCGATGTTTATCGACGGGCAGAATACAAATAGCCAGAGCAAATACCGAAAGGTATCTCGTCAAACACTCTGATATTCCATAAATCAACTAACTGTTTTATACTGATATTTTATTTTATTGATCCTGAGATGACAGCCAAAGTTAACCATGACGAGATTTGAACTCAGAGCACCAAAAGCCAGAAGAAATACATGATGGACATTTCTTCTACGCTCTAACGACTCCGCCAATTCGCCACTTACATTAAGTAAGTCTTTAACCACGTGCTAACGTTGTAAATGAATAAAGTTTAGCAATTACAAGATCTCGGTTTAAAAGATATTTTAATCGCTGATTCTTGTGACGTCCGTTCAGATGTGGTTAGTTCTTAGGAATATGAATAATATATTATAACTTCAAACCATAGTCAATAAACTCGAAGGCGGATGAACTCCGTACTTAATATATGCATACTAGAATCACGTTGTCTTTGGTAGAGACTCATAACGAGTTACGCCATACATCCATGTAAACATATCATACGTGTGTGCTTGTGTTGCTGTGTATGTGTGTGTGTGCGTACGTATGTGTATGCAATGTAAATCAATTAGTCCAATATACTAATTAATATTTATTTATTTAATGCACGTACACGCATATTGTAGAAAAATATTTAGCTTATGTCTGAATTGTCAGTAAGCCACATAGTTTTAAGCTAGTTGATTCATTTCATGATCTGTTCAATATGCCAGGTCACTCTTGAGTGCTACTGGTAACATGTAACCTAGTACAATCTGTCGCGTGGTCGGGTCGTCGTCGACTAAACCGGCAACCCCACCAAGTTTACTTGGTGAGGAGGGTGATTTTGGACACCCTGGAGGACAAAAAACAAAACCTGACAAAGGGTGGAAGAACTCATAAGAGTCAACGGTCATCTAAAAACAAAAACCCAGCCAAATCAATGGGTGGCAATAGTTCCAGCTGTACGCATCGAAAGACTAGTGTAGTGGTTCTGAGATCAATGCAGCTTTGCAGATGATCAATGTAAATTGACAATGGAAAGGCGCTCCCGCTCGTGTTAGAAGAGAACTATTGACTTTCATGAGAAGCAGTGACCCATGATTGTATTCAGCAACCGAAACAAATATGAAGTACACCAAATCCAATGCTCCTAGAGGCGGCCCTGGTTCTTCTTATTTGCGAGTGTAAACTCGGCCAGATTAGATTAGATTAAATCAATATGCCATGTAGATTGTCGAGGGCGGATCGGAAACACTAACTAATAAACCATTAGATAGAGCCATCAACGTGAAGCTATCCCACAATGCTCCCACAATACTCCGTCTGAATTGTCATGGTTATGTAACTGCTAAACGTAATAGAATAAAGCAGTGCTGATCAATCACCCCACCAGATTGGTTTTAAGCTGACGATGGGGTTGATATTGTATTTAAGCTGACCATGGGGGTGATTATGGTTTTAAGCTGACGATGGGGTTGATATTGTATTTAAGCTGACGATGGGGTTGATATTGTATTTAAGCTAACCATGGGGTTGGTAATGTATTTAAGCTGACCATGGGGTTGATATTGTATTTAAGCTGACCATGGGGTTGATATTGTATTTAAGCTGACCATGGGGTTGATATTATATTTAAGCTGACCATGGGGTTGATATTATATTTAAGCTGACCATGGGTTGATATTGTATTTAAGCTGACCATGGGTTGATATTGTATTTAAGCTGATAATGGGGGTGATTATGGTTTTAAGCTGACGATGGGGTTGATAATGTATTTAAGCTGACGATGGGGTTGATATTGTATTTAAGCTGACCATGGGGTTGATAATGTATTTAAGCTGACGATGGGGTTGATATTGTATTTAAGCTGACGATGGGGTTGATATTGTATTTAAGCTGACCATGGGGTTGATATTGTATTTAAGCTGACCATGGGGTTGATATTGTATTTAAGCTGACCATGGGGTTGATAATGTATTTAAGCTGACGATGGCGTTGATAATGTATTTAAGCTGACGATGGGGTTGATAATGTATTTAAGCTGACGATGGGGTTGATAATGTATTTAAGCTGACGATGGGGTTGATAATGTATTTAAGCTGACCATGGGGTTGATAATGTATTTAAGCTGACCATGGGGTTGATATTGTATTTAAGCTGACCATGGGGTTGATATTGTATTTAAGCTGACCATGGGGTTGATAATCTATTTAAGCTGACGATGGGGTTGATAATGTATTTAAGCTGACCATGGGGTTGATATTGTATTTAAGCTGACCATGGCGTTGATATTGTATTTAAGCTGACCATGGGGTTGATAATCTATTTAAGCTGACGATGGGATTGATATTGTATTTAAGCTGACCATGGGGTTGATATTGTATTTAAGCTGACCATGGGGTTGATAATCTATTTAAGCTGACGATGGGGTTGATAATGTATTTAAGCTGACGATGGGGTTGATAATGTATTTAAGCTGACCATGGGGTTGATATTGTATTTAAGCTGACCATGGCGTTGATATTGTATTTAAGCTGACCATGGGGTTGATAATCTATTTAAGCTGACGATGGGGTTGATATTGTATTTAAGCTGATCATGGGGTTGATATTGTATTTAAGCTGACCATGGGGTTGATAATCTATTTAAGCTGACGATGGGGTTGATAATGTATTTAAGCTGACGATGGGGTTGATAATGTATTTAAGCTGACCATGGCGTTGATATTGTATTTAAGCTGACCATGGGGTTGATATTGTATTTAAGCTGACCATGGGGTTGATAATGTATTTAAGCTGACCATGGGGTTGATATTGTATTTAAGCTGACCATGGGGTTGATATTGTATTTAAGCTGACCATGGGTTGATATTGTATTTAAGCTGATGATGGGGGTGATTATGGTTTTAAGCTGACGATGGGGTTGATAATGTATTTAAGCTGACCATGGGGTTGATATTGTATTTAAGCTGACCATGGGGTTGATAATCTATTTAAGCTGACGATGGGGTTGATAATGTATTTAAGCTGACCATGGGGTTGATATTGTATTTAAGCTGACCATGGGGTTGATATTGTATTTAAGCTGACCATGGGGTTGATATTGTATTTAAGCTGACCATGGGGTTGATAATGTATTTAAGCTGACCATGGTGTTGATATTGTATTTAGGCTGACCATGGGGTTGATATTGTATTTAAGCTGACCATGGGGTTGATATTGTATTTAAGCTGACGATGGGGTTGATATTGTATTTAAACTGACCATGGGGTTGATAATGTATTTAAGCTGACCATGGGGTTGATATTGTATTTAAGCTGACCATGGGGTTGATATTGTATTTAAGCTGACCATGGGGTTGATAATGTATTTAAGCTGACCATGGGGTTGATAATGTATTTAAGCTGACCATGGGGTTGATATTGTATTTAAGCTGACCATGGGGTTGATATTGTATTTAAGTTGACCATGGGGTTGATATTGTATTTAAGCTGACCATGGCGTTGATATTGTATTTAAGCTGACCATGGGGTTGATAATGTATTTAAGCTGACCATGGGGTTGATAATGTATTTAAGCTGACCATGGGGTTGATATTGTATTTAAGCTGACCATGGGGTTGATAATGTATTTAAGCTGACCATGGCGTTGATATTGTATTTAAGCTGACCATGGCGTTGATATTGTATTTAAGCTGACCATGGCGTTGATATTGTATTTAAGATGACGATGGGGTTGATATTGTATTTAAGCTGACCATGGGGTTGATAATGTATTTAAGCTGACGATGGGGTTGATATTGTATTTAAGCTGACCATGGGGTTGATAATGTATTTAAGCTGACCATGGCGTTGATATTGTATTTAAGCTGACCATGGGGTTGATAATGTATTTAAGCTGACGATGGGGTTGATATTGTATTTAAGCTGACCATGGCGTTGATATTGTATTTAAGCTGACCATGGAGTTGATATTGTATTTAAGCTGACGATGGGGTTGATAATGTATTTAAGCTGACCATGGGGTTGATAATGTATTTAAGCTGACCATGGGGTTGATATTGTATTTAAGCTGACCATGGGGTTGATAATGTATTTAAGCTGACCATGGCGTTGATATTGTATTTAAGCTGACCATGGGGTTGATAATGTATTTAAGCTGACGATGGGGTTGATATTGTATTTAAGCTGACGATGGGGTTGATATTGTATTTAAGCTGACCATGGGGTTGATATTGTATTTAAGCTGACCATGGCGTTGATATTGTATTTAAGCTGACCATGTGGTTGATATTGTATTTAAGCTGACCATGGCGTTGATATTGTATTTAAGCTGACGATGGGGTTGATATTGTATTTAAGCTGACCATGGCGTTGATATTGTATTTAAGCTGACGATGGGGTTGATATTGCATTTGAGCTGACGATGGGGTTGATATTGTCTTTAAGCTGACCATGGGGTTGATATTGTATTTAAGCTGACCATGGGGTTGATATTGTATTTAAGCTGACCATGGGGTTGATATTGCATTTGAGCTGACGATGGGGTTGATATTGTATTTAAGCTGACCATGGGGTTGATATTGTATTTAAGCTGACCATGGGGTTGATATTGTATTTAAGCTGACCATGGGGTTGATAATGTATCCATACACATTTCGATTTTTGTTTGAATTGGCGTCATACACGTGATGAATATTTTAGATTATGTATAGTCAACCATTTCTGTGTCAATGACCAATTTGTAGATGTACGACATAATATCTTTTGACACGTTATATATAATATTTGGAGTAGGTTGGCCAGGTTGCAAGAACGTCGACTGAAATGTTTTGCAGTTTTTGTTCTGGTTTTCCGCTATGGGGTCAACTTTGGCTGTCATTCTTCTGTGAGTCAATAAATAAAGTAACACGCACACACACACACTCTCTCTCTCTCTCTCTCTCTCTCTCTCTCTCTCTATATATATATATATATATATATATATATATATATATATATATATGTGTGTGTGTATATTTATTAAAAAACAGATTCAAGTTTAAGCAAGGAATCGCTACTTTCACCCTTAGCGGGATCTTCTGATCGAGCCCTCTTTGGATTTTAGTCTTCAAATTTATTATTATTACTATATATATGTATATATATATAGAGAGAGAGATAAATACATAGATGTGTATATATATGTATATGTGTGTCTGTGTGTGTGTCTGTGTGAGTGTATGTGTGTGTGTGTGTGTGTGTGTGTGTGTGTGTGTGTGTGTGTGTGTGTGTGTGTGTGTGTGTGTGTGTGTGTGTGTGTGCGCGTGTGTGTGTGCGTGTGTGTGTGTGTGTGTGTGTGTGTGTAAGGCCTAACTTATATGTGGAACACCATTTTGTTCATTAAGAAAGCAAATTGTAAGTTAGTGTCTGTCTGATGTTTGGCCTGGGGACAATGTCCAGCTGAATTCGACGTGTACTACACAGTAAATAGGTCAATCCAAAACTAAGGTGACAGGTAGGAGTACTGTAGCGAAATATGGCCGGTTTGTTATTTATTTTCATTTTCAAATATCGTTCTGATGTATCCTATTGGTCGAGTGCATTTTTCACTGAAATACTCTGTATAGATTAGTAGCGATAAAAGAAGACACACTGTAGTGGTCTGGGAATTTTTTAAATATGCAATATTAAATAGTTGCTCGAGAAGAGCTCTTTGAAATTTCAAGAGATCACAATCATTTTACACTTGGATTTAACACTCCTAGTGACAAGAAAGCTCATGTGATCAGGGTCATCAGTATGGAATTGCAAATACTTATGACTTCTCGTGACCACAAACTTATTCTAAAGCTGTACTCAACCTGAGGCATAGAAATATTCCCAGTGAGACTAGCGATGTAGATAAGAAAGTCCAACTGTTATACTTGTGACAGCAATTTTCACTTGAACGTTTTCTGCACATAAGAGCAGCAAAGCCAGAAGGAAAGAGAACTGCAGTAGAGACATCGATAACAAGTATCAGAAGATGCTTCTGTCCTCAGAACACCACTGTTCCAAACTCTGAAATTGCTAGAGAAACCACCCCACCATCAGTGCCAAAAAATGGACTCCCATGGACCATTTATACCGGTCATTAACAATGGTGGTAGTAAAGAGGGGTGGCAAAAGAGAGTGGTCAACAGCAACAACAACAGCAAATATCAAGGGACTTCAGTGTTCACCTCGTCCTCGCCGAACGAGAGCCTTCCCTCCCCTCTTTCAGCCAACAGCACTACCTCCTCGTCTTTGGCAATGAGGACATGATGAATATCCGGGAGATGTAAAACATAATTGGAAAGAAAGAGAGAAAGGATACCTAAAAAGGAATTATTGTGGCCCCGAGTATGAGTACCTTATAAACAAAATATCGGAGATAAAACAGAGGTTATAGTAAATTATACTTGACTATAACCTCTCCGAAGATATTCTTATGTTAGAAACCAATATCTAGTTACACCTCTATAAGGTTTGAGTTCAAATGCTGCCTTGGAGTGTTAAATCCAAATGAGATGACTGTAATCTCTGGAAACTTCAAAGAGCTCTTCTCTAACAACTATTTAATACTGCATATTGGAATATTTCCCCAGAGCACTATTGTGTGTCTTCTTTTATCGGTACTTATCTATACAGAAATTTAACAGTATTTCAGTGCAAAATATACTCGATCAATAGAATACATCAGAACGATATTTGAAAATGAAAATAAATAACAATCCTTTTTGATAATCGTTCGTCTGGTTTGTTCTATCTCACAGCTCCAAGATATTTCCACTGTTCAAAGAATAATATTTTAACCAGATCATAAAAGCTAATCATTAAAATAACATAATTATAAAGAAATAAGCAAACAGTTTGAAAAATAAAGATAATACCGACTGGTTTCTCCGATAATGATAACATGTATATATGTATGTGCATGTATGTGTGCCTGTGTGTGTGCAAACTTAAATGGACTTCCGTCGATTTCGCCTACTCATAAAATTAACGTGTAATCGATTCTGTATGCCATAAACATGCATACTATAAATGTAATTGTTAGAGAGATTCGTTATGACATATAAATTCAATCAAGCGACGTGGGCCAACGTGAGGCTATAATATATATATATATATACTAGGAGAGGTACCCGGCGTTGCTCGGATATTAAATAGCAATTGTGTATACCATTTATGTCAATACTTCAGTGATGCTTCGAAAACTATACTTTTACAAAATCATCCGATTTTTCCAAAAGGGGGTTCCTGCCCCCAGGGGTCCCCTACCCAATATGTGCCAATTATGTAGGACAAACGTAGCCCATGTGTCAAGTTTTGTGAAAATCGGTTGCGAACTCCAGAAGTTATGACGTTTTGTTGCATTGCACAAGGAAGTGGTTAAAGTGGTTAAAGGAGTTATCTACCGGGGGGGGGGGGTAATAATCAATATCTGGAAAAATGACAGCGCCCATGACCATCCGGAGTACATAAGTAACCTATGTCTTAAGTTTGGTGAAAATACTGTAGAAATGCATAAGGTTTATACATACGCGCGTGCGTTCGTGTGTGTGCGTGTGCGTATGCGTGTGCGCGTGTGTGTGTGTGTGTGTGTGTGTGTGTATTTGTGTGTGCGTATATATGTGTATGTCCGTCGGGGCATACGTATGTACTGGCCTAAATCTTCACTATTTACTTTTACTATTTTAATAACCTCTGTCATTTTCGTTTTCAATTTTATTTACATCATTCTTAAACTCCGGGGCTGGAAATCATTCTGTTATTTTAAATAGAATATTAGTCTAACGACTCCATTTATACCATAAACTTGGTCTTGTCTTTGCATGAAATTGTTCTTCAGGCTCCACATAACGATGTATTATACTCGCTTTTTTCCCGTTCATTGCCAGGGAACGTCTTCACGAACCAAAATATCGTCTTCCTGTTTTCGTTCGGTTGCAACGTTTCTCGAAATATTTACTTCTGCGTTCACAGATTACTCTCAGTTCAATTTGAATGGGAAATTCCTGTTTCATCGATTTTCTCCGTAACCATGGAAACTTGTAGTAGCCAAAAGTTTATTAACAGCGAAATAACGTTGTCTTTGACATGTTATTTTAAATAAGACAATGAATTGAAAAATACTACTTACTGTTAGTGGTGGCTAACATGTATTAGAAATAAAATGAAAATGATATCTGAAAAAACGTACTTGAGAACATGACTCCCTTCTTCGCAATTTAAGGGTTTTATTTCTTTTGATGGAAAACCGACTGTTTACTGTTTGGCATTTCGTAAAATGCTACTGCAGAATTGATTTCATAAAACGGTACTGTATGATAGTTTACACTTTGATTGCCCTGGTCAGCAAGAGGGGACTCTATATATTAGATATTTATTAGAAGAGGGGGAAATAACTAACCCCAGTATTAGAACAAGGGGTTCGCAATGTAAGGGTTTTATTTCTTTTGTTAGAAAACAGTTACCTTTTTCGTTTTGGCATTTCGTAAAATTCTACTGCAGAATCAATTTCATAAAACAGTACTGTATGATCGTTATAGAATTATTTAAATTTAATATAGAGCAAATGTATTTTAAAAATGAAAATGAAACGTACTGTAGTAGCCAAAAGTTTATTAACAGCGAAATAACGTTGTCTTTGATATGATTTTTAGATAAAAGTATTAGAACAGGGGGAAATAACTCACCGAACGCGATAGTTTTGGGGCCCCAGGGACCACATTTTTCAAGTTAGAGATTTGAAACCTCATCTATTTGCTTCCTTGGCACTTTTTACATAGGTGTGTAAATTTTCCTGTCCGTCCGACCACGTCTACTACCATTTAACCGTGCACATCTGAATTTCAACCACCGCCCATTTCACAAATATATATTAGATATATATAGGGCGGTGGATTGGCAGTATCGGTAGAGGGTCGGACGCCATGCTTTGCAGCAAAGAGTTACGGCCCTTTATGATCTGAGTTCAAATCCCGCCGAGGTTAACTTTGCCTTTCATCCTCACGGGGTCGATAAAATAAAGTACCAGTCACGCACTGGGATCGATTTAACCGACTTTCCCCTCCCCCAAAATCACTGGCCTTGTACCTATATAAGAAACCAATATATATATATATATATATATATATATATATATTATATATATATATATATATATATATATATACATTCAAGGGTTCTCCATCAATTACAATTTTTGCTCGATGAAGTAAATTAAAGTGTTATAAATTCAAAATAGGTACAAGTAAGCGAGAGAAAAAAAACTACGTTGAAAAGTGAGCTATTTCTAGCAATCTTTCGTACTCACCGGCCATCCACCATTTACTCACTTTCCAGCCAACTGCCTATATCGTGATTTAACATCAACAGCATCAACAACATACGCGTGTGTGTTTGTTAGTGTCTGTGTATATGTAAGTATTGCTTCTAGGGGCTAATTTAATTCATATAAGTATTACTTTGATATGAAATGGTGTTGGCATTAAAGTCGTCGACATTGACTAACAGAAGGTCGACTGCTGAGAACCAAATGTTTGTTTTCACTGCTCGGCTATGGCGACATTTGGTTTCAGTCTTTGTGCAGCAACAATCATTCTGTTTATAAACGGTTTTGCCAAGAGACACAAGAGAATAATTGTTTCTACTTTTGGCACAAGGCTAGCAATTATCCCAATGCAATACTGGTACTTTATTTTATCAACCTTGTAAGGATGAAAGGCAAAGTTAATCGCGGCAGGACTTTGAACTCAGAACGTAAAGGGGCGTAACTCTATGTTGCAACGATTCTGCCAATCCACCGCCTAATAATAAGACCCAGTCTTCGTCTGACATATATTTTGTGTGTGTGGGCATATATAGATATATATATATATACACCATAAACATACATATATATATATGTGTGTGTGTGTGTGTGTGTGTGTGTGTGTGTGAGATACAATGCGTTTTACTTTAATAGAATAACAGTTATTAAATATATTTTTATATTCATTAAATTGCAAATATTACCTGAACTAATAGTTTATGCTGTGTTCTTTAACTATATATTTATATTTTCTCAAAATGCCTCTGTTTACCCATTATATGCTATTATCGTGTAATACCATAGATTTGCCGTCAAAAAAGCCGTTTCTTATCAATGGCTTCCTAAACTTTTAATTTCCTAAGTGTTAAAACTAAGAAGAAAACATGGCGAAACACGTGAAAACATGGCGAAACACATGAATTATATTTATATCGATAATAAATGAAAGACTGTTTTTCAACAAACATCATTGATGGTATTATATGATAATATGATATAATGGGTAAATATAGGTATTTTGGGTAAATTACTGTCGTACCAATTTTGTACATTGGCATCGAAATACGATGTCTATAAAGGAAGAGAAAATGTGTCAATGTTTGCGTTCTTTAGCCTTTCTCACATTCATTTGCGACTTAAATGAGATAAAATGGCAACAACCACAAATGGAAACTGTCTTATAGCTCATATCATCAGAAGTTCACATCTTGCTTTATAGCACTTGTGACCAGCTGATGAAATTACTGCAGAATAGATACAGAATTTGACACAATGCCGTGCGGCATTTCACAAACCACCAAAGTTGATTTTGCCTTTCATCGTTCCAATGCCGTTAAATAGTTACCAGTCGAGTATATTAATCGATATAATAGATTATTACCTCCCCAAAGATGTCTGGTTTTGCCTATGTTAGAAAATATGAATAGACTTCGTTTTTAAATTTCTTTGTGCAACCAGCTAACCAATAAAGCATGTCAATTATTCACCGATCCTTCTTTTAACTGCTGTTACTCCTGCTACATAGGTTGAAACAGAAAACAATTATGAACAGTAACCTTTTCGTTTAAATTTTTTTGTCATCATTTATGTTATTGGAGGAACGAACCCACGGTATATTTAGTTGTTTATTTGATTTTTTTATTTACACACTATAAGGACAAATAGTTCGAAAGGAGTGCTATCAAGAAGTTCTCCAACGTCTTCGTGATGGAGTTCAGCGCTATGGACCGGGTCTGTGAACCTCATAAAACTAACAGCTGCATCATGACAGCAGCTTGGTTCATTCGTGGCGGGAAAATCAGGGTTGATTAGCAAAGAAAGGCAAATAAAGAAAGGCTACCAGATATGCTTCGAACAGTGGAAGGTTCGCCGAGCTAATTGTGTGCAGGCACACACAAGGGGCCTACTTCGAACGGGGTTGGCAATCGAACCTCATCAAGTAGTTTATTCCGAGCCTAAAGTCGGATAATTTTATATATTCTACTTATTTGAGTATTTGTAATTTCTCAAGCATTTCTAGGTTCCACACATATATAGTGATTATAACACAAGAAAGCATTGGCAATCATTTAATCGCAGTTCAAAGACAATAAGTTCTATGTTTGTATATTTATTTTTATGTAATATGGCAACATTGATTAATTGGTTGGTAAGTAGAACAATCTATAGTTTGAATGATATATGTAATGACATCAAATCACAATTAGTAACATGTAATTCAAAAACAATATGACAACAATTTTGTAAAGCTTCTTATACTTGGATTATTTTTATCTTCGTTTCTCCGTTTTCTCATCTTCTAAGGTCGTTTTACATACATGCTGAATTTGATCCTTCGTTTTTTTTTGTTTTTTTTTCTCTCTTCCTTTTTTCATTTTCCTATTTCTTTTCATTTCTTTTCCTTCTTGTTACTCATTTTCGATTCTTCTACGTCCAGTTTTTCCTCTCCGAAACGCGAATTCTATCCTTTAAAAAATTATTTTTTCTGCAATAGTCGACCTGCAGCAACTTTAATTTATCATTAGCAGCATCTATCTCATCAGTCCCATCTATCTCATTGTCTCAGTTGGGGATCAAACCGGATCAATTGGAGACAGTTGCCTCGAAGAGGACCCTCTAGAAGGCGTGCGAGAGGACCCTATCACCACAATCGTTCCAGAAATAAATAGACAAAGAATATTATTGTAACTGATTCAAAATACTGTGTACATTATTACTGTCAAACTGTTTTAGATCCCATTTCTTAGATCAGTATAATGTTACGCGAGACAATCAGAAATTTTCACTTGAGTGTAAAGTAGCTGATAGTGAGATTGTATCAGATTCAGTTATACATTTCAATTTACGTCTAACTCATTAAAGATATGTGAGAAATTATGATATATACGTATAACCACGTTAAGCTGTTTGGTTTGCAAAGCTGACCCAGTCGGATATGAAAGGTTATGCACACAGACAAGCTTACACACATATGCACACAGACAAGTACACACACACACATGTACACGCACACACACACGCGTGTAAGCATGCATATGTATGTGGGTATATACGAGTATACATATAACACTACAATGAATAGCGACTATATATGTAGAGAATATATATCATATTGCAACAAGAATTTTAAGGGTACAATTCTTTCAATAGTATATATATATATAATATATATATATATATAATATATATATAATATATATATATATATATATATATATATATATATATATATATATATATATATATATATATATATATATATATATATATATATATATATATATACAAAATTTAGTACAGCATAATCGAAGCTCTGGGTGCAGCGAAGCTAACGAATGCAATCGGGGTGTGCAGCTAAGCACTCAATAAGGTATATTACCTTAGAGTTATAACACTACGTTTAGACAGCTTTGCAAATTGAAGACAGCGCCCGATAGGCGAGCCGCAGTGACCAAAGCGACGAAAAAAACCGAACTCAGGAATATACTCGTATATATATATATATATATATATATATATATATATATTTATATATAATTAGTACATAAAAGACCATTTTAGAACGAGTGATGGAAGGCATGAAGCTGAATTAAGTGCAAGAATTGCAAGAGCTGATACATTACTGTATCAGCTTCAACATTCGGTCATCCGAAGAAAAAGGGGTAGGTGTAAAAGCCTAACTCAATATTTTCAATTCGACATTCGTGCAAACCGTTACCTATGGTCATGAATCTTGGGTAATGACGGATAGAATACGATCGCCAATAACAGCGACCGATATGGGGCTCCTCAAAGGATCTTTCGAGAAACGTTACTCAATAGAGTGCTTAGCTCGGAGATCAATGAATTGTTCTAGGTAGAGCCGCTACACAGCTCCGATATCACGGACATATAATATCAGGAAAAAATCACTGGGCAGATTTTACGGTGAAAACCAGCCAACAGGAGACCCAGGGGTAGACTCCGAGCAAATTGGTTGGATAACATCCATGAGCTAGGTTGTTCTCGCTTGGGGTCCAGCCGAATCAGTTGGAGACAAGTGCTTCTGACAGGACTTTCTGGTAGGCGTGCTTCAGGATTCTGTCTCCACGATCCTCCCAGGAATAGGTGGACGAAGAAGAAGAAGAAGAAGAAGAAGAAGAAGAAGAAGAAGAAGAAGAAGAAGAAGAAGAAGAAGAAGAAGAAGAAGAAGAAGAAGAAGAAGAAGAAGAAGAAGAAGAAGAAATATATACATATATATATATATATATATATGTGCAATATAGCTATAGGAAGAGTCTCCTACTATAGACTCGTTGACCATTGTTAACCTTGTCATCGCACATTGTGGGCGTAAACTGCAGAAGCCCATTATATATATATATATATATATATATATATGTATATATATATATGTGTGTGTGTGTGTATGTATGTGTGTGAGTGTATGTGTGCATGCGTGTGTGTAAGGTATAGAACTGCTAAATTTGGGAAACTGGCAGTACATGCGACTGTGCACAACGTAAGACCTAAGTGTTGAGTATGGGACTTTCCTGCTGAAGAAGTGCAATAGCACGATTGCTTAATGTCAGCTAATGTTACGTAATTCTCTGTATATTGCAGTTTTAACAACGGTTGAAGACAGAATATTGCATAGAAACGGGATCTGTCCAGGCGTTGGATATGCGAGGTATCTTTAGCAAATCACTGTCATAGCTATTTGTTCACCCTGTACTTTAGGATGCAGTTTCACAAGCGCAAGCTTATTGTCACATTGATATATATATATATATATATATATATATATATATATATATATATATATATATATATATATATATATATATATATATATATATATAGTTTACGTAAGTCACCGAAGTTACTTCAGCGATCTCCGGCCATGACCCATTAACTCAATGTATATGTATTTTGACCTGTGATTCTTTTCTCTCACATTCTCGGCCAAGCTGGTCGGAATTTTTTCTCTCTCTCGTCTACGATTTCACAGAACTTATGTTTACCGAATTTGCAGACCAGACCCCTTCTTCCTCCCGTTAGACCTGTGCGAAATTCCTTCCTTGCTCACATTTCAACCAGGTTTGATGGTCTTTATTCTCTCGTTCACGATTTCACCGAACTTAAATTCATAGAAATCTGGGACTTGTCTCTTTCTTCCTCACTTTCTGTTGCTTCACCATTTTGTTTGTTTACCCTCGCGTCCCCTTTATTTACGTGTCCCAACGACTTTTTTTAGCCGTTGCTCGCACCAACCGGAGGTATATGGTCTTTAAAGCGATGAAATGCCTATGATGGTTGGAAGATCACTGATGAAGGACAAACTTTTTTCATATGTAACCCATTTGCAACTCCGCAGCGCCCTTATTACCATATTTACACATATTTTTTCCTCTGCTGCTACGCGTCTTTTTCGCTCTATGTATCTTTACCCTTTCTAGCAGTCTCTCTCTCTCTGTTAGCCTCTTCCTCACCCTTCACTCACTCATTCTCTGTCACTACCTCTCCTCCTCCTCTTTCTTCCCGTTTGACCTGTGAGTAATTCTTTTCTCTCACATTCTCGGCCAAGCTGGTCGGAATTTTTTCTCTCTCTCGTCTACGATTTCACAGAACTTATGTTTACCGAATTCGCAGACCAGACCCCTTCTTCCTCCCGTTAGACCTGTGCGGAATTCCTTCCTTGCTCACATTTCAACCAGGTTTGATGGTCTTTATTCTCTCGTTCACGATTTCACCGAACTTAAATTCATAGAAATCTGGGACTTGTCTCTTTCTTCCTCACTTTCTGTTGCTTCACCATTTTGTTTGTTTACCCTCGCGTCCCCTTTATTTACGTGTCCCAACGACTTTTTTTAGCCGTTGCTCGCACCAACCGGAGGTATATGGTCTTTAAAGCGATGAAATGCCTATGATGGTTGGAAGATCACTGATGAAGGACAAACTTTTTTCATATGTAACCCATTTGTAACTCCGCAGCGCCCTTATTATCATATATATATATATATATATATATATATATATATATATATATATATATATATATATATATATATATATATATACATATATATATACATATATATATACATATATATATATATATATATATATATATATATATATACATATATATATATATATATATATATATATATATATATATATATATATATATATATATATATATACATATATGTATATATATATATATATATATATATATATATATATATATATATATATATACATACATATATGTATTTATATATATATATATATATAAAGAATTAATATATCTACCGACATATGTATACAGATGTATACCTACGCTAGCAGATATATATGTTTTGTCTTAGTAACTTTGTAGTTCTATGCAGGGGAATGCAGAACAATTATATGAAAGACGTAAATAAGAATGTGACTGATAGTAGTGGCTAGGCTCTGTCTTAATAGCACCCCTACTCCAAGCTGGTTAACCTCAGTGTCACGTGATTAATTCTTTTGAATTTGCCACTTGACCAAGGAGGCAGTGAATTTTTCAGTGCTTAGAATCTAGCCCCCTCGATTTTTTCGCTTTTTTCCATCCACTGAATTATTGTTATATAAACTTCCAGTGTCCCCGCATTGCCTGGTGGCTTAGCTGAGAATAGACTCACTGATGACGTAAGGCTTCTCTACAGGTATTACATAACTATATTTATCCCCTTACAGAAACTAATTAGTTGGAGTGAAATTTTAGTAAGTAAGTCAATTTTCATAACTTTCTTATTTACGTCTTTCATATAATTGTTCTGCATTCCCCTGCATAGAACTACAAAGTTACTAAGACAAAACATATATATCTGCTAGCGTAGGTATGCATCTGTATACATATGTCGGCAGATATATTAATTCTTCATATTCTCCTCCAAATTATTTGTTGAGCAAAATTTGCCAAATTACTACTGTGACTGATAGTAGTGGCTAGGCTCTGTCTTAATAGCACCCCCACTCCAAGCTGGTTAACCTCAGTGTCACGTGATTAATTCTTTTGAATTTGCCACTTGACCAAGGAGGCAGCGAATTTTTCAGTGCTTAGAATCTAGCCCCGCTCGATTTTTTCGATTTTTTTCTATCCACTGAATTATTGTTATATAAGCTTCCAGTGTCCCCGCATTGCCTGGTGGCTTAGCTGAGAATAGACTCCCTGATGACGTAAGGCTTCTGTACAGGTATTACATAACTGTATTTATCCCCTTACAGAAACTAATTAGTTGGAGTGAAATTTTAGTAAGTCAATTTTCATAACTTTCTTATTTACGTCTTTCATATATATATATATATATATATATATATATATATATATATATATATATATATATATATATATATATATATATATATATATATATATATATACGTATATATATATATATGTATATACGTATATATATATACATATATATATATATATATATATATATATATATATATATATATATATATATATATATATATATATATATATATATATGCAAAGGTTTTATTTACAACAAGTAAATATTTTATAACTGATATAAAGCACTCGACAAGTTTTGGGAGTAGATATACGATATTAAACAAATGGAAACTATATTTATAAAACCATATTTATTTCATTATACATATTTCAGGGATACCATATTAAAAAACATATATATTTTTGATGAAAAAGCGCAGTATTACAATGAAGCGTTAGCTAGAGCAGGATATAGTGATAAAATTAAGTACATCGATAATAATAAGCAAACTAACCAAAATAATAACAATTTTAATTACGGTAACAACATTAACAACTATAATAGAAAACATTACAATAATTCCAAAAGCCGAAAAAGAAATAGAACTAGAAATATAATATGGTTTGCCCCCCCTCCTTTCTCACTAAATATTAAAACCCATATTGCTAAACTATTCTTTAATGCTCTTGACAAACGATTCCCTAGAACACATAAATATCATTCAATTTTTAATAGACATACTATAAAATTAACTTACTCGTCCACCAAAAATTTAGCACAAAATATTAACAGAATTAATAATAGGAATTTAAAACCTAACCAAAATACCAATAATAACCCAAACAATATTCAATTAAATAACTGTAACTGTAGAAATAAATCTAACTGTCCGTTAAATAACAATTGCTTAGTTAAAAATGTAGTATACAATTGTAATGTTAAAACTAACTTAAATTCTTTCAACTATGTTGGTTCCACCTCGACAGAATTTAAACTTCGCTTCAATAATCATAAGAATTATTTCACAGATCCAAACAAAAAATCCTCAACTTCGCTATCAAGTCTACTCTGGCAACTTAAACAAGATAATGTTAAGTACTCGATGTTTTGGAATATTGTCTCAAAAGGGATTCCTTTTAATTCCTCATCAGAGACATGTGATCTCTGTGTGGAGGAGGTATTCTTTATATTAAAGTCCAAAAATTCCCTTAATTTAAGGAGCAATTTATTCAGTTGCTGCAGACATAGATTGAACTCAACGTTTAAATATAAATATAAATTTAAAATGTAGTATAATTAATTAAGAAATTTAGTTAATATATGAAACCTGTCGATAAATCATTTGATTCCTTCACCTTTTTCTTTTTAAACCTTCTTCCTAAATATAAACAAAGATGTAATAAACTACTCTAAATTGTATATGATCCCAATGTATTAAATAAATTTTACGCAAGATAAATTCTTATACTAAATATAACGCCATCCGTAAAATCACTGGGTCTTCTAAATCTTTTGAATAATTTTTGGTAAATAATTTTTGTTTTTATTTGTTTTTTGACTCTGATAGCTTCTAATTAACTTTGCAATATATTGTTTGAAATATAGGAAGGATAGATTTCTGTAGTAAATATATGAAGCATATTGTTTTGGGCCTGAGATACTCTATAGTGTGTTGAAAGTATTTTAATGTTTTGATGTTTCTGTGCTGATATATTGATATTTGATTATCTCTATACAAAGGCCATATGTGTATTAACATGGATATAGAAGGTTTATAGAGTTTATTTTATGTGTTCATGTGTCTGTATATGTGCGTAAAGATGCTGGAAAACTCACGCAGATATTTTATATATACATATATATATATATGTATAGGTATGGTTCTGTATATGTTACAGATATGCATAATATTAAATACATGAACGGTAATCATACATGTGAGGGCATGAATATTAATCGTATATTTTATGTATATATACAGTGAAATTTTTATAACACAAGAAATTTTTTTTGACACAAGAAATTATAGAGTTGATCAGGTGAAGTTAAGTGTATGTCTATATTATTGACTAGAGTTAGACATAATTTTCTCTTTTTTCTTTTTTCAGAAAGTACATATACGTGTATATATACATATATATTTCCGTATTTTTATAAATAGGGTAATTTTTTGAAGGTTTTATCTCAGATTTTGGTATATTGACCTCAGAGTTTTAAACTAAACATATGGTCATTATTGAACAATGTTATTTTCTTATATTATATATCTATGTCTCATTCATGAATATTGATATTTGCATTCTTATTATCCATTTCATATGAATTGATAATTCAAATTGATATGACATGACGTAAAGATGTAACTATTTCCTTCTCTCTCTATATAGCACTTTCTCCTCTCTCTTGAGTTTATCTTTATCTATGATGAATTATTATGTATCTGTCGCTTTCGTTTGCCTCTCTTATTTCTCTCTTGTTTCTCTTTCACTTCCTCCTATCTATCTATATTTTCTCTCTCTCTTTCTTTTCCTCCCCCCTCTCTCTCTCTCCATTTTTTCTTTATCTCTGTTTTTTCTTTCTCTCCGTTTTTTCTAACTGTGCTTAACACTATAACTAAATAATTATTATCCTCTCTCTATATATAGTACTCCCTCTCTCTTGTGTTTATTTATCTATTGCTCTCTTATTCCTATCTATTTATATATTTTTTCTCTCTCTCCTTTCCCTTCTCTCCCCTATCTCTCCCTGTTTCTTCTTTACCTCCGTTTCTTCTTTCTCTCCGTCTTTTTTCTAACTGTGCTTAACACTATAACTAAATAAATATAAACAGATTCACTATCCAGACAGCTTCCTAATATAATGGTCGCTTATATTATGGTACGTCAAAATTATTTATAAAACTGTTTATATATTGTATTTTATCTGACGAAGGCATGCCATATTTTTTAATATGGTATCCCTGAAATATGTATAATGAAATAAATATGGTTTTATAAATATAGTTTCCATTTGTTTAATATCGTATATATATATATATATATATATATATATATGGAATGGTCGGGGTGGCAGAGTCCTGAAGCATGACTGCCAGCTGGTCAGAAGCAATCATCTTCAATTGATTCAGCTATATATATATTTATACATGTTTAATTGCGTGTTTACTCTTCCATAAAATGTTAACGTTTACCCAACTGTATTTTACATTTGTTTACTTTTTCGGAATTAACATGTTCGGATATGTGGTTGGTAAACAATTATGTTATTTGTGTTGTTTAATGGATTCTGAAGAAATCAATACAGTAGACATGTATTTTCCTGTTGGATTGATTGAAACGATGGTAAATCAATTAAACAATTTAATGTAATTTAATCCTGGTTACTTTATTCATTATATATATTGGCATTGTCGGTAGAAGGTCGGACGCCATGCTTTGACGCATAGAGTTACGGCCCTTGCCATTCTGTGTTCAAATCCCGCCGAGGTTAACTTTGACTTTCATCCTTACGGGGTCGATAAAATAAAGTACCAGTAATGTACTGGGTAATTGCTGGCCTTGAGCCAAAAGTAGAAACAATTATATATATATATATATATATGTGTGTGTGTGTGTGTGTGTGTGTGTGTGTGTATATATATATATATATATATATATGTATATATATATATATGTATATATATAAATATATGTATATATATAAATATAAGTATGTGTGTATGTGTGCGTGTGTGTATATATAGATAGATATGAGTGTCTATCCATGACACTTTGCGTTTCTCTCTGTGCTTATGACCTGTAATTTAGCGATTCGATAAAAAGAGATCAATAAAATCAGTACTGGGGTTGATATGATCAACTAAATCAAAGCAGTAAGCCCCGAATGGCTGAGTTTAATGACTGAAGCCAGTAAAAGATCAAAAAAGAACATACACGCATTTATACATGCACCTCTCACACACACACACACACACACACACACACACACACACACACACACACACACACACACACACACACATACATACATACATACATACATACATACATACATACATACATACATACATACATACATACATACATACATGTATGCATGCATGCATGCATACATGGTGGCTGCCAACTCGTTTTCTAGTACGGCCACTACTTTATATCCATGTAGGAGAACCCCTACCGATGCGCTGAACGAGTGTGATTTTTTAGTCCAGCCAGCGACTTGAAAACTCTGGTACAAACACTACTCTTGTGACAATTATTGACACATAGTGCTGGGCCCATGGTACCATGTGATGACAAGTGCAGAGAGATCTCCAGATATAAAGCAATGCCTCTGCCGTGAAGCTTTTATAGTGAGCAAAGGCACTGCACAAAGCCAGTCCCACTCTCTTAACCAATATGATATTTACCAAAAAGAAGAACAAGTCAACATCATGGGATACCATCAGAGTTGCAGGTGTTATATCAGAGTTTTCCTTCTCCTAGAATTCTGCCTTGACAAAGGCTAAGGGGTCATCTCTCCCGGTGATTTTGGATGGCCATTGACTCTTAAGAGCTCCTTTTCCCTTTGACAGGTTTTGTTTTTAGTCCTGCAGGATGTCCAAAGTCACCCTCCTCACCAAAAAACCTTGGTGGGGTTGCCAGTTTAGTCGCCAACGACCCGACCATGAGACAGGTTGTACTGGGATACATGTTACCAGTAGCACCAACTGGTGACCTGACATACATACATACATACATACATACATACATACATACATACATACATACATACATACATACATACATACATACATACATAGTGTAGCGTTTAGAATATCCGAAATAGAAGAGAGAACTCAATCTGTGAAAAGAACAGATGTGTTATTTTTATCAAACTACTACAAATTTGGTAATTCTTGACACGTTTTTTTCCTTGTATTTTTTTGTTTGTTTTGTTTCATTTTTTGGTGTTGCTTTTTTTCTTTTTGATTTTTACATAAAAACCCAGCAAAAGCGAGAACTACGATGATAAATCAAATGAGATAAAATGTATGGTAAAAAAAAAAGTAATAAGTATGGTTCTAGATTCACTAGTATGGTAAACAGTTCGTACCAATTAGTAGGATTGTTTACCATATCAGTGAATACATACACAATTACATACAGAAGCTCACTCGCACTTACACACACACACACACACACACTACTTCGCAATTTGAGTAAGTTGCCCTCTCAACTAATTCGCTGCTGTGGAAGCCGCTAGATGATGGACTCCGATGAAGATGTTCTTCCACGCCTTTCTATCCATGGCGCTGACCTTAGCATGATAGTATAGAGGTGAGACCATATATTTTGACGTTTATTGGGACATGTGTTCAGGTCAACATAGCAACGATATAGTTATATAGAGCAGAGTAAAGCAACATAAGAAGTAAATTCAAGTGTCTAGTCTACAAGATATTAGAATAATTGGGAGTGTTAAGGCAGGTGTAGAGAAAAGGAATAAGTACAAAGTAACTGTGGTGATGATTAGGGTTGAATGTTTAGTTCTGGGGGTAAAAGGTGATCTAGAGGCGGAGATCATTGCAGGTGTAGGATGTGTGCGTATTAGACGCGTTTTAAACTAAGGAAATCCGGGAATCAGAGATGCTAATGCATGGCCACTTATAGAGCTAGGAGAATCAAATGCGACTATATTGTTCTGATTTAATTGAGATTTTTCATTGTGACGTGAAGGCAACGAATGACGAAATCGGTCCAGATGCAGCAATTGGTTGGGGTTTTGATTTCTTTTTAATATTTCACCTCTCCCCCGTGCATGAATGACATTTTCTGGAGCGGATGGAATAAGATCTAAGACATTAACAATAGTAAAGTTCGTGGTGACTGTAAGTTTTAATTCTAGTTCGATAAAGCTAGCTATTAGGTTTTTCCTGAAAACTTTAAGGCCATGACCATTTCATGGCATGACTGTGCTATACCCTCGTCCCGGTGTAGACCGGTGCTAAAATCTCGGCATTTACTGCTTAGAATGTCTACAACTATATAACTGTTTCTACTTTAGGCACAAGGCCAGCAATTATCCAGTGCATTACTGGTACTTTATTTTATCGACCCCGTAAGGATGAAAGGCAAAGTCAACCTCGGCGGGATTTGAACTCAGATCGTAAAGGGACGTAACTATGCTGGAAATCATGGCGTCCGACCCTCTACCGATACTGCCAATAACTCCACAATATTGCATGTTGTATATCCACATGGATACATAAAAAAACTATGGTACCAGACGTTTTCATACGAGTTAAATCGTTGCTAAAGAGAAGGATTTTTACCCCTAGATCGCAAAGTATTTTTTCGCTTCTTCCTCTTCTCTCTATATTGTTATTTCTTCTTTTATTTCTCATTCTATCTCCCGATGAAGCACTAACGTCCGAAACTTTAAGACATTTTTCCTACTATATCAAGCGTTAAACTTGCATTGTTGGTCTCCGTTTACTTTTCGTATACACACACACACACACACACACTTATATATACACACACACACACACACACACACACACACACACACACACACATTTATATACATATATATATATATATACAGTTGAAAATTGCAAACTTGTCTCTCACGAGTGAATATGAACCTGAAGATTGCGAAAGCATGAAAGTACTTGTTCAATTAACATTTAACATTTAATATTTTACAATAGTATTTCATTATAATATCATTATAATTTTAAAGGATTGTAAATAAAACGAGTAAATCAGACAAAGTTGGAATTCCTTTTATTAATATAACCTTCTATACACAATCATACACACCCGTGTATATTTATATATATATATATATATATATATATGTGTGTGTGTGTGTGTGTGTGTGTGTGTGTGTGTGTGTGTGTGTGTGTGTGTGTGTGTGTGTGTGTGTGTGTGTGTGTGTGTGTGTGTGTGTGTGTGTGTGTGTGTATGTATGTATGTATGTATTGTTTCAGACAGAATAGAATCGATTGTCTCACAAATATTGACACTGCGGAAGCTACTAGAAGGCGTCAGATCAAAAAACCCGAAAGCTGTACTAACTTTCACTGACTTCATATCCATGGAGGAAAGCTTATGTCAATCTTAGTTGCATATGGCATATTTGATGCCATATTTTCTGTATAAATACGAAAGCTCAAGTTCTCACACACGATAGGCATACCGAGTCATTTTGAAACCCTAGTGGGCGTCCTTCAATGTGACACATTCGCACCATATCTTTTCTTAATCACTCTGGACTATGTTATGAGGGAAGCCATTATTAATGAACAAGATCTTAGCTTTACATTGACACATGGAGAAGTAAGTAAAACCCACCAACTGTTATATCTGATACAGATTTTACTGATGGCATAGCTCTTTTATCAAATACCATTGATCAAGTTCAAGAACTTCTTCATAAAGTCGAATTCTTTATCAGGAAAATTGCTCTATACATAAATGTTACCAAGACAGAGTATATGTTACTAAACCAAGAATATGGAAATCTTGCACACTAGATGTCGGAATATTAAATCGAGTTGATGATTTACTATATTTGGGCAGCTGGATGAGTTCATAAAAAAAAGACATTGACATCAGGATGTCCAAAGTCTGGGCTGCAATGAACACAATGGAAAGGATATGGAAGTCAGATCTACCCAGAAAAATCAAAATATCATTATTCAGAACATCTGTTGAGTGAGTGTTGTTGTATGTATCAGATATATGGACCATGACACTTGAGAAGAAACTAGATGGTGCCATATACTAAAATGTTTAGGGTTGTACAAAATATAAACTGGCGTTAACACATTATAAATAAAAGTTTATACAAGATAACAACTATAATTGCTCAGAGACAGTTACGATTTGGAGGATATTGCCAGAGAAGTAAGCAGGAAGTTATACACAAACTATTATTGTGAGAACCAACTCACATAAGACGCAGTAGAGGAGGCTCCTACATTCATCGAACTTAGACCGTAAAGATTTAGAACGAATACCGCCAATAATTTTATCTGACACCTTAACGACTCTTCCAATCCACCATTCTCACAATATTACAAGAATGACGAGATTTCAATACCATTATTCTACCAGTAGACTGGCACCTTCTTTCAATCCCGCTCTGAAAAAATCCTGCTGCAACGCATGTTAAGTTGATTATGTGTGTAATTCAAATGTTTGGTCTAGAGTTTACTCCTTTATAGTAGATTAATAAAAAGCATTTCCACTCCAAGAATTGATCTCAGAACCCTGTGGCATCAAACTAATTATGATAGAATGAAATTCCTCTTGCTTCCTTCTGCTCCAATTGCACCGACTAAACACTTTGTATTAAAAACAATCACATGTTTTTGTTCTTTTTGTTATTCAATCTACTTAACAAAGAAGCATCTTTGATACTAAGTCGATATACGTCCATGTACATTTTTTTTTCTTTTTTACAATGTGTTTCAGCACACAAACCCAACGTTATAAAGATATGAAGGAAAAGATTAAATCTTTTATTGCATTTACAATTGAAACCATTACCCTCCCCTCGCTGACTTTGACTTATGTTAAATGGCGAGTTTCTTATCGACAATATGTTTTCCTTCTTTTCTTATCACTTGAAATCACGCCAATGCGTGTTAAGTTGATTGTAATTGTCAGCTTTGAACTGACATTATTCCCAGTTGATAGAACAACGAAACGTAGCCAAGTCAGTAGAGATTAATCGTAGAACACAAGTCCCCATATCCTTTTCGCTAAAATAGTCAATTCAAATTAACTGACGATAGATTTCCGAGCGAAGCTATCATAGAAAGTTTACTTTACTATAAATTATTAGGTGGGATGGGGATATAATATCATTTATTTTTCAGTCAACAGAATAAATAAACCAAACTAGACAGCGTGAGCCAACAGAATTACGAAGTAAACCAATAATTAAAACAATGTATTGGATTCATATAGACGTTTATGAATTAACAAATATCAAAACAACGTAAGTAGCCTAAACAATTGGCTAGTTGCTTTATTCAAAGGAAGAGGAATCAGAATAGATTAAGTGTATTCCGTTATGAAAAATGTATATGTTGTGCTCAATAGATAGAGATGTTTTTTAATGTCCATCATAAATTTCATGCCACTAAACCCCACTTTTACCCTTCTGTTTCATAGCTTCTTTATTCAGTATGAACATATAGAATGGAACTATACCTTTCTGACATAATATATGCAATGACTATAACCTTTCTGACATAATATATGCAATGACTATAACCTTTGATATTCGTTACACTGCATTGGCATCATGACGCAAATTTTAGTGAGAAGAGGATATAGATAACTAAATCGAAACCAGTATTTGACTGGTAGTATATTTTATCGAATCCAGGATAAAAAGAAAGGTTGACCACGGTAGAATTTGAATTCAGAATATAAAGAGCCATGATTGCAAAACATTGTGTCCGACACTTTATTGTTTCTGACTCACATATCCAACGGTCAAATAATGTTGATAATGTATCTTATTTTGCCGAGATGGGGTACTTACACGTAAAATAGTCAATAAACAAGTAGCACTCAATACAGGACAGCCTACTACAGGTGTATGTTCAATAAAAAGTATTCGAACGCAGATATATTCGTGTGTTTAAGAAGTTCACTTTGCAATAACTTGGACTCAGGTTCCATCTTAATGCAAGACTACCATAGACTTAGAGTGTAAATGAAGTTGGGTATACTGAAGCTTATGAATATACATATATATATATATATATATATATATATATATATATATATATATATATATAAAATATTAAAAAAATAATGAATAAAACAATGAAACAGTTCCTTATATTAAACAAAAAAAGTTCATTATTTAACGATCGTTTCTAGGATATATATGTGTTAGAATTGGCATGCATATTCAACAGATCTATGTACAAAATTATACAAAATTATACAAACTATCAAGATTAAATATACATACCAAACACACATATATGCCGTCTTCAGAAATAATGAACTTTTAAATAATGAACTTTTTTTGTTTAATATAAGGAACTGTTTCATTGTTTTATTCATTATTTTTTTAATATTTTATCTTGACTCTGTATTCCGTTTATCTTTCACCGAAAGTGATTTTTCATTGCATCTCTTCTTTCCATGATATCCGGACTACATTGAGTTCTTCATACGGATTGGACACTACCGTAAACTCTTGGTAGATTTATCTACATATATATATATATATATATATATATGCGTGTGTGTGTCTGTGTGCGTGTATTGTTTGTATGTACGTATGCATGCATGTACGATTTCATGTTTATGTACATGTGTGTGTGAATGTATATATATATATATATATATATATATATATATATATATATATATATATATAGGGAAAGAGAGAGAGTAAGTGTGATTGAGAGAGAGAGTGATATACACATATGCATGCAAGCATGGTCCTGAACTCCTGAAGCAGTCAGTGACGCCGTAATGGTATATGGAGTTCCTAGGGCATTTTAAGCCTGGCGGAGCCCATCCTTCTCCAGGTCTAAACACAGCAGATTTCTTCCAGAGAAGGATAGACTGGAACTTTTTTTATCGACCTCGAAAGGATGAACGGTAAAGTTGACCTCCGTGGGATTTGAACTCAGAAAGCAGAGAGCTGGAACGAATACTACAAAGCATTCTATCTGACGTTCTAATGACTCTGTCAATTCGTCACCTTGATGATATACACATATAAATATACCTAAATACGTATATATACATATATATATATATATATATGTATATATATATATATATATATATATATATATATATATATATATATATATATATATATATATATATATATATATATATATATATATATATATATATATATGCAAAAGTTTTATTTAAAATTCTTGGGTTACAACGAGTAAATATTTTATAACTGATATAAAAGCACTCAACAGTTTCTGGAGTAGGTTTACGATATTACCATTTGTTTAATATCGTATATATATATATATATATATATATATACATATATGTAATATATATATATACATATATACATATATATATATATATATATATATATATATATATGTGTGTATATATATATATGTGTGTGTATATATTTATATGTATATATATATACACACATATATATATATATATGTATATATGTATATATATACATATATGTATGTATGTATATATATATATATATATATATATATATATATATATATATATATATATATATATATATATATATATATATGTATATATGTATATATATACATAAGTGGTATTATACTAAGGTATATCCTAATGTTTGTTGAGTGAGACGGAACCCGGTCGGGGTATTGCTTAAAGCTTTCTCTGTTAATGTATTAAATATTATACTCTTGATTTGGCCAGAGATGAATATTTCCAGATACTTTTTAGATATGACTTTCTGTATTTATTCTTTGTATGAAATATTGATTGTTTTTCCGGTATCTTGTCTCTGTTTTTAGCCTAAGAAAATACCTATGTGCGTGTATAAATAATACATGCATATATTTATTTTTTATATCCAATTGAGTTCTTCACGCATGGTTAAAATTATTGAAAGAATTAATTGACCTGCGTGCATATTATTTTATTCTTTTATGTTTTGCGATGACCTCCTCTTCCCGCTTGGTGACGGTGTGAGATTTCTCTGTGTGAGACTGCTGGAATTTCAAATTTGGCGGTCACTCTAGCACGGATGGGTACCATCGCTGAATATTAATATCGGTAAGGTTTTTTTTATATCGATATTGTCGGGCATCCACTGATGATTTATAAGTGCCCACCTACATATATTCCTATAGACTATGTGTAGGCTTCTACATAACCTGGACATTATTTTCCCAACTTGTAGAAAACTTATAATGAAACGATCGTTTGGAAAGAGAGATGTATTTAATTATGTCTCATATAAAATAATACAACTGTCTATCCGCAAAATACGTATAGTTAGCACCCCAAACGTATAATTGGGATTATACTAAGGTATATCCTAATGTTTGTTGAGTGAGACGGAAGCCGGTCGGGGTATTGCTTAAAGCTTTCTCTGTTAATGTATTAAATATATATATATATATATAAAGAAAAAAGATGAAATCGAAAATGCAACTGGAGTCTTATTTTTAAAAAAATATATATATTTATTTCAAATAAATATATATATATTTTTTTAAATAAGACTCCAGTTGCATTTTCGATTTCATCTTTTTTCTTTATACTTTCACTAGTGTAGGACACCTCGATTATTTTTCATTTTGTAAAAAAAACCTCACTTGCTAATATATATATATATATATATAATGGAAAATTTGAACAGGAACAAAACAGAGAGGCAGTACAACGAATGTTTATTAATTTCACGCTCTTGAGAGTGGGTGGTGGTGTGGAACGACGTTTCGGGCATAAGCCCTTCTTCAGGTGAAAAATATATATATATATATATATATATATGTATATATATATATGTGTGTGTATGTATGTGTATATATATATATATATATATATATATATATATATATATATATATATATATATATATATATATATATATATATATATAATCAAGGTTTAGCAAATAGAAAAAGTTTCAAAATAAATTTCAAAAAATTCACTGTAAAGGTAACCATAGTGAGTACAGTGAATTTTTTGAAATTTATTTTGAAACTTTTTCTTATTTGCTAAACCTTGATTACGTATATATGTTCTGGCTCGTTAATTTATTGACCAGCCATTGAACCACATTGGCATATGGTTGGACAATACATGTGTCCCTGGACACTTTTTGTGTGTAGGGATATATACTTTATTATTATTATTATATATATATATATATATATATATATATATATATATATATATATATATATATATATATATATATAAATGAAAGGTATAGAAATAGTTTTAGCGAGAAGCTAATAGTATTCTATAACATATATATATATTCTATATTCTATATTCTATATATATATATATATATATATATATATATATATATATATATATATATATATATATATACATATATATATATATATATATATATATATATATATATATATATATATATATATATACGAGTATTTGATATATCTGATTAATGGCTCTGAATATATATATACTTATATATACACGAGTATTTGAATATCTGATTAATGGCTCTGAATTTATATATACTTATATATATATATATATATATATATATATATAAGTATATATAAATTCAGAGCCATTAATCAGATATTCTAAGTGTCTAAGTATACATTGGAGAAAGAAAGTAAATAAGAATTCCTTTTGAACATAATGTTGAATTTCACAGAGAAATGAATAAGCTACAAGTTGAGCCAGAATACCTTTTTCAGAAAACTGAATAACAGAAAACATATATATGCATAGGAGATCTACTAACAGTCATTAGTGTGCCTATATGTGTTTGTTCATATATACATACATCCATAAAGATTGCTCATGATGCAATTATATTAAATGTGTGAAATATGTATTGCATTCATTTATATTACGTGGATATGTTTCCAATCTTAGTTACAGCAACATTGGCAATCTTTGAATTCAGAAGGCAAGGAAAAATACAGCAAGAAATTTAATCTGACACTCGACAGTGTCTACTATTGGACTACTTCGGATCTGCAAATAATAAGGATTCCATGTATTGGCACAAAATAACACATTTCTGAAGGAAAGTTATTCAGAAATTATATCATTCATAGTGAAGAGCATTATTTTAATAAATTGATAAATGCTGCACAGTAAAATGTCGCCGCTATTTTATTTAATAGTGTATATATGTAATTTGTGTGTCAGTGTGTGTGTGTGTGTGTGTGTGTGTGTGTGTGTGTGTGTGTGTGTGTGTGTGTGTGTGTGTGTGAGTCGTGTGTGTGTGTCTGTGAGTGTGTTTCTACAGTACAAGATGGAATCTAATCCTATCTCATAGTTTCAATAAACGAATCTTATGTTAATATTATTAATTCCTACAATTCATAGGCTCATTCGGCCATGTGTGTGTGTATGTGTATGTGTGTATGTGCGTGAGTGTGTGTGTGCGTATGTGTGAGTGTGTGCGTGTGTGTGAGTATGTGTGTGTATGTGTGAGTGTATGTGTGTGAGTGTATGTGTGTGAGTGTGTGTGAGTGTGTGTGTGAGTATGTGTGTGTGTGTGTATTGGGCTACTGGCCTTCATATACATATACATTTTGCCACTTGCTCTCATCTGTCAAACCAATTCACCAACTGGAAGAACGTACCCCCCCACACATACACAGACACATACATATTCCTCAAGTGCTACATGAGGAAGTTGGTTAGGGCTTTGTTATCTTAAAAGCCCCCATAACAATAAGTACTGCAAGAATTCTAAAAGTAGATGAAAACAAATATATGACATAAACGACAGTACATATCGACAACATACATAAAATAGCACTACTAGTAACACACTCGCCGCTCATTCAGACCCATAACGCCACCTGTGACTCAGGCCATCGACGATCTTCCTCCACTCATCCCAGCCTTCTTCTTTTGGAGAGAATTTTGTGAATTACCGTATTTCCCGGCGCCGAAGACGCTTCTTCCTCGAGGACGCACCCTAATTTTGACAACCAAAAATTTGAAAAACAAAATATTAAACAACGGCCTCCAGGACGCATGGTAGATTTTTTAGACTTATTTTAGGGGGGGGGGGGGGTAGCGTCTTCAGCGCCGGGAAATACGGTATATCGATCTCAGTGTTTGACTACTACTTTATAATAATAATATTGATTTCTAATTTAGGCATAAGCCAGCAAAGTTGATTAAATCAATCCCAGTATGTGACTGGTACTTTATTTTATCGAACCTGAAAGGATGAAAGGTAAAGATGACCTCGGTTGGTTTTGAACTCAGAATTTAAAAAGTCAGATACCACAATGGCATTTTATTTGACACTCTACTAATTCGGTCAATCCACTATTAATAAGAATAGCAATCAAAAGAAAAACTCTCAAAACATGAATAATTGATAAAATAATAATCAATATAATTTTAATAACGAAATCATCGTAATGGTCTTGCTGTTTAACACTAGGTTAAGAATGATCGAGCAGCCATATGATCTATTCCAGCCATGACCATCCCCACCTTTTTAGGGACTATATTATCCAACCTCTTCTCTCCACATTTGAGGGATGTTTGGCTGCTATTTCAAGTATTTTAAACGACTATATGGAGGTCCCTTGTTAGCTCGAAATTATAGTGTATAATAAGGACTGGCGAGCAATAACCCACATGAGAATTAAACAAAGAAAATATCGAACAACAAATGCGTAGGAGGAATATATTTGTACAAAAGAATAAGATGGAAATGGGTGTTGAATATTTAAAATGATAGAGGTAGGAGGTGCGTTGTTTGTGTGGGATTTGGTATGAGTGGCACATTTCAGAATAATAGTGTCATGTTGAACGTGATTAAGAGAGAATGGAAGATTGAACGAATGACAGAATTAACAAATGAATGAAGAAAGGAATAAATCAATGAACGAATGTGTGGAAGAATGAAGAAATGGAGATAAGAGAAACAGGAATTTCAGAATATAGAATAAAGTAGAACGTAATAAGGAGAGAATGAAAGAGTGAAGAAATTAATATAGAAATGGGGGGGGGGGGGGGGGGGGGCATAAAAAGAAAGAAAGAAAAAAGAAAGATAAAAAGACAGAAAGAAAGAAGAAGAAAAAGAAAGAAAGAAAGGAACGAAGAAGGAAAGAAAGAAAGAGGCTAAGAATGGTCAACAGTTTAATCATATCAAAGTATTTTACGAGCCGAGGCTCACCAGGCCTTTCATGTGGCATTAAGCAACGTAACATATTGGTTAGGGTGATGACTCCTAAGAACACATTCATACATATAAACAGTTCACTGCCAAACCATTATAGACTGAACTCTAATTTACTGTGGATAGCATTTCGGAAAAGAGGAGAGCGCAGATTCCTTTTAGAACGCCTCCGTTGTTTTTAATTACCTAATAACGAATATTTATAGAGATTGCATGATAGAAATAGCAGCTAAATCTCCTTCAAATAACATTACACAGTTTTATATAAATATACACACAAAACCACAAAACCTCACATATGTATACAAACAATGTACGAAGCCGAATTTTCGGCTTTTAGGCACATATATATATATATATATATATATATATATAGAGAGAGAGAGAGAGAGAGAGAGAGAAAGAGAGAGAGAGAGAGAGAGTGAGAGAGAGAGAGAGAGAGAGAGAGAGAGAGAGAGAGAGAGCTTCCTGATGATTTCTACCGAATGAAACAGTTCTAGTATAAATATATATATATATAAATATATATATATATATATATATATATATATATATATTATATATATATATATATATATATATATATATATATATATATATATATATATATATATTTAAATGATGATGTGTTCAAACGCAGAGGTGCTATAAAAATACCTTATAAAATAAGGTGAAGACCCTTAAAAGTGGGAAAAGGAAGTTGCCATCGGCTGCTATGAGGTATATATATATATATATATACAAAGAGAGAGGGAGGGAGAGAGAGAGAGAGAGAGAGAGAGAGAGAGAGAGAGAGAGAAAGAGAGAGAGAGAGAGAGAGAGAGAGAGAGAGAGAGAGTTGTATATGAAAACATACATTATACGTTATAAAATAACTTGAGTAGCCTCGCTGTCGGAGAAAAACATTTTTTCACGACGAAGAAGTGTTATTCTCTATCCCCTCAATATATATCACACAATTGCGAGTACATCTTGAAAATGACAGACACCGCTGTTTCAAGATTTGTTGATTTTGACACTCACTTAACCCGTACTGACATGAAATAGACTGGAGTCTATATAGAATTTTGCGTGACGATCATTTGCTAGAGAGTTCATGTTCATATAATGTAAACTTGGCTGGTTATATTTAATTGGCAGTAGCACTAAGGCAACGCTTAGGCATAATAGAAGTGGATATGAAAACATATGTAATTATATATTATACGCTTATGTACAATAGATATATCGTTAGCCTCGATATCGAAAAAAAATATTGTATGTATGTATGTATATTGTTTGTATATTGTTTATATATCTGTTTTTCTCTTTCTCGCTTACTGTTCCCCCGTTCTCTCTGTTTCTCTTACCTTCTCTCGCCCCCTCTGTCAGTTACACTTTCTCTCGACTGACCTCTTCCTCGCACTTCCACTCACTCACTCTCTGTTTCTCCCCTTCTCACTTCCTCCCGTTCGCTAGTAGTGGGGTTCCTTCTTTCTCACACCGCATTCACGGCGTACGGTCTGCTTCTCTGACCGCTCATGAAATTCACCCAGCTTATGCTGATCGGATAACTATCATGATGCTTGCTGTTTTTCCAACCTTCGGTTTGCTTTTCCTTCTGTTGTTTACTTGTCTCACTCGCTTTACGCGTTTCACTTGTCCCAATAGCCTATTTTAGTTATTGCTCGCACCAACCTGAGGTATCTGATTTTTAATACGATGAAATACCAATGATGGTTGGCAAATCACTGATGAGGGACTAATTTTATAATATGTAATCCATGTGCAACCATGCAGTATTCTTCTCCCCTTGTTTTTCATATATATATATATATATATATATATATATATATATATATATATATATATATATATATATATATATATATATATATATACTGTATATATATATATATATATATATATATATATATATAACGAAGGAAATGTGGTAAGGAACTAGGTGGACCATAACGCACCAAAGTACTCAATACTTAGGGTAGTAGAGTGGGTAATAGGAACGAGTAAGACACCCACAGCTAAGCTCAAGCCGTTTCGACGGCTAATTCTGGACACAGTCCAGAATTAGCCATCGAAACGGCTTGAGCTCAGCCGTCGGGGTCCTACTCGTTCCTATATATATATATATATATATATATATGCGGATATACAGACATATTGTCACATGTCGTTGACGGCCGAGACAAAAGAGTATTCAATACTGAAGTAGAGTTTAAATGTTCATTTTATTAAGTCTAGATAGTGAGTCTTGTTACTCTGAAGTTTCACCTGCTTCTCACAGGGTCATCTTGTCTGATAACACTGGGACAAGCAGACGAAACTCCAGAGTAAAAAGACTCACAATCTAGCCTTCTATATATATGCATTCGTGAGTCCTATATCGAATACCAATATTGGCAAACAGCTTCATACGCCATGTTCCCCAGATCATCATCGCCCTCTTTTTGTTCCAGCGGTAACAAAGAAAAACAATCGACAATAATATTGTTTCTGAGTTACTGCCCTTTGTCAAGATTGTGTATCTCTCTCATGTAACTCACTAGAACTCTTGAGAATATATAGCATTCCCTTAAGTATACATACATACATAGATACATACATACATACATACATACATACATACATACATACATATATATATATATATATATATATATATATATATTATACACACACACACAAACACACACTCACAAACACACACACGCACACACACATACATATATATATATATATATATATATATATATATATATGTTTCTTTATTAGCCACAGGGGGACAAAAGAAGGGGACAAATACAAAGGGGGAAGTTTACATACAATAAAAACGTGTAAAATACTATCACAAATGCAATGTAAAAAACAATCGATTTTCCCCAATAGGGGGAGACATTACATATGGGTAACACATACTCCCGAAAAAATGTACAACCCTCAACTCCAGGAGTACGAAGAGTGAGTAACCCTTTCCTCTCTTCCCCTTTTTCCTCAACCTACAGGCTGATATAGAGAGAAGGCACATTCACTCGGGCCATTCTCGCCACTTTCACCCACCTTTCATAAAACTTGCTGGGGTACAGTACCTCTCTCTCCATCCTGATTCTTCTTCCAAAGTGGTATTTGAAAAAAAGAATCAGTTGTTGGCCGGGGAGAAAGGTGTTTGACCTCAGCCCTTTTAACCTCGTCCACCATACAACCTCTTTCGCCATAGCTATCACACAAAGGAAAACCGCCTTTCCTTCGTTTTTGAAGGAGGGTGGCGGTTTGATCATGACAATAGACTCGATGGTCAACCGGATTGGTCCCACCCGCGACAATAGCCGTTCTACATAGCCCCACAGGTCGGTAACGCCCGGGCAGTGTATGAATGTGTGCGCGACGGTTTCTTCGTCTCGCACGCATCTCGGATAGATCTTTTTCGAAGGGTCCTTGCCCGGGCGCCCGTGTCTGTAGAGCTTGTCTCGAACTGGTAGAGCTCCTCGGTAGCACTACCAGGCCAGGGACTTTGGGAAGTTGTCCATCGGTCCCGGGCGGAAGGTCCTACCGAACAGACTGGCCAGTTCGTCTTCTTCTACGCCTAGAGTTTCTCCGAGCGCGTCGTCGCACTTGCTGCGGACCAACCCTCTATAGAATGACGAAGTGAAGTCTCCACTGATCGCCGAGTCCGCCTGACAGAGGGCTGTGAGCGCCTAAGCACATTCGATGTGCCAGTCGCCCATTTTCCTCGATCTTTGCTTGACCCAGGACTGCATCTCGGTCAGCGAGACGAGTCGTGGGAAGGCTCGCCTCATGAACGGGGCCCACAGCGGTTGTCCGGTGAGGAATACGTGGAGGTGCCGCAGCCTGAGCACGTGTTTGCGAATCGTCAGCCACGGCATCCCCAGCCCTCCGTTGGAAGGGTGTTTTGCAGCAGATGGATCTTCTCACCAAAGGAGTCCGCTTCTTCCAAAGGAATTGGAAGAGCGCGCGCACAATTTTGGTGAGCGTTTTGGCTGGACAAGGCACGACGGTCAAGCGGTAGTAGATGACGGACGCTATAAAAGTGTTCGCCACCTCCGCTCGACCTTTCAAGGATAGTTTGCACTCGGCCCACTTCTGGGTGAGCGCAAACACCTTGGCCGTCACCTCGTTCCAATTCTTCTCCACCTGGAGGTTCGAACCAAACCAGACCCCGATCAGCTTCACCGGTCCCTCCGTCCAGCGTCCGACGACGGCATCGGAAGGCATCGGTTTGCCTCTCCACGATCCGAGTTGCAAACTGACGGACTTGTCCCGGTTCAGCTTCGCTCCTGTGAACCTTTCGTATTCCTTCAGTAAGGTGCCGACTTCCGCAGTCCCGGTTCCAGAGGGATGCCCTGCAATAGCTCCAACTTCCGCAGTAGTGGCTCGAGAGTCAGTACGTACAGAAGGGAGGAGAGAGGGCATCCCTGTCGGATGGATCGCGTGATATGGAACGGCTCCGAGAGGTAGACGTTCACCTTGACGCCGAGAGGTAGCCGTTCACCTTGACCAAAGGAACGCTGTACTAGTTTCAAGCTTATTAGCTATCGTCAGCAACGTATTCCTTCCTGCCAGATTGTTAAACGTATATACTTACCTTATGCATATTAACGGCTGAGTAGCCCAATTTGCATATCGAGTGGGTTAATCGGCCGGGTGCACCGAAAACGATAAACGGAAAAAATGAAACGAAATTTCATTTCCCACTCTTAGTACGGCTGTTACTTAAATATAAGTATGTACAAGTATGTTCCTTTGTCAGTGTTGAACAAACGAGCAACGATGGTTGCTGGACACTACGGCTTAATACGGGATGTTTGTTTACAAACACACCGAGCATTATAATAAATGTTCGGTGAATCCATACGTACATATATATATGTGTGCATGTATGTATATATATATACATACTACTGTACGTCTGTATACATATATGTATGTACGTGTAAATACTTATATTTAAGTAACAGCCGTACTAAGAGTGGGAAATGAAATTTCGTTTCATTTTTTCCGTATATATATATATACATACATACATACATATATATATATATATATATATATATATATATATATATATATATATATATATATATATATATATATATATATATATATATATATGAATGTATATATAGTGTATTTTGCAATACACTGTATGCTTAAATAAAAGCATTTCGAAGACCTTATGCTATTGTTTTAGAGTAGTGACAGTCTCACTTACTTTCATTTTCAGCAAACAGGGGAGATAAAGCTGACAGAGCATTTTTTTAATGCTTATCAAAGCTAACTACTCCTCCTGTTTGCTGAAAATCATGAATGTTTGATTCTTATAGAATTCTAGTAATAATCAGGAACTGATTATACCGAGCGGTTTCCGGTCAAGCAGAAATTGAAAATTAGAATTGGTGCTCTGTATATACAGTGTATTTTGCAATACACTGTATGCTTAATTAAAAGCATTTCGAAGACCTTATGCTATTGTTTATTCCTGATTATTATTATTGTTATTATTGTTTATTCCTGATTATTACTAGAATTCTATAAGAATCAAACATTCATGATTTTCAGCAAACAGGAGGATAAGCATAAAAAAAGCTTTATCTCCCCTGTTTGCTGAAAATTAAAGTAAGTGAGACTGTCACTACTCTAAAACAATAGCATAAGGTCTTCGAAATGCTTTTAATTAAGCATACAGTGTATTGCAAAATACACTATATATACATTCATATATATATCGCAATTTCAGAGCACCAATTCTAATATATATATATATATATATATATATATAAATGTGACGGTCAAATGTCATGGTCTTGTTTTGAAGAGTGCCGTGCATTGTCTATATGTTGAATGACACAGAATCAAACACATACACATTTATTTCCACGCACGTGTTGACAGATATGCGCTTAAAATTCCCGCGTTTTGAAACAATACTAATTAGTTACTATGGTGACAAGACCATCTACCTCTCTATTTTCCACACACACCCTTCTCTCTCTCTCTCTCTCTCTCTCTCTCTCTCTCTCTCTCTCTCTCTCTCTCTCTTTCTTTCTTTCTCTCTCTCTCTCTCTCTCTCTCTCTCTTTCTCTCTCTCTCTCTCTCTCTCTCTTTCTCTCTCTCACTCTCTCTCACTCTCTCTTTATTTATATATATATATATATAATATATATATATAGAAAGAGTGAAGAATAACAAGGTCAACAGTACAAAAAAGGGTTTTATTTACAGTCTAACAATTTTTTCACTGATATATACATTACTTTATAAAAAGACATCTTTATAGTGACTTTCCTAAATGCATGTGCAATGGAAATTTATCGAAAATTGGCACAAATTCAGATAGAAGTTTATGCGCAAACGCCATTTTTTTTTTCACTTCTTAATTTGTCGCTTAATTGGAGGAGCATGTATATGTTCTATCTTTTTTAACGTTCTGTCTTTATCAAAGGATTATTTGTAAACAATTTTGTCGTTAAAAAATTCCGGGAGAACACATACACACTCAAAATATAGGGGATGTTGCAGTTTCCACCCATATTGTTTTATGTAAGCCAAGACACTTCCAGCCTTGCTTACTGTTATTTAATATGTGGGGTGGGGGTGATATATATATATATATATACCACACACATACATAAATACATACATATATACAAACATACTGACATATATGTATGGTGGCTGCCAACTCATTTTCGAGTACAGCCACTACTTTATATCCATGTAGGAGAACCCCTACCGATGCACTAAACGAGTGTGACTTTTTAGTCCAGCCAGTGACTTGAAAACTCTGGTACAAACACTACTCTTGTGACAATTATTGACACATAGTGCTGGGCCCATGGTACCATGTGACGACAAGTGCAGAGAGATCTCCAGATATAAAGCAATGCCTGTGCCGTGAAGCTTTTATAGTGAGCAAAGGCACTGCACAAACCCAGTCCCACTCTCTTAACCAAGATGATATTTACCAAAAAGAAGAACAAGTCAACATCATTGGATACCATCAGGGTTGTAGGTGTTATATCAGAGTTTTCCTTCTCCTAGAATTCTGCCTTAACAAAGGCTAAGGGGTCATCTCTCCCGGTGATTTTGGATGGCCATTGACTCTTAAGAGCTCCTTTGCCCTTTGACAGGTTTTGTTTTTAGTCCTGCAGGATGTCCAAAGTCACCCTCCTCACCAAGAAACCTTGGTGGGGTTGCCAGTTTAGTCGCCAACGACCCGACCATGAGACAGGTTGTACTGGGATACATGTTACCAGTAGCACCAACTGGTGACCTGACATAAGTATATGTATACTCGTACATATATGTATACATATATGTATACATACATTCATACATACATACAGACACACATATATGCATACTTACATACACATATACATGATGACTGCAAACTCTGTTAAGAGTATTGCAATCGCTTGTCAGATTACAGAAAATAATGCACCTTTAGGCTACGGCCAGCCACACGAACCTGTAACAGATCCTGAACAGGCAATGCCTGTGCTTGAAGGTTTTTTAAGTGGGGAAAGGCGTTGCACTCGACCAATCCCACTCTCTGAGCCTCGAAAACACTACCCGAAAAGGAGAACTGGTCAACATCATCGGATGCTTCTGAAGCCGCAGGTCTTTTTTTTTTTTTTCTTCAGAGTTTCCCTCTCTTAGAAAGGTGTTGTGACAACAACTGGGGGCCTTCCACTCCCAGGTGAGAAAATACAATACTATTTGGATGGCCGTTGGCTCTGCTGAGTTACTCCGCCCTTTGCCGGGTCTTGTATTTCATCCTGCAGATATCCAAATATCACCCTCCTCGCCAAGCAAGCTTTGTGGGGTTGCCGGTTTACTCGTCGACGACCCGACCATATGACAGGTTATACTGGGTTACATGTTACCAGTAGCACTCGAGAGCAACCTAACATACATACATACATACATACATACATACATACATACATACATACATACATACATATGCAGGCAAAACACCTAGATGTGATAACAAGTGCAGACTCTGCAGAACTAACATCGAGGATATCACTCATGTCATCAGCAGCTGTCCAAAGATGTCATCGCGGTACTATCTACCTATGAGGCATGATGTAGTGGCCAAAACACTGTACAATGCAGTTCGTAAAAAAGATAGCCCCGATAATAAACACATTAAAAGCTACCACAGTGTGGAAGACATCCATGTACATAATATGAAAGAGTACTGGTGTAATGTTCCAGTAAAAACCCCAATAAAATGCAGGCATAACAGACCAGATATTATGATATGGGACAGGGAGAAGAAAACATGCACAGTAGTGGAAATTAGCTGCCCAGCAGATGCCAATATAATATCAAAGATTAGTGAAAAGGAGAATATTTATGCAGAACTGATGAGAAAATCTGCAGATACTCCACCCTGATTACACCTTCAGATTTATGCCTGTGATTGTTGGGGCACTAGGATATGTTAGTAACTGCCTCAATAAAAATCTTGAGTAGCTAGGCTTCACAGGAATAGAAAGAACACAACTAGTTAGGATACTACAAGTACAATCCATTAATGGAACAGTGAAAATATGTAAAACATTCCAAACATTTTGCATCTAATAACTGCATATACACATGTACAGATACAAAGCATATACACATGCACACATACAACTCAAAACATACACATCCACACATACAATAACATCCAAATCTATACATGCATGCATGCAGACATACATACATATCTACCTTGTTGATGTTGTGTAAATTCCAATGAGAGTCTTGTGTCTAGGTTAGAAACCGACTCTCTCTCTATTGGTAAAACTTTGTGAAATTATAAAACCAGAAGAACATACATACATACATACATACATACATACATACATACATACATACATACAAAAAAACAAATAAACAAAAAAAATAAACACATTAAAAGCTACAGCAATGTGGAAGATATTCACGTACATAATATGAAAGAGTACTGGTGGAATGTTCCAGTAAAAACCCCAATAAAATGCAGGCATAACGGACCAGATATTATGATATGGGACAGGGAGAAGAAAGCATGCACTGTAGTGGAAATTAGCTGCCCAGCAGATGCCAATATAATATCAAAGATTAGCGAAAAGGAGAATATTTATGCAGAACTGGTGAGAAATCTGCAGATATTCCACCCTGATTACACCTTCAGATTATTGTGGTTATTGGGGCACTGGGGTATGTTAGTAACTGTCTCAATACAAATCTTGAGTAGCTAGGCTTCACAGGAACAGGAAGAACACAACTAGTTAGGAAATTACAAGTACAATCCGTTGCAATTCAAAATAACATTTACTTAACGGAAATCACAAATAAGTGACATTGTATTAACGAACGACGTCTCCGCCATCCGTTACTCACTAATGGGTAAAGATTGCAAATTCAGCATAATGAAAGATCAAGACATCTTCTACAAAGGAACGTAAAAATTGTGATACAACAATGCACAGACGGGAAGGAGACAAAAGATCAATATCTGCTTAAAAAATGATCGAATTGAAATACATGAGAATTGTTCTAACTGTGGTGAATTCTGGTGATTGCAGGAAAGATTCTTTTGGAGCTCCCAGAGAAATCCTCCGTTCAAGTTCTATGATAGCAATAGACAGGTTCTACTGCCACCTATTCCCCATTCCCTTCCTGAAATTAAAGAACTGTTAACTTAAAGCACCGAAAACGATCTCAAATTTAGATCTAATATTGATAACTCATGGTTTAGCTTTTACATCTTCAGACATGACGGGCACTAAATAATTCATAATCTATTAGAATGTATAAACATACAAAAGAAAGAGGGTGGGGGGGGGGTCTTCTATCGACACCCCTCATATCCAAATGCCTCCACAAATCAAGAGCCACGAACCTCTACTATTTCTATTGCTATTTCCACGTATGTGTGTTGTATTGAAAACACGTTGTCTTTTTTTCATCAAAATTCTTTCTTATTTTCATATGAATTCCATGCAGTTAGTTTAGAACAATGAAGTTCTTAATTCCTTCATCGACGTTTCTAGACGTTTCTAGTTTTATCTTCAGCGTGATACTGACGTGTGCTGTTTTCTCTTTATAGTAGGTGGATCCAATGTGAATGATGTAAAACGTCAGAATATGAATGTTTATTGTTAATGATACGTCATCAGTATCTAGTATATGCTGTCTGTGTTTGGAGGGGGCGAGTTTATCACTATGCTCTGTTGTCAGCATTGTTTCAATCATTAATTGTCGTAGAAAGCTCCTCTGCAAGGGAAAGGAAAATACCAATATAACTTGGTACCAGTGACGTCTTAGGTGATCTCAGAACACTCAAAATGTCGAAAACGATGTCACAAAACATCACCGCCAGCTCTTTTCCGTCCAGGAGATTTTATGTCCGATATGTTAGACTATTTTTTACAGTAAAAAAACATACGTGCGTTGAAGCTTCTAACTCTAGGCTAATTTTTCAATAGAAACATATCTGCTCAAAATATTTCTTTATTAAGTTATAAAAGGCTTTGCATGGAGCCATTCCCACTCTTTCAACATCGATTTCATTTACCCAAAAAGTAGAACTGGTCTACATCATTGGATGCAAATGAAGTCGAGGTTTTATATCTAGAGAGATGTCTTAATGAAGACTAGGAGTCTCTCGCTCCACAAAAAAAAAAAAAAAAAAAAAAAAATACTATATTGGATGGCCAGCAACTTGAATAGACCTGTTTTTTCTCTGGGAATTTCTCTTCGTTTTTGCCACTGTCTATTCTCTTAAGTCTTTCACTTCTTTAATTTCTCATTCTATTCCATTCTGATGAAGGATTAGCGTCCGAAACGTTAAGACTCTTTTCCTACTATATCAATCGTAAAACTAGTGATATATCTCATCATTGTTCTGCGTCGTTTGCTTTGTTATTTCTGTTTGCCTTTTCCATACACACACACGCGCGCGCATACATACACACACACATTTGTTTCTATGTAACAATAAAACAATGTCTGAATTTGCAAATAATCACATGTGTATAAGCAAATATGATTAATACTAATTATAATTATGAATAGATTCTATTCACGTTCAAAATGTCATTCCATATACAAATCACTACATGACGCTGTCTGCGTATTTTTATATAGGTATATCTATCTGTATACTGATAAATTTCATGGAAAAAAAGAACTTCTGGTGTGTGTTTTATAGATGAGGATCGTCCATAAATAAAGGTATTCTTTGTTTTGCTTATAGTCAAAGCGCTATGATTTTCATCTTATTCTATAATAAAACCGTTCCGGCAGTGGACCATCCCATTTTTTATTAAATATAGTGAATATATCCTTTCTTTTTATATAACGATGATGTGTGCTTTGCAGCACATATCGCTGCTATTTCTAGCAAGTCAAGAGACTCATGTAGAACCTCCAGTGTTTATATGTGCATTTTATTTTAAGAGTGTTCGAACACACACATTAAATATTTTAGCAATTGTGGTCATTTGTGTGTTGGCAAGTATGGTTTGATGGTCGATGTGTTTGAGTACGTAAATATTGACGAATTGATCAGAAAATATGCATTATGTATGTGTGCGCATGACAAAATGTCCGTGTATCCATGCTTATCTGTGTAATCTATATGTATGCGCTTTGGAAAAGATGAGTTGTGCCTGTAATTCACACAGTGTCACACCGAATCTCTCAGAGGACTACATTAAAGCTTCATGTGTCTGTGGAGTACACAGACACTTTCACAAGCACGCTGTTCGATTGATCAAACAACTGGAACACTCACCGTTGGAACCGACGGAAGTCCAAAAAAATATGTGTGTATGCATGTGCGCGTGTGTATGTATGTGTGTGTATGTGTGTGTGTCTGTGTGTGTGTATGTGTGAGTGTGTGTGTGTGTGTGTGTATGTATGTGTGTGTGTATGTGTGTGTGAGTGTGTGTGTGTGTGTGTGTCAATAAGTATTAAGGCCTGTTACTACAATGGTGCCATACCAGGTACGTACGTTTCGTTGGTCAGTGGGGACCAGCTTGTTCAACCTGTGCCGGTGAAAATGAACCGGAAAAGTTTACTCTGAAAGGAAATATAGAAAAAAGGGGAAAAAGAAGAGCCCTAAACGAGAGCAGATAATCCTCTCAATGGTCTAGGGCAGAGGTTCCCAAACTTTTGGGCCACTGCCCCCCTCAAGGCCACGTAATAACCTCACCACCCCCAACCCTATTTCCAGAGAGACCCGCCTACACGCAAATTGTAAATGATATATAAATAAAATCGTTAATTGATATATAATAAATAATATATATACTATGTATAAATAAATAGCATAATCTTTTTATTTTACTATATTTCAACGCCCCCTCCCCCCGGGGGCAATACCGCCAACTTTGAGAACCCCTGGTCTTGGGGATTACAATTCTTCCGATAGTGTGTGATGAAACCTTGAGTACCTTAGCAATGGTGCTAATTGATTCTCTGGGTTCTTATCGCTAATTTTCTGCATTTTCTTTCGTACAAATTTGGATGTTCTGATGGTATTAGAACCTTAGGTGTTTTACGTTTGACTTCTGTTGTAGAATCCCTGTCAGTGGCTTCCAGTTCTTTGCGAACTTTGACAACAAACGACCATGCAGCTTTCAGGAAGTGAGCAGTCTCTAAAGCATTATGCACTAATTTTAAGGCAACGATTACAGCGTGCTTTTTCATTTGCTGAGTTAGATTGATACGTGTCATCATTTATCTGAACAAGTTAGAAAAAAGTTCTGACAACAACTGGCCCTCTTGATCGCCTTCGAGCTCTTTGTTTATATGTTTTCTCTCCTTATAGCCTCTTGGGTTGTGTTTACAATTATTCCTTTATTATATAACCATTATGCAATATACCACTGAAATGTACGTAATGTTTGCTGAAATAAGTCTTTGAAAGAATTTCACCAGTCCGGCACATGTCATTTTATTCAATAATTATTTCATTCAATAAATATAAAATTTGAAGTTTGAAAGCCACGACAATGTGAAATGGACGAATAAAGAGTGAAACAAGG
>OZ024740.1:390435789-390460789 GCA_964016885.1 Eledone cirrhosa | reverse complement strand
TGGGTGTACATATACACACGAATATCTATACATATGATACATGTTTATGTGAGTGTGCATATGTGTATATGAGTCTGTATATGTGTGTGTATGTGTGTGTATGTGTATGTGTGTGTGTGTACTAATCATCTGCGATTTGTGAGTTGAGTGAGATAATGTAGCATATTTATTTTATTGTAATTTAGCAACTGAGTGAGGAACCTCTATGTTGTCACTTGATCTGCTAGAAACAACAGTCAAATCTCCCTCAAATCGCACATTATTGTCTTAGATGAAGAAAGGATATGTAGGATAATATAGAGTTGCTACTTCTGGCACAAGGCCAGCGATTACCCCAGTGCACCACTGGTACTTTATTTTATCGACCTCGTAAGGATGAAAGGCAAAGTTAACCTCGGCGCATTTGAACTCAGAACGCAAAGGGCCATAACTATGCTGCAAAAGATGGTGTCTGGCGCTCTACCGATGCTGCCAGTAGGATAATATAGTGCTACATAAATAATGTTGTTGAGACACATAATTCTATCATGGCAATTTGTGGAAGGGGGGGGGGGGGTAGTTGAACCTGCCATGGATGGAATACTTTATGCCATAATTCTAATCATTCTGAGCTGAGGTGGAAACTAAACATGAACAGTAGCAGCAGCAGCAGCAGCAGCAGCAGTAGCAACAGTAGTAGTAGTAGTAGTAGTAGTAGTAGTAGTAGTAGTAGTAGTAGTAGTAGTAGTAGTAGTAGTGGTGCTGGTCGTGGTGGTCGTCGTCGTCATGGTGGTAGTGGTGGTGGTGGTAGTAGTAGTAGTAGTAGTAGTAGCAGCATGAGAAGCAGCAGCAGCAGCAGCAACAGTAGTAGTAGTAGTAGTAGTAGTAGTAGTAGTAGTGGTGCCGGTCGTGGTGGTCGTCGTCGTCATGGTGGTAGTGGTGGTGGTGGTAGTAGTAGTAGTAGCAGCAGCAGCAGCAGCAGCAACAACAACAACAACAATATTAGAAATAATTGGAAGGTGTGGAATGTTGACAATGTTACACCTGTTGTTTTAGACCGACATTATGAATGAAATACATATATATACATATATATATATATACATAGAGAGAGAGAGAGAGAGAGTGAGAGAGACAGAGAGAGAGAGAGAGAGACAAACACAGAGGCGCAAACACGTGGTTTCGGGTTCAATGCTACAATGCAGCACTTCAACTACAGCCTGAGGATGACCAATAATTTGGTAGACGGAAAATGCAGAAAACCGCCGTTTGTATATATATATATATATATATATATATATATATATATATATATATATATATATATATATATACATATATATATATATATATATATATATATATATATATATATATATATATATATATATATATATATATATATATATGATGATGATGATGATGATCTCTCCCGAATTAAACAGTTCTAGTCCTGTAGAACCCATTTCTATATTAAATATTTATACTCTGCTTTGTATTGAGTACCTTACTTACTGTTGTTACACCCGATTGAACCCGGGATAAAGTTATATATATATATATATATATATATATATAACTCGTGCGCCGATTTTTCGATACTCGATCTTTCTAATATATTTAGCTCTGGACATAGCTATCCACCAGTTAATTTTATTGCTCATATTTTGTCGATTCTATTGAGTGATGAATAGCTTTTGTTTTATTTTAACATGTCTATTGAGCACTCTAATTCGATATGTGTATTTCCACATTCACTCGAATTATTTTCGCGGATATAGGGGTCATCTCCCTTGTCTAATGCCATGTGCGTTTTTCACCGCTAGTTGACTCCTTTGCCGCCAGGATAAAACTCGTTGACAACGTAAACTCCATTCCACTTATTCTAGTAGGCTTTTATATTTATATGTGAGCTGATAGAGTACTGTCTAAGGATTTACAGAAACCCATGAAGCTAGATTTAACACCTTTCTAGTGGGTCCGGGTATGATTTTACATTCATTTAAATTATTGACGTATTGTTTTATTGATATTTTTTATCTGTTTGGCCCGAATCTTCCTTTATCGATTTTAAATCGTATGGTTGATTGTAGACTTGTTCTATATGTGACGGTATTTTAACGATAGTTATAGCTCTGATTCATCTGAATTATTGAGCCCTCTGCCGCTCATATCGGATTTCGTTTTTCGTTAACTCGTGCGCCGATTTTTCGATACTCGATCTTTCTAATATATTTAGCTCTGGACATAGCTATCCACCAGTTAATTTTATTGCTCATATTTTGTCGATTCTATTGAGTGATGAATAGCTTTTGTTTTATTTTAACATGTCTATTGAGCACTCTAATTCGATATGTGTATTTCCACATTCACTCGAATTATTTTCGCGGATATAGGGGTCATCTCCCTTGTCTAATGCCATGTGCGTTTTTCACCGCTAGTTGACTCCTTTGCCGCCAGGATAAAACTCGTTGACAACGTAAACTCCATTCCACTTATTCTAGTAGGCTTTTATATTTATATGTGAGCTGATAGAGTACTGTCTAAGGATTTACAGAAACCCATGAAGCTAGATTTAACACCTTTCTAGTGGGTCCGGGTATGATTTTACATTCATTTAAATTATTGACGTATTGTTTTATTGATATTTTTTATCTGTTTGGCCCGAATCTTCCTTTATCGATTTTAAATCGTATGGTTGATTGTAGACTTGTTCTATATGTGACGGTATTTTAACGATAGTTATAGCTCTGATTCATCTGAATTATTGAGCCCTCTGCCGCTCATATCGGATTTCGTTTTTCGTTAACTCGTGCGCCGATTTTTCGATACTCGATCTTTCTAATATATTTAGCTCTGGACATAGCTATCCACCAGTTAATTTTATTGCTCATATTTTGTCGATTCTATTGAGTGATGAATAGCTTTTGTTTTATTTTAACATGTCTATTGAGCACTCTAATTCGATATGTGTATTTCCACATTCACTCGAATTATTTTCGCGGATATAGGGGTCATCTCCCTTGTCTAATGCCATGTGCGTTTTTCACCGCTAGTTGACTCCTTTGCCGCCAGGATAAAACTCGTTGACAACGTAAACTCCATTCCACTTATTCTAGTAGGCTTTTATATTTATATGTGAGCTGATAGAGTACTGTCTAAGGATTTACAGAAACCCATGAAGCTAGATTTAACACCTTTCTAGTGGGTCCGGGTATGATTTTACATTCATTTAAATTATTGACGTATTGTTTTATTGATATTTTTTATCTGTTTGGCCCGAATCTTCCTTTATCGATTTTAAATCGTATGGTTGATTGTAGACTTGTTCTATATGTGACGGTATTTTAACGATAGTTATAGCTCTGATTCATCTGAATTATTGAGCCCTCTGCCGCTCATATCGGATTTCGTTTTTCGTTAACTCGTGCGCCGATTTTTCGATACTCGATCTTTCTAATATATTTAGCTCTGGACATAGCTATCCACCAGTTAATTTTATTGCTCATATTTTGTCGATTCTATTGAGTGATGAATAGCTTTTGTTTTATTTTAACATGTCTATTGAGCACTCTAATTCGATATGTGTATTTCCACATTCACTCGAATTATTTTCGCGGATATAGGGGTCATCTCCCTTGTCTAATGCCATGTGCGTTTTTCACCGCTAGTTGACTCCTTTGCCGCCAGGATAAAACTCGTTGACAACGTAAACTCCATTCCACTTATTCTAGTAGGCTTTTATATTTATATGTGAGCTGATAGAGTACTGTCTAAGGATTTACAGAAACCCATGAAGCTAGATTTAACACCTTTCTAGTGGGTCCGGGTATGATTTTACATTCATTTAAATTATTGACGTATTGTTTTATTGATATTTTTTATCTGTTTGGCCCGAATCTTCCTTTATCGATTTTAAATCGTATGGTTGATTGTAGACTTGTTCTATATGTGACGGTATTTTAACGATAGTTATAGCTCTGATTCATCTGAATTATTGAGCCCTCTGCCGCTCATATCGGATTTCGTTTTTCGTTAACTCGTGCGCCGATTTTTCGATACTCGATCTTTCTAATATATTTAGCTCTGGACATAGCTATCCACCAGTTAATTTTATTGCTCATATTTTGTCGATTCTATTGAGTGATGAATAGCTTTTGTTTTATTTTAACATGTCTATTGAGCACTCTAATTCGATATGTGTATTTCCACATTCACTCGAATTATTTTCGCGGATATAGGGGTCATCTCCCTTGTCTAATGCCATGTGCGTTTTTCACCGCTAGTTGACTCCTTTGCCGCCAGGATAAAACTCGTTGACAACGTAAACTCCATTCCACTTATTCTAGTAGGCTTTTATATTTATATGTGAGCTGATAGAGTACTGTCTAAGGATTTACAGAAACCCATGAAGCTAGATTTAACACCTTTCTAGTGGGTCCGGGTATGATTTTACATTCATTTAAATTATTGACGTATTGTTTTATTGATATTTTTTATCTGTTTGGCCCGAATCTTCCTTTATCGATTTTAAATCGTATGGTTGATTGTAGACTTGTTCTATATGTGACGGTATTTTAACGATAGTTATAGCTCTGATTCATCTGAATTATTGAGCCCTCTGCCGCTCATATCGGATTTCGTTTTTCGTTAACTCGTGCGCCGATTTTTCGATACTCGATCTTTCTAATATATTTAGCTCTGGACATAGCTATCCACCAGTTAATTTTATTGCTCATATTTTGTCGATTCTATTGAGTGATGAATAGCTTTTGTTTTATTTTAACATGTCTATTGAGCACTCTAATTCGATATGTGTATTTCCACATTCACTCGAATTATTTTCGCGGATATAGGGGTCATCTCCCTTGTCTAATGCCATGTGCGTTTTTCACCGCTAGTTGACTCCTTTGCCGCCAGGATAAAACTCGTTGACAACGTAAACTCCATTCCACTTATTCTAGTAGGCTTTTATATTTATATGTGAGCTGATAGAGTACTGTCTAAGGATTTACAGAAACCCATGAAGCTAGATTTAACACCTTTCTAGTGGGTCCGGGTATGATTTTACATTCATTTAAATTATTGACGTATTGTTTTATTGATATTTTTTATCTGTTTGGCCCGAATCTTCCTTTATCGATTTTAAACCGTATGGTTGATTGTAGACTTGTTCTATATGTGACGGTATTTTAACGATAGTTATAGCTCTGATTCATCTGAATTATTGAGCCCTCTGCCGCTCATATCGGATTTCGTTTTTCGTTAACTCGTGCGCCGATTTTTCGATACTCGATCTTTCTAATATATTTAGCTCTGGACATAGCTATCCACCAGTTAATTTTATTGCTCATATTTTGTCGATTCTATTGAGTGATGAATAGCTTTTGTTTTATTTTAACATGTCTATTGAGCACTCTAATTCGATATGTGTATTTCCACATTCACTCGAATTATTTTCGCGGATATAGGGGTCATCTCCCTTGTCTAATGCCATGTGCGTTTTTCACCGCTAGTTGACTCCTTTGCCGCCAGGATAAAACTCGTTGACAACGTAAACTCCATTCCACTTATTCTAGTAGGCTTTTATATTTATATGTGAGCTGATAGAGTACTGTCTAAGGATTTACAGAAACCCATGAAGCTAGATTTAACACCTTTCTAGTGGGTCCGGGTATGATTTTACATTCATTTAAATTATTGACGTATTGTTTTATTGATATTTTTTATCTGTTTGGCCCGAATCTTCCTTTATCGATTTTAAATCGTATGGTTGATTGTAGACTTGTTCTATATGTGACGGTATTTTAACGATAGTTATAGCTCTGATTCATCTGAATTATTGAGCCCTCTGCCGCTCATATCGGATTTCGTTTTTCGTTAACTCGTGCGCCGATTTTTCGATACTCGATCTTTCTAATATATTTAGCTCTGGACATAGCTATCCACCAGTTAATTTTATTGCTCATATTTTGTCGATTCTATTGAGTGATGAATAGCTTTTGTTTTATTTTAACATGTCTATTGAGCACTCTAATTCGATATGTGTATTTCCACATTCACTCGAATTATTTTCGCGGATATAGGGGTCATCTCCCTTGTCTAATGCCATGTGCGTTTTTCACCGCTAGTTGACTCCTTTGCCGCCAGGATAAAACTCGTTGACAACGTAAACTCCATTCCACTTATTCTAGTAGGCTTTTATATTTATATGTGAGCTGATAGAGTACTGTCTAAGGATTTACAGAAACCCATGAAGCTAGATTTAACACCTTTCTAGTGGGTCCGGGTATGATTTTACATTCATTTAAATTATTGACGTATTGTTTTATTGATATTTTTTATCTGTTTGGCCCGAATCTTCCTTTATCGATTTTAAATCGTATGGTTGATTGTAGACTTGTTCTATATGTGACGGTATTTTAACGATAGTTATAGCTCTGATTCATCTGAATTATTGAGCCCTCTGCCGCTCATATCGGATTTCGTTTTTCGTTAACTCGTGCGCCGATTTTTCGATACTCGATCTTTCTAATATATATATATATATATATAGGAACGAGTAGGACCCCGACGGCTGAGCTCAAGCCGTTTCGACGGCTAATTCTGGACTAAATGAAAATGTTTATCCTGTTATATGAATAGCCGAGCTTCTCAGGGGGTAATTCCATATATGGTAAAAGTGATTGTCACAAGGATTGGTCAAAAGTTTGTTGTTGAGACACATAATTCTATCATGGCAATTTGTGGAAGGGGGGGGGGGGGGGTAGTTGAACCTGCCAGTAGAAGAAAAAGGAAGAGGGGGTGGAGGAAACCCAGTCGTGCGTTGATAGTGCCAACTACAGCAGGGCAGGAAGTCAAGGAAGTATACTAGGGAGGGGGAGGAAGTCGAAACAATAAGTAAAACAATATGGGGTAAATATATAGAAAAATACCGAGAATGTTAAAAATATATATATATATATATATATATATATATATATATATATATATATATATAAAGAATGAATAATAACAGGTAGACATCATAAAAAGGTAATTTATTCCGTGTGCATTCAGGATAATCCTAAGCATTTCTCGCATAACCTAATATATATATATTGGTAAACGGAATAGAAAATGCTGACAAATTGTTCACAGTGAAAATAGTTTAATTAGGAATAAGTGAGAAATAAGTCTTTCACAAAAAATATCCCCCACACACTTACACAGACACATTCCTACTGACCATCCCTCTACCACGAATTACTCTGCTACACACACACACACACACACACACACACACACACACACACACACACACACACACACACACACACACACAGACACACACACACACAGACACACACACACACACACACACTTGTCTTAATAGGCATTTGAACTGTCAACAGGTTGCGGTTCGCACACACATCCCTGCTGACCATTATCACAACAACGAACATCTTTACTACTACTACACACACACACACACACACACACATATTTGTTGTGAAAGACTTATTTCTCGGTCAGCCGACACAAACCTACATTTGGCGCAAAATCAATTTTTTACATTCACATGACCTCTACCGACCAATCAAAATTGTTTTGACCACAAGAATTTTTGCAACACGAATTGGCGCAAAACTTATTTTAATACCGCTGGAGCCACTTTTTTAACATAAAAACAGGTAGAATTCCCAAAACTAATCAGATCAGAGCAAACATCACGGACGCGCTATCTCAAAATTATTTTTGAAAAGCATTAGAAATGCGCAACCGGTAAAACTTAAAACCAAAAATGAATACTAACCAATACTATTACTAATTCTCACTTATTCCTAATTAAACTATTTTTCACTGTGAACAATTTGTCAGCATTTTCTATTCCGTTTACCAATATATCATAACTTGTGTGTTACACCTCTATTCTTTTAAATATATATATATATATATATATATATATATATATATATATATATATATATATATATATATATATATATATATATATATATATGTATATATATATATATATATTGTTATACTTTGGGAGGGTCATGTTGCCAATAAGAAACACACGCACCAGTTGCTTTCACTTCAATTTATTATAATAAATTTATAAATTTAGGAACTTATAAATTTCCGGTTGGTTGGTTGGTTGGTTCCACAACCAGATGGTTGTTTATATATTGTCAAAGTTCTTTCGTCACACATTCTGTGACCTCTTCAGTGACTGGGGATTCTTTTCTTTGTTTTTTGTGCCTCTCCTTTGTTCTGTCCTACGCCATCTTGTTTTTGTGTGAGTGTTGTGTGCTTAGTTTGCGCATGTGTTACATCCGGGTGTCTGTGTGTGTTTATATTCGTTTATTTATTTGTTTATTTACATGTTCCTGGTTGGTTTTTTGTTCTATGAGCGTGTGTGTTTTCATTTTGTCCTTAATTGTAAGTTGTGATGTTGTTGTTCCACTCATGTTTTCTATTTAATTTTGGTTGTAATTAATTTATGTTTATTGCCTCTGTGTGTAGATTCTATTTTTATTTCTATGTTCTCTAATTTACCCTTATGTTCTATTTTAGCATGTTGGTAGAGTACAGATAATTCTTTACTATCTTGAAGGTCTCGCCAGTGTTCATTTATCCGTTCCCCTATAATACGAGCTGTCTCACCTATGTACACTATATTTTTATCTCTACATTGTCCTTCAGTACATCTTATGCTATATACTACATTTTTTATAGTTTTACAGTTAATATGGGGGCTTAATTTACAGATTATACATTTCTTATCTATAAAGGGAGGTCTTTTCAAAGTGCGTGTGTTTCTTATTGGCAACATGACCCTCCCAAAGTATAACAATACCGGTTTCAAAACACGTTTTCAGATAAAGAATCTTGCTAAACAAATTCAGAAACGAAATATATATATATATATATATATATATATATATATATATATATATATATATATATATATATATGTGTGTGTGTGTGTGTGTGTGTGTGTGTGTGTGTGTGTGTGTGTGTGTGTGTGTGTGTGTGTGTGTGTGTGTGTGTGTGTGTGTGTGTGTGTGTGTGTGTGTGCGTGTGCGTGTGTGTCTGTGAGTGTGTGCGTGCGTCTTTGTGTGTGTTCGTCTGTATGTGCGTGTGCGTTTTCCTTCCCTGTTCCAGGCCCCGCTGCAACACCTGTCCCCACATCACCAACACCACCACCTTCCAGGGTCCCAACGGCCACTCTCTCTCTGTCCGGCATGCCTTCCGCTGCACCTCCTCCAACCTAGTTTACGGACTTCGTCGGACAGACTGGACGTCGCCTGGCGGACAGGTTTACTGAACACCTCCGATATATTCGTCTCGGTGGTAGTTCCCCCATCGCCCGCCACTTTGGTGCCCCTGGACATTCCGCACACCACCTCACAGTCTGTGGCCTACTCCAATGCCGCGGAACACCCGCCACTCTCCTCAGGGTCGAACAACGAGCCATCTTCACCCTACAGACCCACACTCCCCCCGGCCTGAACTCCCCACCCTTATTCCTTTAGCCTTCGACCGCCCCCCTCCCCCCACACATATCCCCCACTAACACCACTAACACACCCCTCCTTTTCACCGCCCACCTCACAACTAACAATACTAACACCTCCACCCCACACCCGACCACCCTTCCCCAACTAACATACTAACAACCCTCCCTTCTTCTCCCCCCCTCCTTATCACACGCGCACACCCACCGGTACATATATACATGCGCTCACACTAAACACACACCCTACTACCACCACTAACCCTCACCCCCACACATCCACCCCACCACCCCGCAACTAACATCACTAACACCCCCGACCCCAAGCACACGAACACACACACCCACTTACACCACCCACTCTACACGCAACTAACATCACTAACACCCTCCAACCCTACGCACACGAACACACACACCCTCTTACACCACCCACTCTACACACCCTACCACCACTGACCCCCACTCACACTCGCATTCAACCCTTTCTCCACCTCCAGTTTACTAACACCCACTAACACCCCCTTCACCACACACACACTCATCCAAACACGCACACACACACCAGTACACTACACTCCCTCCATCGGCCCCCACACCCTTCTCTCCCCGCTCCACCCACACCCTTTCTCACACACACACACATCCCACTAACACCTCTACTAATACACACACCCCCCCTCCTTACTCCAACTTTCACACCTACCCATCCTCTCCCCTGTCCACCGCACCTCCGCACACACTGACACACCGACTTTCTTCACTTACCATTCTACCCTACTGCTGCTATGCCCTTATCTCTGACCACCTCCCCGCACACACAGACACACAACCCTCCTCCTGCCTTGACCCTCTGACCACTTCTTGTTGCGCGCGCACCCCACATCTCCCCTCTTCCGACCAATCTCTTCACGGATTACACATATGTGAACATCGATCCCTAGAATCCACCACATCCCAAGGATAATACTCAGCATTCCACCACATCGTCTACGGAACTACCTTAAGGACTCACCCACTGACATACACCCAAAACAAATTTTTTTTCCCCACATGCCACCTACATCCACAACACGCATAAACACCACACACACACGTGCGTACCACCACATATTTACACATTCAGCCTCCGGAATCCTCTCCCCCCACCCCTCTATTCACACACGCACACACACTCCGACCTACACCCCACCCCACACACACCTCTTCCTGAACATGCAACCCCGTTCTTCCCCCAACTCTTACTTTCACATACACACACACACGTACACCTACACACACACACCACCTTCAGCCGTCCCCGCTCCGACACCCCGCCTCCCTCTCCCCACTCCACCCGCCATCACCCCTACACGCCCACACCCTTCCACCACCTGTTTTACATCATGTGTATTTTTATTTTTATTTTTATCATGCTTTTATATTTAATTTCATTTGTACCGTTTCCTCTCACCCCCTTTTTTCTATACGTCTCTCCACCACTCCCCTACACACCCTTGGAACTCTCTTTCCACACACTTTTCACCTGAAGAAGGGCTTATGCCCGAAACGTCGTTCCCCACCACCACTCCACTCTCAAGCGCGTGAAACTAATAAACCTTTGTTCGTACTGCCTCTCTGTTTTGTTCCCGTTCAATTTTTTACTATATATATATATATATATATATATATATATATATATATATATATATATATATATATATATATGTATGTATGTATGTGTGTGTGTGTGTGTGTGTGTGTGTGTGTGTGTGCGTGTGTGTCTGTGAGTGTGTGCGTGCGTCTTTGTGTGTGTTCGTCTGTATGTGCGTGTGTGCTGCGAAATTAGATTACTAAGTACATTGCACAGCTCTTTACTATACGTACATACATACATACATACATATACATACATACATACATACATACATACATACATACATACATACATACATACATACTATAGTTAGGCATTTACGTTACATACGAGAAAGAAATATTTGTCAGAAATGAAAGTAGGGAGTTACTAGGACGAAAAATACGATGTTATAACTGGTCAACAACGGAAAAAGTATGGATGACCATAATTGTAAACGTTACGTAGGAGTACTGTGCTATATAGTGGCTTGTTGTCCTGGGAATGTTTGTAACATATTCCGTACATTATGAAAAATATGAACAATTGTCGTTAGTTTATTCGTATGCTTCCACTTACTTGTCACAAGTGCTGCAACACGTTGGCTGCGGCGCGCGCGCGCGCATACACACACACACACACACACACACACACACACACACACACATACACACACACACACACACACACTCACTCACACACACATGTAAAACGAAGACAAAATCATGTACTTGTGTGGGGCTAATCTATTCATACGCTCTGTGGTCTATTACGTAATTTTCATTGTATACTTATCACTAATATAAAAGGTCAAGTCACGTGTCCTTTTTCTAGGATTTTTTCTTTCTTTTTTCTCCTAGTTTCTCTCTTTCATTTATGATGTATGTTTGTAGAAGGAGAGAGAGAGAGAGAGAGAGAGAGAGAGAGAGAGAGAGAGAGAGAGAGAGAGAGAGAGAGAGAGAGAAAGCAGTGTCTGTGCTGATACAGCCGGAAGAGAAAGGAAGAATGTGTTATATATAAATATGAACATGAAGGATAAATAGATAGATGAACGGTTGACTGATTTGGGGAAGACATAGAGAGAGAGAGTGTATATATATATATATATATATATATATATAGAGAGAGAGAGAGAGAGAGAGAGAGAGAGAGAGAGGGGGGGGTAGAAAGAAAAAGAAATGGCCAACAGTCACCCAGCAACTGATCTAGGCGGGCAGTCAGGTGAACAGATAGTGATATATAGAGAGGAGTAAGAGAATGAGAGAAAGAGGAAGTGATAGCGTGAATAGAAGAGAAAAGAGGTAAAGAAGGGGCGGGTATTAGAGAGGTAACACGATAAAATAATTGAGGTGTACAGAGTGAGAAAATAGAGTTTCTACTTTTGGCAGAAGGCCAGCGAATACTCCAGTGCATCACTGGTACTTTATTTTATCGACCTCGTAAGGATGAAAGGCAAAGTTAACCTCGGCGGATTTGAACTCAGAACGCAAAGGGCCATAACTCTATGCTGCAAAGCCTGGTGTCTGACGCTCTACCGATACAGCCAAACCGCCAAATAGACAAGCTAGAAAGAGAGCGATGGAGAGATGGATACATTTCTGTATTCTCAGGTCCCAAATAATAAGGGGCTTGGAATAAGCGGGGCGGGGGTTGGAATAAGAGGGAGGGAGGGGATTTGGAGTAAACGGTAGCGTCGGAATAAGCGGGGCGGGGGTTCGAATAAGAGGGAGGAATGGGATTTGAAGTAAACGGTAGTGTTGGAATAAGCGAGGCGGGGGAGATTTTTGAAAATTGGTAATTTTTCTAGGTTGTCTCCGTTCATTTTTTAAAAACCAGAATTAGTCGTTTAGTTTACATATTGAGACCTCCAGCCCATCCTATTTATTTTATAACGTATGGATTTCTAATAATTTGTTCTACTTTTGGCACAAGGACAGCAATTATCCCAGTGTATTACTGGTACTTTATTTTATCAACCCCGTAAGGATGAAAGGCAAAGATAACCTCGGCGGGATTGAACTCAGACCGTAAAGGGGCGTAACTATGCTGGAAAGCATGGCGTCCGACCCTCTACCGACACTGCTTGTCATGTATAAAGTGTTTTTTAAATGTATAAAGAAAATTAAGTGTCGCAGAAATGCTACCACTTAAAACAACATTTTGCCAGAGATAGATTAGAATAAGAGCAGGGGAAGGGGGGGGGGGGGGGGGGGTCTGAAAAATTAATAAGTGTGGAGGGGAATGATTATTGGAGACCCAAGAATGCGTTATCGAAGTATGGAGAGAGAAAACGCTTGTAAATGAAGGGACAGGATGGTGTCAGATTTTGATGAGAGGGAAATATATAAAGGAAGAAAAGAAGTAATGGTCTCTAATTTAGGCACAAAGTCAATAATTTTTTTATTGGGGGGGGGGGGACTTTAAATCTACCCCAGTACGTACTGGTCTTTTTTTTTCGAATCCGTAAGGATAAAAGGCAAAACTAACCTCGGCGGGATTTGAACTCAGAACGCAAAGAGCCGTAACTGAAATCGATGAACATAAGTTCTCTCCTACGATTTCACAGAACTTATGTTCATCGATTTCAGGGACTTGACTCCTTCTTCCTCCCGTTTGATCTGTGCGAAATTCTTTCCTTACTCACATTTCGACCAGGTTGGATGGTCTTTATTCTCTCTCGTCCACGATTTCACAGAACTTATGTTCATCGATTTCAGGGACTTGACTCCTTCTTCCTCACTTTTCGTTGCATTACCATCTTTGATTGTTTACTGTCTTGCTCGTTCCCCCTATTTACGTGTCTTTCTATTTACTTTCTTTAGCCGTTGCTCGCACCAACCGGAGGTTTATGGATGGTCTTTAAAGCGATGAAATACCAATGAAGGCTGGAAGATCACTGATGAAGGACTAAATTTATTCATATATATATATATATATATAAGTTAAAACAATGAAATAAAAAAAATAATAAAATGAAATAAAAAGAATAAAAAAATGAAATAAAAAATGAAATTTAAAAAAATGAAATATTTCTAATGACTTTATTTTTTATTTCATTGTTTTAACTTATATCATGACTCTGTTTTCCTTTTAATGTTTTATTGTCTTCCGGGATTTATTTTAACCTACAACATTTTCAACATATGGATTACATTGAGTTCTTCATGCTGACTAGACCCCACAACTTACCGTGGATATCTCTGTGTGTATATATATATATATATATATATATATATATATATATATATACATAAGGAAGTTTGAGAGTTACCCAGACCGATGCACCAGTTTCTACGATATATATATCGTAGAAACTGGTGCATCGGTCTGGGTAACTCAAACTTCCTACCCACGCAAGTGGTCTCCCTCAATGATTAACGTTTAAATGTACGCTCTAATCGGTTAGGTTCGAATTTTAATAAGTCGGACTTAATTAAATTATTGAGTGAATGAGGAAACGACCGAAACTGTGTCCATTCTATTCGATAAGCTACGTTCCATAATTATTTCTGACTCCCAGGAGACTAACCTGCATTCAAATTGTAAGTTTCTCCCCTTGTTTATTTTAGTTGGATTTATTTGTTTGCTGGTCTGCGTTTTATCTACCTAAACATCCTCGTAAAGTGCTTCTGATATGATCATTTTTTTTTTTTTTTTTTTTTTTTTTAATTTTGAACCAATGCCAGCACGGGTTCCCTGTAAATTGGTCACGCCTGGCTTACTTCTCCTTTGATGTGACGTCACGCGTCACAAAACGTTTAAGGATTACTACTAAATCACTTGCGTCCACTAACATGGTGTACTAGCTAGTCATACGGAACTTTCCAGTCCAGGGAGGCAAATTCTCGCTGACGACGCGGTTCCTGTCTAATTATGTAATGCATACTAATATTACCTGATTTTTGTATATGGTGATTCCATTCAGACCACCGCCGGTAGATCGGAATCGTAGAAACTGGTACATCGGCCCGGGTAACTCAAATTTCATACCCACACGAAGTCGTCTTCCTCTCTGATTAACATTTAAGTGTACCCTCTAATAAGTACTAATGTTACTAGTGCTGTTGTTTAACTTAACTCAGCAGTACTATGAGTTAAAATATTCCGGCCATGACCGTCAGTTCTTTTTATGCATCATGGACTACACAGTGAATTTTCATTTGTTTACTTTGGCATGAAGGAATTTAGTTGTTATATTTAACAGTTGAGCAGCCACGTAGAAACAAATAATAGCAACAGTTTCATATAATAACCGAAAGAATATGTGAATACAAGCTGTCGAAATGGGGTTCCTCCGAAGGGCTTTTGGAGCAACGTTCCCCATAGAGTGCGTGGCTCGAAGATCAGAGAGTTGCTCCAGGTAGAGTCGCTAATTGTTTCCAAGCGTTTGATTCATTACATTTATGCTTATAGGTCTGCTCAAGCAATTATAATCAGATGGGGTTTAATATTCAACTACACGTCTAGTAAAACAGAACATCAAATAGTTTTCTATCAAAGTATTTTAACTAATGTCAGATTAAGGAAGAAATTAATTAATGGTAAACTAATTAATAAGAGACATTTATCATGACAAATGACTTTAGGTAATTTCTGTTTGATGCTAGACTGTGACTGTTTGTTTCATATTCTGGAATCTTTTTTTCTGTCTCTAATCCCTGTTTTACTGGCCACGGGGCAAAATTACTTGTAATTCCTGAAAAGGAGTTAACATATATATTTCAATGATAATAAACCCGATGAATTTGATCAAAATTCTAGATGAATGGCTAAGAAATTTTACTATAAACTAGTATTATAATATTATACTCTAAACACAGGGCTGTGAATTGGCAGTATCGGTAGAGGGTCGGACGCCATGCTTTCCAGCATAGTTACATCACTTTACGGTCTGAGTTCAAATCCCGTCGAGGTTAACTTTGCCTTTCATCCTTACAGGGTCGATAAAATAAAGTACCAGTAATACACTGGGATAATTGCTGGCCTTGTGCCAAAAGTAGAACAAATTATACTCTAAACACTAATTCAAGAAATTTGTGAAAGTGGTCTAAAGTAGTAAATGTGCGAAGATGATGTCATGATTGTTGAGAGAGAACGCGTTCTGATACAAAACACATAAGCATCTATGCTACATTTTCTGTAAACACGACGCGTGTTCGAGTATTATGTTTTCAACAATTTTGACTATGGATCAAACTCGAAAACATATGGATCAAACTCGAAACGTTTTAAACAGCTTTAAAATAAAACGACTAATCGAAATGTTTAACAAAATGAGACGAGTCTGAGAGTGAATCTTTAACCAACTTGAAATATGAAACAACACCCAAGAAATAATCGAAATTTGTAGCCTAATATAGGTGGTAAAATATGTTAGTTAATCAACCAACACTATTGTATGCAGAAGGGTAGTGGATTGGCAGTATCGGTAAAGGGTCGGACGCCGTGCTTTGACGCATAGAGTTACGGCCCTTTCCATTCTGAGTTCAAATCCCGCCGAGGTTAACTTTACCTTTCATCCTTACGGGGTCGATAAAATAAAGTACCAGTAATGCACTGGGTAATTGCTCGCCTTGTGCCAAAAGTAGAAACAACTATTGTATGCAGAATAGAGCACTCAACGAAGTTTACAACTAGGTCTGCTTACTTCGGAGTATAACTACAATAATTGCTTCTACTTTTGGAACAAGGCCAGCAATTACCCCAGTGTATTACTGGTGCTTTATTTTATCGACCCCGTAAGGATGAAAGGCAAAGTTAACCTCGCGAGATTTGAACTCATATCATAAAGGGCCGTAACTCTATGCTGCAAAGCATGGCGTCCGACACTCTACCAATACTGCCAACCCACCGCCCTTTATACTATAATAATGAAGTACAAGTCAGCAAGTTAGAATATGAGAAAGCAACACCAATGATCAGCCCGGGACATATCAATGAATTGAAACAGCAGGAGTAATTTTTATTTCTTCTTCATGTTTTTTTCTGTTCAACTAATAGCTGTCTAAGGAGGACGTAACTGTTGCCTAACAGTTATCATCGAAATATATATAACAGCGATTGTTAACATAACAATCATTGTTATATTTTGACACACGTTTCACAATCGATCAGCTCAAGGTTGATTAATACCGATCGGGCTCGACTCTGGAATCGATAGCTCTTTAGACTCCTGGGTTCCTTAAGGATCGTACCTTGAGCTGATCGATCGCGAAACACGCATCACACGTGAATAAACATAATGATGTTATATTGATAACTCGTTCCTTATTATATATATATATATATATATGTGTGTGTGTGTGTGTGTGTGTGTGTGTGTGTGTGTGTGTGTGTGTGTGTGTGTGTGTGTGTGTGTGTGTGTGTATTAAAAAGTAACAAAGGCGCTGTGTGGTTACTATTAAATATTGTTTCTACTTTTGGCACAAGGCCAGCAATTACCCAGTGCATTGCTGGTACTTTATTTTATCGACCCCGTAAGGATGAAAGGCAAAGTTAACCTCGTTGGGATTTGAACTCAGACCGTAAAGGGACGTAACTATGCTGGAAAGCATGGTGTCCGACCCTCTACCGATACTGCCAATTCAAAACACAAACATAAACACAAGTACAATTCCAGCTCATCGGCTGTCTTCTGAGGTTCACTAATGTTCCGAACCTATTAAAGACAGTACATCCCCACCACAGTGCGTTGGTAACTAAGAGGAATGTTATCCGGGGAAAAAGTCTACTCAACTGAAAGTGCAAACTTTATCGCACGGTGTGTCTTACTGTATTTCCTTGAGAACACGTGTCTGTTAATTGTTCAGAGACTTGCCTGTTAATTTCATGAGCAGGCAGTTCCATTGATGGAATTAACTGGAACAACAGTTCACGAAAGCGACGTAGGTTCAACAAAACTATACGTTGAAGACAGCACATGTATATGAGAGAAGCAGTGGAAGTTGAATCTGCCCAAGTACATGCTAGGGTATATCAATAAAAATATTGATTTTATAAGATGGTATAATACCATGCCTAGTATAATAAATGTTAGCCTGAACCAAAAAGGATAAAATAATTAAATGCTGTAAATCATTCGTTTAGTCCAGTGTTATACCATTTCAAACAAACTCTATCGCACATATATTGATTTTATTTCTTTATAATAATAAATATCTATTATTTTTTAAACTCTGGCTACAATCATACGCTCTGGTAAATATATAGGACAAAACGTGGTTCTGTTTTCGGGCCTGATTGGATCATCGATCAAATAACTTGGATTTTGTCCAAAACACATAAATAAATAAATAAAATAAAAACAAAACCTGTTTTCCATATTCAGCATCAGCATACTCGAAATAATCGATTTTATTTGTCGGATAGTCATCGACTTGATGAAATTTCCGATACATAAAAATTTACCAAACTGAAAGAAAGATGATTCGGCTGAAATTCAGACTATTGATATATTGATTGTTCTAACGCCGGAATCTCAAACGTATACCTTAACAACTCGGTCTTCATGGAGAGGTTTTTATGCTTCTATATACTCCACACGCACGCGCACATTTATATATATATATATATATATATATATATATATATATATATATATATGTGTGTGTGTGTGTGTGTGTGTGTGTGTGTGTGTGTGTGTGTGTGTGTGTGTGTGTGTGTGTGTGTGTGTGTGTGTGTGTGTGTGTGAATGTATGTATGTATACTCACAGACAATTTCTTAGTAAAGGATATGGAGCTCGTCCTGTAAGAATCATTAATTTAAATAGAAATATTAAATATATATACACACGCACAGACATAGTACGCTCAAGCGTTATCTTTTGTGAACGAATGAAGAAGGAGCATTATATATATATATATATATATATATATATATATATATATATATATATATATATATACAGAGAGAGAGGGGGGAGTTAGATAAATAGACAGACAGACAGGTACGTAGGTAGGTAAGTAGATAGATAGATAGATAGATAGATAGATAGATAGATAGATAGATAGATAGATAGATAGATAGATAGATATGTTTCTTTATTAGCCACAGGGGCACACAAGAAGGGGACAAATACAAAGAGGGAAGTTTACATACAATAAAAACGTGTAAAATACTATCACAAATGCAATTTAAAAATTAATCGATTTTCCCCAATAGGGGGAGACAGTTCATATGGGTAACACATACCCCCGAAAAAATGTGCAACCCTCATCCTACAGGCTGATATAGAGAGAAGGCCCATTCACTCGGGCCATTCTCGCCACTTTCACCCACCTTTCATAAAACTTGCTGGGGTACAGCACCTCTCTCTCCATCCTGATTCTTCTTCCAAAGTGGTATTTGAAAAAAAGAATCAGTTGTTGGCCGGGGAGAAAGGTGTTTGACCTCAGCCCTTTTAACCTCGTCCACCATACAATCTCTTTCGCCATAGCTATCACACAAAGGAAAACCGCCTTTCCTTCGTTTTTGAAGGAGGGTGGCGGTTTGATCATGACAATAGACTCGATGGTCAACTGGATTGGTCCCACCCGCGACAATAGTCGTTCTAGATAGATAGATAGGGAGTGAGTGAGTGAGTGGGTGAGTGAAAAAGACACAGATAGACAACCTCGTTGGCAGATAAGGTTTTAGAATATTATTTACTTCCGTCTTTTGTGTTCCATGATAAAACGTAAAAATGGCAGAGATTTTATTTCATATAATTTCAGTTTCACGAGGGCGGTGGATTGGTAGAATTGGTAGAGGCCGGAAAACATACTTAGCGTCTTTTTACGATATGAGTTCAAATCCCTGCATTAACATCCTTATAAAAACTGACCGTATACTCAATTAACGTGAATTGATACTAAAGTATCAAAGTGGTGGAAACAGTATTTTAATTATCATTTCGGAGGATGAATGTACATACAATATATGTATGAACACTAATGGGATTCAGTCCATAACACATTCTGACAACCTGGGGCTTGTGAGTATCCCCACTCTCACCTGTGCAGTCATTTCTGGCACCACACCTCCATCCAAATCTACAGTATCAGAGTAACGGAATTTTGTTGAGGAAACCCGACTATATCTAGACGGTAGCAAAATTTCTCCCTTCCGAAGCCTCTTTGGGGTTTCGGGATATGCAATCTTTGTGTATCCATCCCACGTCTCCTAGTACAGGTGGCAAGCCCATCGTCAGATTTTGCGACATGGAATGGAGACCACAATATACCTTTCGAACGGGCCCCTCTATCTCAGGCCTGAATACGTCACTTGTTAACGCGCGTGAGGAGCGATGCTGTATGGTTCTATTTCGTACCTCTCACCATATCGCAGTTTTGGTGGTCTTATTCGTGCCAGTCAACAATCTGATACACTCTCAAGCCCGCAAGGACTAGGCTTGTTTAGAGGCAGTCTTTACTCGCCTCGTCATAGCTATGTCACTGGGGTGTGAAAGTTTTCTTGGGAACTACAGGTGTCACCCATTGTTCTATCTCCCCTAGTAGTCTACTGCTGTTGGTCTGGGGTTGCTTATTTGTACGGCAGCTAGTCGTTTATATCGCAACTAACCATCCTATTTGGTGGCCATCCGCCACCTGCGACCCGTTCTCGAGCACTCTCCATGTATTTTGCAGCCTGTTTGAGCTATGCATTTAATGATTGCAGTGTGGGAGTTAACATGCGATATCGCGCTAAATTAAAACCTTTTCAGAACATTATCCTTGAGCTGCAAGTTACAATGGATCATTTTAATAGGGTTTGTCATGTTTTCTGACTAACTATCAGCATCACAAAATCTAAAGTAATGTTCGCTCCTCCTCCGGACGCAGATCATGTTGAGCTAAACAACAGTTAACGGATGAGTGTAGTAGATAGGTTCACATCAGTAAGGATGGATCACTTGGTGCGAAAACCATTCAGGGAATTCAAAATGCCACTTCAGCATTTTTCAGGGTATGGGCAGATCAGGTCCTTCATCTAGTAACTAAAATAAGTGTGTATGGAACATGTGTGCTAACTGTATTACTATATGGATCTGAGATACGAAAAACTTATAGGTGGCACAAAAAAATGACAAAAAAAAGTTTCATCAAGACTGTCTTAGATAGATTTTAGGAATTAAGTGGACATTTTTGACACCAGATACAGAAGTACTGAAGATGTCTGGTTGTGAAAGATTGAAAAGTTGATTGTTTACAGCCAGGTGTGTTGGACTGGTCATGTTATCAAGAAGGACTGTACCAGGTTGCCCAAGAGATTGTTATAGGGAAAGCTTTTAAATGAAAAAAAAAGGCCAAATCATAAACCAAACAAACGATGTGATTAGGGATAATTTGAAAATTCTCGATATGATTATTAGAAATTGGGAATCCTTAGCGAAGAACAGAATAGGGCGGTGTAGTATAGTTAAAGATGGTTGCGAGATGTTTGAGGCAAAATGCTCAAAACAAACAGAGCGGCGGCGAAGAAGAAGAAGAAGAAGAAGAAGAAGAAGAAGAAGAAGAAGAAGAAGAAGAAGAAGAAGAAGAAGAAGAAGAAGAAGAAGAAGAAGAAGAAGAAGAATCATTTGTAGTAAAATCTGGAGAGAGATAGGTGCCACCAAGTTGTCACGGTGGCCTCCTTACAATTCCGTTATAAGCTATGAGGTCAGTGATTAGTGATTAATTAAATATGTAGGCCCGTCAGTTCTTTTCTCTCGACCATAGAAGAAATGTTCTTATTAGTTCGGATCTGCCAATCATGGATTGTTTCTCCACTCTTCAGTGCCACCCATACACATGCTGAAAATAGTTTTCAAATGCTTTCTCATCTATAAACCTATATATAACTTTCAATAATAAAACACCTCGATAAATTGTAATTTAATCAAAGAAAAAAATAAATTTACTTTCTCCTGATTGGTTAAATCGATTTATGGATGTTTGTTATCGTGGTTGTATATTAGATAATTGTCTGACTTCTGTACAGAATATGGTATGACGCATCATCTGTGCAAGAATAATACTAAAACGTTCTGCTATATGTGTGATAGAATGAATATATTAAAGTAACGAAAGCTCATTACAGACCGAAATCTTAATGAGTTGTTTTCAGCTGTAAATGTCTATAAGTTTTGCCTGTACCAGTGATTTAGAGCAGCGGTCGCCAACCTTTCGGACCTCACAGACCACTAAATTCATAATTTTGAATCCCGCAGGCCACTAATATGAATTTTTTTAAGATAAATACATTTATATTTGGAAAATAAAGATCAGAGAACTTCCATTTTATTAAACAATACTGAAGCGTACGTGTGTCATATTGTCGATAGATGATACATATGTGTAAAATTCTTTCATGGATATTAGTTCTTTACTAAGGAGAAACATTTTTTAGGGGTGTTATAAAATATATTTTAACCAAATATTATTTTTGTTTTTTTATTAATAAAACATAAAAATTACAAATAATGTACACATTTTTCTGCGGACCACCAAAATTTTCTCTCGGACCACCAGTTGGCGACCACTGATTTAGAGGGAATAATTGAATCTTATCATTTACACACAAAATCAAGAAAATTATTTCTTACATCCATCATTTAGTACTATATATAATCTGCTCCTCTACTGGTATAAAACCAACTTCATATCTTCTTCATAAATACTTCAGTGAGATTTCAATTCAACGAGAAGTAGAGTATTATTTTTTAGCCAGATCACGAATGCGAGAAGAGAACCATTTCAACACTCAATAAGATGTTGATGATGTAACTTATTTAAACTTGTTCAAGGAGAAACAGGAACTCCTTGTATTATGCCTATAACAGTGGATATTTGTAGCAATGGGGAGTAAATTAATTCACTATCATCAAAATTATAATGCCTTATAAAGACGGAGTGCTAAGCTTTTGTACCAACATTCCTTGTCTGTTGCATTGTTTGGAGACAATTTGATATTGAAGACTGAAGATTATAGATATATAAAAGTAAAGCGTAAAAAACTGTTCTACTTCTTATTGGAAATATTTAACTCTCAATGCCAGTTGTATATTTAACAGCGATAAAAAAAAGATATGGAACTCTCTCTCTCTCTCTCTCTCATAATAGATCGAATTAATTATGCTACTGTTAATTGGTCTATCTATTGTGGCTATCTTAACAATGATACTGCTGGGTTACATGAAGCACTTTTGTTTCTTGTGTCTGTGGAGATCACGACTTCATAAAATGAACACTACATATGAAAATACAAGCTGGACCTCTTAAATTGAGACCTAGATGTTATACGGCCACGGTAAAATCTTGAAAACAGAAGTTGATCCCTATGTAAACATAACTTTGCCATTTCATTTCACATTAGTATTGGTATCTTATCAACGTTAGAACAAGGTTTAAGACAATAAATAACTGAACTAATAATTGTTTCTACTTTTGACACAAGACCAGCAATTATCCCAGTGTTTTACTGGTACTTTATTTTATCGACCCCGTAAGGATGAAAGGCAAAGTTAACCTCGGCGGGATTTGAACTCAGACCATAAAGGGCCGTAACTCTTTGTTGCAAAACATGGTGTCCGACCCTCTACCGATACTGCCAATCCACCGCCCTTAACTGAACTAATAATGTTTCCAAAGATGGTATTTATTTTTTTTAGCAATATAAAGTCTAAAACTAAAACTAATAACACAGGATACATGTAGACAGAGTAGATCAAATTCAAAAGTCACTGGACCAGGGAGTGCAGGAGTTGAAGGGTCCAACCAGTGATAACTTCAAAAACATATAATGCCCGGTCGGACGCCATGCTTTGCAGCAAAGAGTTACGGCCCTTTATGGTCTGAGTTCAAATCCCGCCGAGGTTAACTTTGCCTTTCATCCTTACGGGGTCGATAAAATAAAGTACCAGTAATACACTGGGATAATTGCTGGCATTGTGCCAAAAGTAGAAACAATTATAATATTAAATATCATTCTTCTTCCCCACAACATATTAAAGTAGGTCTTTTGTTGAAGGAATCAAAGAAAGAATCTTTGTTGCATCCCCCTCCTCTCCCCTACGTAAACTATTCCTTGGTGGCCTTTCTCTCCAGTTTTTAAACAGTATATGTTTGCAACTCTTTTAAAGAATTATGCGAGGGCTTTGTGTGGAAAACTTCGTGCAGATATCTACACATATAATTTGCCTCAAAACAATCGTTCCTTGTGATGCAAAATGTCGCTAAAATTTCAATTTCTACATTCTCAATGCCGTATCGGACAAGCATGGTAAAATATTTCACCAAAATATTCCAGTGTTTGAAAACATATCGCAGCAAATGATCAGAGAGACTATTTGCCAACTACAGCTAAACTATGCAACGTGACACGCGTGACCAAAGTTTCTAGTATCCTAGATGTACTAAATATATGTCACAAAAGATATCTAATAATTGTTTCTACTGTTGGCACAAGGCCAGCAATTACCCAGTACATTACTGGTACTTTATTTTATCGACCCCGTAAAGATGAAAGGCAAAGTTAACCTCGGCGGGATTTGAACTCAAAGCATGGCGTCCGACCTTCTACCGATACTGCCAATCCCCCACCTTTTTGATATCTAATAATTGTTTCTACTTTTTGGCACAATGCCAGCAATTACCCAGTGCATTACTGGTACTTTATTTTATCGACCCCGTAAGGATGAAAGGCAAAGATAACCTCGGCGGGATTTGAACTCAGACCATAAAGGGCCGTAACTCTATGCGTCAAAGCATGGCGTCCGACCCTCTACCGATACTGCCAATCCCCACCTTTTTGATATCTAATAATATGTAATAAACAAGTTTGTAAGAATGTAATGTGTCAGAACTACACATAGAGCTGAATATTGAAACTGAATTTTCATCCGAGTAGAAAAACTAAGTGTACAAATGCATTAAATGTTTACAAA
>OZ024740.1:390428289-390430789 GCA_964016885.1 Eledone cirrhosa | reverse complement strand
TAAAAATAACAGGGCAGTTTAAATCTCGCAATTTGTAGAGATCAAACATTTTTTAACAGTATATTTTTTGTGTATGTGGGAGGGAAGGAATAAATGTTCTCTACCAAAAGACATATGGTTACGAGGTTGTCTGAGGTACTAACTGTGCAATAGTATTGAATAAACTAGATGATTAAGGTTCATTTGCTAGTTGATTTGAAATAGTTCTACAGAAAATTTCGATTTATGACGATGTTTTTCTTCTTTTCTATATGATGTTTGCCCCTGAGGAAGTATGTTAAAATCAGATTCCTTTTAGCAATGGTTAAATCTGTCTTCTTATATGGTTCCGAGGTGTGGAGGCTCACAAAGAAACTTGAAAATCAACTTGAGAGAATAAACTGTTGCCTGTTATGGGACATCTTTCGGAAAAGGCATACCGTTAAGATGAAATTTTGTAATGGTCTGTCAAAATTAACTCAAAAGATAGCTGAGCAAAAACTGCGATTGACAGGTGAGATATCATGAAGAAACAGTCTCCACTCTAGTGCCATGACAGCCAACAGATGGAGAGATTAAATGCGGCAGATAACCTGACAATTTCACTGACAGACTTCACAAAGACATCGGATTGAAAACTGTAAATCAGAAATACGAACCGTGACAGCGGATGGAGAGATCTATAATGGATATGTTACCTGGGTATGATTGGAAGATGAGCTGAAATTATGTTTGCTAGCAACTGACATTATACTGGATTGGCAATATCGGTAGAGGGTTGGATGCCATGCTTTGAAGCATAGAGTTACCTCCCTGTATGATCTGAGTTCAAATCCCGTCGAGGTTAACTTTGCCTTTCATCCTTCCGGGGTCGATAAAATAAAGTACCAGTAATGCACTGGGTAATTGCTGGCCTTGTGCCAAAAGTAGAAACAATTATACTTTATAAATAGGTTAATGCCGGTTGTGATTTTCGTCTTCGTAAGATGTACATTTTATTCAACAGGAATTCTTGATCATAAGCTAAGAACTAATATTTTTTTTATAAATCAACATATATTCTGAGATGCTTTGACCATCGAACACTCCTGTAAAAATACTAATGTTGATAAAGATATTCATACGCAGACTTGTCCACTCTCCTCGTCCGATGGGGAGATCTCCCACACACTTTGGGGTGGGAGATGTCTTCTCTTCTGAAAATAGGTATAGCTTTCATTATGTAAATCTCCCCATTTTGCCTAATTTCTCCCCTTTTTTTCATGGTGCTCCTCGTTTGGGTTTTTAGAGGTTGGCAGGTTTGCATATGTTTTGGCGGTGGATTGGCAGTATCAGCATAGAGTTACGGCCCTTTGCGGTCTGAGTTCAAATCCTGCCGAGGTTAATTTTGTCTTTCATCCTTACGGGGTCGATAAAATAAAGTACCTGTAATGCACTGGGATAATTGGTGGCCTTGTGCCAAAAGTAGAAACAATTGTTTATAATTTACTTAATAGTTTTAACTTCTATTTTTAGATTTTTTGTTTTGCAGTCATGTAATAAATTCATTTGAGTCACTTCACCCTTTATAGACTTAGGAATCTATCAAACACAATTTCTGAAATTTTACTATATTGCTCTACTCCATTATATTAAGCTCTTTTTATCTCTAGATTGTGTGTGTGTGTGTGTGTGTGTGTGTGTGTGTGTGTGTGTGTGTGTGTGTGTGTGTGTGTGTGTGTGTGTGTGTGTGTGTGTGTGTGTGTGTGTGTGTGTGTGTGTGTGTGTGTGTGTGTGTGTGTGTGTGTGTGTGTGTGCGCGTGTGTGTGTGTGTGTGAGATGGCTGTTGTTTCGAAAGTGTGTGTGATGTGTTAACAGTTTCCGACGAAAATCGGGCTTTATAATACTACTGAAAAACTTCAACTGCTTTTTTTAACATCTCTTATGTAGAGTTGAAAGTAGCAAAAGTCTGCTGCCATATGAGTTTTGGAAGATCCCATTGTTCGCACAGCCCAACCAAGGGTGGTGATAGGAAGAGAGCAGGAAGAGAGTAAGAAGGGGGGTAAAAAATTCAGCGAGGGAAACAAAGACTATCATGAAAATAAAGGAGGTGTAAGCTGTAGTAAAGAAGACACGGGAGGTGTTGGAACAAACAGAGAACTAATGGATATCACGTCAAAATAACAAAAAGGTGAGAAATTGTACCAAAAGCAATTCGCCACTTTAAGAAGCAGCTTGCAAGCAAATCAATTGGATTAGGGTTTCAATGTGCTTGGACTTCATAGGGGGAGAGCAAAACAAAGGAAATGTCGTTGAATAAATAATGGAGTACGGAGCTGAACAAGCTGCAATTTCTCCTAAGAGTAGTGTATAATATGTTTGCATGCCCAGCCAATATTAGATGTCATCGATCTGGAGGTTATACATTATTGGAACATATTCTGGCAGTATACGCTTGGCGGCATAGCCAAGTCCTGAGTGTCATACCAAATGCATTACAAAAATAATAGAGCACTGTTAATGCAAAGGAAATCAATGCAAA
>OZ024740.1:390415789-390423289 GCA_964016885.1 Eledone cirrhosa | reverse complement strand
ATGGTCACAAGTGGGGTGTTTGTACCAGAGTTTTCAAGTCGCTGGCTGGACTAAAAAGTCACACTCGTTCAGCGCATCGGTAGGGGTTCTCCTACATGGATATAAAGTAGTGGCCGTACTCGAAAACGAGTTGGCAGTCACCATGTATGTATGTATGTTTGTCATCTTTTACTACAGCTGTTCCATTATATATATGTTGTTCTATTATGTAAATGTAATTTGATGTGCTGTAAATCACATATATAGGTCTGCTTTGAGGCGAGCTTGGTCGTAGATTCTCTCCTCTATATATGGCCAGTATTTCCTTCCTTTCTTTAAAATCAGAATTGCTATAACCATGTTGTCTTTATTTCTTTCAAAGTTCTATAGTAACTGTAATATTATCGTTGATATCACTCGCTATATTCCAAAATCGCTGTTCTGTCACCAATATTTTAGTTTTCGTTTTTCAATATATGTTTATGAAAACTGGGTAGGAGAGGACAATCATGTGATCTTTATTATTTATACTTATCTAAGTACCCTGGGCAATGTATTTCAGAATATATATATGGTTATGAGGGTCTATCTCCAAAACCACAGGAGGAGTTCGTGAAATCTTGTTCCATTTATTGGCCAAAATTTTCACTATAGGGGGTTTAACCCCCATTAGGGTGTCTTAATATTATTGAAATTTGCTGAAATTTTGTGAATAGGCATCATATCTTGTCATTTACCGATGGTTTAAATTTCATATAAATCAAAGGGAAAACTTTTTCAGCGGGGATTTTAAGCGATGGTTTGTGCCCCCACGGAACCCTTTGATTAAAATGAAATATACTTATCCAAGTACCCTGGGCAATGTAGTTTCAGAATATATACGGTTATGGGGGTCTATCTCCAAAACCATAGGAGTACTTCGTGAACAAACAAACAGACAGGAATACAACTTTGTATATAGAGATTTGAGAATATTTGTCTGTTATTTTAGCCATTCAAACGACCACTGTTTTCATGAATGTTAACCTGTGTAAAATATGTTCCATTAAAATTATTTCATAACATTTTTTTTAAATCATTTCCTTTTTCTTTTTTCTTCTTATTTAAAAATGGGGTAGAGCGTAAGCGGCTTCAACTAAATTAGTTGTTCCATTTGGTATGGAGTGGTCAAGGGCCTATAAAGATTTTGTGGAAAAGGAAAAGGAAGTGCGCTATATATATAAACAGAGCTAATTTATTATGATTCGTACGCTTGGAAATACATTGTGCAACTTTAGCTTTCATGGTTTTACAATCTTACATAAGTACAATCAATATTTCAGTTTCTCATCTTAGCTCATTTATGACTTCTCCATATACTCAATATATGTCTACGACCTAATATGTATGTATGTATGTATGTATGTATGTATGTATGTATGTATGTATGTATGTATGTATTTTGGTAAATATCGTCTTGGTTAAGAGAGTGGGACTGGCTTTGTGCAGTGCCTTTGCTCACTATAAAAGCTTCACGGCACAGGCATTGCTTTATATCTGGAGATATCTCTGCACTTGTCGTCACATGGTACCATGTGCCCAGCACTATGTGTCAATAATTGTCACAAGTGTAGTGTTTGTACCAGAGTTTTCAAGTCGCTGGCTGGACTAAAAAGTCACACTCGTTCAGCGCATCGGTAGGGGTTCTCCTACATGGATATAAAGTAGTGGCCGTACTCGAAAACGAGTTGGCAGCCACCATGTATGTATGTATGGATGGATGGATGGATGGATGGATGTATGTATGCATGCATCCGTGTATGTATGTATGTATCTCTACGGCCTAATATATGTGTATGTATGTATGCATGCATGTATGTATGCATGCATGTATGTATGTATGCATGCATGTATGTATGTATGTATGTGTGCATGTATGTATATATATTTATGCATGCATATATGTATGTATTTCTATTTGTCTGAGCGCACGCTTAGTCCACCAGGAGTAAGAGATTTCTAGTTCTTGTTAGGACATCATTCTAGAAGAAGAAAAACTCTGATGTAAAACCTGTGACTCGATTGCAACAAATGGTGTTGGCCTGTTCTTCTTTTCGGATATCTGTTACAGTTGTTCAGAATAGTATAGGTCCAGTATAAGGCCTATCTTAACTTAAAAAAGCTTCCAGCACAGGCATCATTTGATCTAAACAACTGTTGCGTGAGCATGGACTGGACTTTTTTTTTCTTTCGCTGCAGCATATACAGAAAGGAATATAAATCATTGAGATGGCTAAAATGTCGTGTTCGTGCCACCCATGTGTGAGAAAAAGGTCAAGGAGTGGCAATTTTCGATACTTCTTCGATATTCTAATAATATCACCTATAGTGTAATATTAAGTAGAAGTGTTATGTGTGATATGACCCACACGTAATAGTGACAATGATACAAATAATTCCTTTGGCATCTGTGTTTATGTATGTATATGTATGTGTGTCTGCTTTTGTGTGATTGTATGTTTCTGTTTCTGAGTCTGCTTGTATATGAGTATTCATATTTGTGTGTGTTTGTATTCTGTATACTTATGTTTACTTTGAGTGTGTGTGTGTACGTGCGTGTTGTGTGCGAGTAGTGTTGTGTTATGCGTGTCTGTGTGTGTGTGTGTGTGTGTGTGTGTGTGTGTGTGTGTGTGTGTGTGTGTGTGTGTGCGCGCGCGTGCGTGTGTGTGTGTGTGTGTGTGTGTGTGTGTGTGTGTGTGTGTGTGTGTGTGTGTGTGTCAGATTTCTACTAAATTGCACTCGTGGATTTGCAGTAGCCGCTGAATACCAGAAAGATGTGCTTTACACCATTTTGGCAGCTCCCTTCGGGTTTTAAGCTGCATTATCCCAACTTTTCATATTCGACTTGTACTTTAATTCCTCCGAAAGCCAATAAACTACGTTCCAATAATTTACTGAGATCAGTTCAATAGACTCTACCTTTTTCTTACAAATGTGTCATCCTATGCTAGCATAAACAATTCCCTTATGAGACAAATAGCGAATTACCTGATTTTAAAGAACGCCGAACAAAACACCTTAAGATATTCAATTTTGTTCTGTTATTTTCTCGATTGGAATTCTGTTGGACCCGTCCTTACCTTTTACCCCACCGAGATCGATGGAATACGTACCAGTCGATTAGAAAAGTTGATATAATCGATAATAAAAAATCTCTCTACAAGAAATGTGTTTCTTGTGCCAATGGTACAAATGTTGTACATTTTTTACAGTATTGTAAAATCTAAAGTATTCAATATTTCAAAGAAATGTTTAAAACTGTTTGCTGGCAACGAATACTATTCCCAGACACATCTAAATCTTCAATAGCAAGCACTGAAGACCTCAAAAATAAAGCTTTCATACGGATAAAACTAAAAGAAAGTTGAGAGAAAATTCTTTCAAAATGCACTGCTCATAGATAAAAAGAAAAATGAAGAAAAGAACTCAAGGCTGTTATGCCAATAAACTGAAGTTTAAAAGCGCTCTTCTATTATGTGGGTCTCTAGTTTTGAAACCAAAATTGTTTTCCTTTATGTCAAATTCCATCGTATACGAATGAACCTTCCCTGATTTGCTATTAGGAGAATGCAAAAACATATTTTTCTATCCTAGAAAAAAAGCCTAATATTGAACACACTGATACCAAACAATAACTTTTCGTAGCAACCTAAGAAATGTAAACCTAACATAACTAGATATAGCAGAACTAGTCTAGCAAATTCTCTGAAAATAGCTTATCAGAGCACTCAAGATGCTAGATGACTATCAGATGGATTGAAAGTATAAATAACTCCGATTCCTGAAAATGGTTATCAGACATAGTAAAACAAGTACAGATCAGTGTCACATACATTCCTCCTTTGAATATCATGAAGAGAATCAATCAAATGCAGACATCCACTAAATTATTTGGAACGGAAATTTTGTAGTAACAATCAGAAAAGATTCCGACCTGGAAAAAAGTACCGGATACAATATCGAAAACAATACAACAAAATTCTACAGAGTCTCCTGTAAAGATCAAATTTCATCTCCAAATTCTTTAACAAGATCAACCATTGAATCTTATGTTACAGGTTCAAAATCTTTGGCAAATTGGAAGGTTGGGTAATTTGACACCCGATTACGTGAAAGGCCAAAGTTAAATAGTGGAAGCCAGAACGAACCCTACACAAAAAATGTCTAATAAGGAGAATACCACACGGTACTAGTCTGGGTTCCCTTTGGCCTGAAAAGTATAAGGTTTCTTCTAACCATTTTCACATTCAAGCTTTAGATTTGAAATAGCCCTTTCTAAAACTGGATAATCATGCACTGTTTATTATATCCATATTTCTTAGCAATACTTATTTCATCACACTGAGGTAAAGGACTTCACTCTGGTAGTATTGCAACGTATAGAGGAAAAGCATTCATATTAGATACAGCAAATAACATAATTGTTTCTACTTTAGGCACAAGGCCAGCAATTTGAAGGGGAAAGGAAAGTCGATTGAATCGACCCCAGTGCATTACTGGTGCTTTATTTTATCGACCCCGAAAGCTAACCTCGGCGGGACTTGAACTGAGAACGCAAAGGGCCGTAACTCTATGCTGCGAAGCATATTTTCCGACGCTCTTCCGATTCTGCCAATTCACCGCCCTCATATAACAAATAATGGCTTCTGTTTTAGACACAAGGCCAGCAATTTGAAGGGGAAGTTAGATCCAAGTTTTCCTCACCCCCCCCCCCCCAAGAAAATGTTTATTTTGTTTCACTTAATTAGACAGAGTAAGTTGTAGTGCCTTAATATATCAGTAACAACATAATTAGCATTAACTAACCAGTCATCTAGAACCCGTCATCTAGAAGAGAATATAGATAGTCAGATAAGTACCTGACTTGGCTTGGTAAAGAGGTGGGAGCATATGTTAATAGTATTAATAGTATTAATAGTATTCGATTTTTTAATTGCAACCACAGATTCTCTCTAGTATGTTTTAGGGTACCTATTGAAATGTCTTCCTTGTTATAGATGCCAATCATAAATCAATGACATCATGATTATTGATTTATCAAAGCTTTCTTCTTTCTATCAACTCAAACATGTAATCATGAGATTTTAACTAAGTAGATACGTTACAGTTCAATCAAAAGTCAGTTACACATTAAGCACATAAGCCTTGGCAATAGAAACTTCTATCAAGTTATACAGAACCTTGAAATCAAACCTTGAAATAACACATCATGTGGGACGAATACCTGTTATTTATCTTTGTTAGTGTGTGTGTATGTGTTTGTGTATGTGTATGTGTTTGTGTGTGTGGGTGTGGGTGTGTGTGGGTGTGGGTGTGGGTGTGTGGGTGTGTGAGTATATGTGTGTGTGGGAGAGAGAGAAAGAGTGTGTGTATGTGAGAAAGAGAGAGAGAGTGTGTGTGTGAGAGAGAGAGAGCGAGAGAGAGCGAGAGCGAGGGAGAGAGAGTGTGTGTGTGTGAGAGAGAGAGAGTGTGTGTGTGTGAGAGAGAGAGAGTGTGTGTGTGTGAGAGAGAGAGAGAGAGAGCGAGAGCGAGAGAGAGCGAGAGCGAGAGAGAGAGAGAGAGAGAGAGAGAGAGAGAGAGAGAGAGAGAGAGAGAGAGAGCGCGTGTGTGTGTAGCATATTTTGATATAAAAGTAGTAAAAATGGGAATTATATTCGGGGATCAAGTTGTCAAATCTTCCAGGATGACTCTCGTGTCTAGGAGTTAGTACTCATTCTTGATTGACACGCCTTTAAACTGAACATGTATACTGAACATCTCTCTACATTACACTAAACATGTATACTGAACATCTCTCTACATTACACTAAACATGTATATTGAACGTCTCTCTACATTTTACTAAACATGTATACTGAACATCTCTCTACATTACACTAAACATGTATATTGAACGTCTCTCTACATTTTACTAAACATGTATATTGAACGTCTCTCTACATTACACTAAACATGTATATTGAACGTCTCTCTACATTACACTAAACATGTATATTGAACGTCTCTCTATATTACACTAAACATGTATATTGAACGTCTCTCTATATTACACTAAACATGTATACTGAACATCTCTCTACATTACACTAAACATGTATATTGAACGTCTCTCTACATTTTACTAAACATGTATATTGAACGTCTCTCTACATTACACTAAACATGTATGTTGAATGTCTCTCTACATTACACTAAACATGTATGTTGAACATCTCAGGGTGTACTGGGTGAGGAATATTTACAATTTTTTTGAATTTTTGCAAGGTCTGTTGAAATAGGTCAATAGGTGGCTTTGGGGTGAAATTTGTCATCGTGGTAAGGTGGGCTAAGGGGAGGGTGGAGGGTGGAGAATGTTAGGTGTATCTATACAGGCTAGGGGTCAGAGAATGTTAGGTGTATCTATACAGGCTGGGGGTCAGAGAATGTTAGGTGTATCTATACAGGCGAGGGGTCAGAGAATGTTAGGTGTATCTATACAGGCTAGGGGTCAGAGAATGTTAGGTGTATCTATACAGGCGAGGAGTCAGAGAATGTTAGGTGTATCTATACAGGCGAGGGGTCAGAGAATGTTAGGTGTATCTATACAGGCTGGGGGTCAGAGAATGTTAGGTGTATCTATACAGGCGAGGGGTCAGAGAATGTTAGGTGTATCTATACAGGCTGGGGGTCAGAGAATGTTAGGTGTATCTATACAGGCTGGGGGTCAGAGAATGTTAGGTGTATCTATACAGGCTAGGGGTCAGAGAATGTTAGGTGTATCTATACAGGCTGGGGGTCAGAGAATGTTAGGTGTATCTATACAGGCTGGGGGTCAGAGAATGTTAGGTGTATCTATACAGGCGAGGGGGTCAGAGAATGTTAGGTGTATCTATACAGGCTGGGGGTCAGAGAATGTTAGGTGTATCTATACAGGCGAGGGGTCAGAGAACGGAAACAATAGGTAGGAATGTAATAGAAGAGATACAGTGGTCATAAGAATAGAAGGTGGAGGAAGTGAGAGGTAAAACTATGTATACACAGGGTTTCGACGGTAAAGAAGTAATTTTCAGAAAATATAAGATGGATTATATAGAAGTACATGAATAAACAGATAAATGAATTAGTAAGTAAATGGGTGAAAAGGCTAGAATAGAATACAATTTAAAGAATTTAAAAATAGATAATTAAGTTAATAATTGTTTCTACTTTTGGCACAAGGCCAGCAATTATTTCAGTGCATTACTGGTACTTTACTTTATCGACCTCGTAAGGATGAAAGGCAAAGTTAACCTCGGCGGGATTTGAACTCAGATCATAAAGGACCGTAACTCTATGCTGCAAAGCATGGCGTCCGACCCTCTACTGATTCTGCCAATCCACATAATATGGGAGGGGACGTGTAGTAAAGTGTGTATATTATGTATGAATATCACTCGTATACATACACACACACGCATATATACACACACATACAAATACCTATGCATATATATATATACTGTT
>OZ024740.1:390398289-390408289 GCA_964016885.1 Eledone cirrhosa | reverse complement strand
AGCACAACCGGCCTGATATTGTAGTTTGGGACCACACATTGAAAACGTGTTCTGTTGTGGAGATCAGCTGCCCACTTGATGTAAACGTTGTCAGAAAAATACAGGAGAAGGAGGACATCTACGGACCATTGATGAGGAGCTTACAAATCCAGTATCCAAGATACACCTTTAGCTTCATACCCATCATTATTGGTGCTACGGGTTATATACCAACCCGCTTGGACCAAAGTATGACCGAACTTGGATTTGCGGACAAAAAGCGCAGCTCCCTAATTCATAGTCTACAAATGGCTGCGATAGCTGGCACCTTCAAAATATGCAAAACATTCTTGCGATTCAAGGGATGACAATTTCTTTTCTTTTACAACCTTGCCACCAGGAAGGTGGCCGGTCAAAAAAATATACTCGAAATTAAGAGAAAGAGAAAACATACATACATACATACATACATACATACACACACACACACATACATACATACATACATACATACATACACACACACACACATACATACATACATACATACATACATACATACATACATACATACATACATACATACATATGCATGCGCACACATACAATTGTACATGTATACATACAAACATATATGTCTATACTTGTGTCAAACAAATCGTGGGACCATAAGAGTGAAAGCTGGAAGAGGTAGGGTATGAGGGCCACGACACCTAGAAGTTGGAGGTGAATCGAAGGAGAGGTATATTAAGGAGATTTAAAAGGTTTTGTATAGGAATGCATAAATAAGTAAATCAATTAATAATTTAATGAGAGAAATGAGAAGAAATAAAATAAAGTAAAATTTAGAAAGTAAATAAATGGATATGTAGATAGATGATTATACCACTCAAACACATACATACATACATACATACATACATACATACATACATACATACATACATACATACATACACACATACATATATATATACATACATGCATGATGGCTGCAAACTCTGCTAAGAGTACTGCAATCGCTTGTTAGGCTACGGTCAGCAACATGAACCTGTAACAGATCCTGAACAAGCAATGCCTGTACTTTGAAGGTTTTTTAAGTGGGGGAAAGGCCTTGCACTCGACCAATCCCACTCTCTGAGCATCGAAAATACTACCCGAAAAGAACTGGTCAACATCATCGGGGCTTCCGAAGCCGAATGAGTTTTTTTTCAGAGTTTTCCACTCTTAGAAAGGTCTTGCGACAACAACTGGAGGTCTTTCACTCCCAGGCGACAATAAAATACTATTTGGATGACCATTTTCACTGCTTAGTTCCTCCGCCCTTTGCCGGGTCTTGCATTACATCCCGCAGGGTGTCCAAATATCACCCTCCTCACCCAGAAAGCTTGGTGGGGTTGCCGGTTTAGTCGCCGATGACCCGACCATGAGACAGGTTGTACTGGGCTACATGTTACCAATACCACTCGAGAGCGACCTGACATAAATACATACATACATACATGCATACATACATACATACATACATACATACATACATACATACATACATACATACATACATACATACATACATACATACATACATGATGATAGCTGCCCCCTCGTTATCGAGTATGGCCATTGCACGATATACTATTATTAATAATTATTAATTAATTCTATCGTGCAATGCCTGTGCGTGAAGATTTTTTTTAAAGTCAAGAAAGACTGTGCACTGAGCCAATCCCACTCTCTGAGCAACAATAGCTATAACCCGAAAAGAAGAAAAGATCGACATCATCGGTAACTACTGAGACGCAGGTTTTATGTCGGAGTTATCCCAGTTTCCTGAGTTACCTTCTCCTAGAAGAATGCCCTGACATGGTTCCATAACTTATGGAGTCCATCTCCTCTCCAGGTGTGACTTTTATAATATATGATTCTCGACGGAATAATGTCTATTAAAATTAATTACATTAATCCAAACATTGATTCCTTTTATATTGCTGCTGTTTTGTAGGACGACATTACCTAATGCATTTTTTTCCATTTTTAGGACAGTAGGGTAATGTTTTGCCTGAGGGAGATTTATTGTTTTGGCTACTGATGCTAACAGGTCGAGTGACCACACGGTCTACATCACCTAGTACGTATTTTCCATATTTAGGACAGTATGGTTTTGTTTGAGGGAGATGTATAGTTTTGTTTACTTATGCTAACAGGTCGAGCGACCGATCACATAGAAACTTTCTCGTTGACTTGAACATTAACGTTTTTGCAACTATGGCATTTATCTAATTGCCATCATTTAAATTTTAACGAAGAACAATTACTTTCTAATAGCTAGCTCTAATATTTATTTGATGGCAGCAGCAGATATAGCGGACTATCTGAAACATTCGCGCATTTAGGTAATGCATTGCAGTTTTGTGTGTTTTATTACGTCCCCTTGACTTTCTGATTTCTCATCCAAATGAGGTCAAAGTTGTCTAATCTATGATGAAATTATCTACTAAAACTCAATCGTTGAAGTTAGCTATACACCTCAGATTATTCACGGCTTGGTGCCAAACCTAGAAATCAATATTTGTTATAATGAGTCATCGTTTTCTTACATTGCTTACTTGGACTCTTATAGCAATAGTTTGCCTGCAAATTGGTATCTCCGCTTCTTATACATGTACGTATGTATGTATGCATGTACGTATGTATGTACGTATGGTATGTATATGCACGTATGTATGTATGGTATGTAAGTATGTATGTATGTATTTATGTATGCATGGTATGTATGCACGTGTATATGTATGTATTACGTATGTATGTATGGTATGTAAGTATGTAAGTATGTATGTATTTATGTATGTATGGTATGTATGTACGTGTATATGTATGTATTACGTATGTATGTATGTATACGTATACTTATGTACGTATGTACGTATGTATGTATGTTCGTATGTATGTACGTACGTATGTATGTACGTATGTACGTATGTAATTATGTACGTATGTATGTATGTACGTATGTACGTATGTACGTATGTACATATGTAATTATGTACGTATGTATGTATGTACGTATGTACGTATGTACGTATGTACGTATGTACGTATGTACGTATGTAATTATGTACGTATGTATGTATGTTCTTCACCAATAGAGAAAGACATGGACACAAGACTCCTTCATTTAAACATCAACTAGGTAAATATGTATGTCCATATATGTTTGTATGTTTGTATGTATGTGGGTATGTATGTACTATGTATATATGTATGTTTGTGTGTGTCTGTAAGTATATGTATGTATGCATGTATGTATATATGTGTGTATGTATGCATGCATATATATATATGTGTGTGTGTGTATGTATCGAAATGAAGGTAGATAGAATATAGATAAGTAGGTAGATAGGTAGATAGGTAAGTAGTTTGTTAGGTAGATATTTATCTTCTCCCTGTATTTATTTTTAATGATTCCTAAAGAATACTGAAGTTAAGAGAATATGTGATAGAATTCCATCGATAGTCATTGCTTTCTAGTCTAAAAGATGAGAGATGAAGGGAGCCTATAGGAGTGTAGGGCAGAGGCGTATCTAAGGTATGGAAACATGGCACGTGCCATGAGCGTCATTGAAGCTGGGGGGGGGGGGGGCTACCTGGACTATGAGTACTTTCTATTAAAGTCAGATAAGCTATCGTCTAAGAGTGAAATAAGAAACTTTTTCAGATGTCTGATTATCATGGGTGAGAACACTATGGCGGCTGGATCATTAAACCATTTATATAAATCATTAGGCCCATAAAAAAATACAGTGCTGGGAACAACATGATCACATAAGCATATCTCATAGTATGACTTGTTAAATATTTTAATAGAGTTTTAATATTTGTCACAGATCAGTATTACACAGATCACTCCCTTTAATATTTGTCAAAGATCAATATTACACAGATCACTCCCTTTAATATTTGTCACAGATCAGTATTACACAGATCACTCCCTTTAATATTTGTCAAAGATCAATATTACACAGATCACTCCCTTTAATATTTGTCACAGATCAGTATTACACAGATCACTCCCTTTAATATCTGTCAAAGATCAATATTACACAGATCACTCCCTTTAATATTTGTCAAAGATCAATATTACACAGATCACTCCCTTTAATATTTGTCACAGATCAGTATTACACAGATCACTCCCTTTAATATTTGTCAAAGATCAATATTACACAGATCACTCCCTTTAATATTTGTCAAAGAACAATATTACACAGATCACTCCCTTTAATATTTGTCAAAGAACAATATTACACAGATCACTCCCTTTAATATTTGTCAAAGATCAGTATTACACAGATCCCTCCCTTTAATATTTGTCAAAGATCAGTATTACACAGATCACTCCCTTTAATATCTGTCAAAGATCAGTATTACACAGATCCCTCCCTTTAATATTTGTCAAAGATCAGTATTACGCAGATCACTCCCTTTAATATTTGTCAAAGATCAATATTACACAGATCACTCCCTTTAATATTTGTCACAGATCAGTATTACACAGATCACTCTCTTTAATATTTGTCAAAGATCAATATTACACAGATCACTCCCTTTAATATTTGTCAAAGATCAGTATTACACAGATCACTCCCTTTAATATTTGCCAAAGATCAATATTACACAGATCACTCCCTTTAATATTTGTCAAAGATCAATATTACACAGATCACTCCCTTTAATATTTGTCAAAGAACAATATTACACAGATCACTCCCTTTAATATTTGTCACAGATCAGTATTACACAGATCACTCCCTTTAATATTTGTCAAAGAACAATATTACACAGATCACTCCCTTTAATATTTGTCACAGATCAGTATTACACAGGTCTCTCCCTTTAAATACACTAACACTTTTGCCAATACTTTATGTATACTTAAGCGTAAAGGATACCTGTAGAACAAATGAAAATGCAGTTTAATACCCTAAACCCTCATTTATTTAAACTGTGCTGTCAATCCAATTTTCTAACAACTACTATATAGCTTGTTGCATGGGCAGGGGCGCAATTTCAATGTTTGCAATAGGCGCTATTTTCCCTTGTTACACCTCTGGTGTAGGGTAATTTATAGAAGATTATCATGACAGACACGGTTGGGGAATTTACAGAGCAGCAACATTGCTTTCACCGAATCTTTAAAAGGTGAGTGGCCACTGGTGTGTCGTAGAAGAGCAAATCTCTGATAGAGCAGTCTGTGTGAAAACTGTTCTGTTGATCACTGAGAAAGAAAATTAGACTTTTTAAAGTTCGTGACGTACGTGTGTGTGTGCGCGCGCGCACGTGTGAGCGTAAAGGCGTTTTTTCTTTGTTGCTGTTTTTTTCTTATAGACATTGTGTGTTTCATGAGTCATTGTACCAATCAATAATACGAGTGGGTAAAAAGATTAACAGGTAGAGATAGTTCAATATATCGAACCTTTCGGTTTCCGTCATCAGTCTCAGTATGTAGGATTTGAGAAAGCAAGGAATTGAGTGCATTAATGTCAAGTGGGATGATTATTTCTGAGAGAGGTGAGATTTAACGAGAGATAATTGAACCTGTTTGTAATTGGTGATTTGAGAGAGCAGTAAAGAGATAACAGTGACTAGAAGTCCTTATTGCAAATATCTATGTGAGAAAGATGAGTGAATTGTGGTGTTGATCCTTCTGAGTTGTTCAACTGGAAGATGGTAACTTAGGGGGACTTCTCGAAATCTTACTCTCACTCAGTAGAGACACCAACTCCTAAATGTGCAGGAAGTATTTACGAAGAAATTTATTAAAAAAACTCACGAAGTGTTAAACAAAACTTCGTTTTATGCCGTTGGGTGACCGCCAGAAATGTTTCCCCAAAATATTTTCTGAAAAATAGTAGCACTACTCAATGAATATAATATGTAGTGAAACAGAGCCTCAAGAAAACTGTTTTATCTCCACATCATTGGACTAATGCAATGCTTGTAACAAAGTGAACCTAACTAAAATCTCCCAATATCGAAGAGTATTGGCTGGTTGGCTGCTGTTAAGCCGGTCAACGTAATAGATTTACCTCTTCAAAAGTAAACTAGAGAAATGTTATAACGAAATCAAAAAGTACTAGAGAAATGTTATAACGAAATTAAAACACCCTTCTCTACCGATTGTTGATCATTTTCATTTAAGGATGATCAAGCTGCTAAACCGACTGTTTCCACTGTAGCCTTGTCTCCTGAGCTGGTTCTCTATGTAGGAGTAAATTGCGGGATTGCTAAAACGGAAAGGGGTAAGAAAAAGGCGAAAAGAAAAGGGAAACCAAGTAAAAGAAATCATCCCCAAAATCATCCTAAGTCTTCTTGTCTGACAGACTGAATCAATATTACTCTTCGTAGATATAAGAGACTAGAAATGTAAAATTTTTTTTTTTTGCGTATTTTCTGATATTACTTAGTTTTTTTATTTGTTTATTTGTTTTATAACGTTTAATCAAAGAAAGAGTTTAAATCTAACCAAGGTCTCCTTAACTTTTCGTCGTTTCATTTGAAATGTCTACAAATATTTTTCTGTATCTTTGCGTTCTGAGTTTTTGGACGGTAAGATTAATCCCTTGGTCGATTTAACACTTCCACCTGGCCCTTGTGTGCCATTAGCTACATGAGAAGTGTGGTCAAACGTAAGGACCTGGTAGTGGCGTTAAATCGAGCAAAGTAATTCGCTTACTACCTAAAAGCTCAGATCGAAATGAGCCAGAACAAATACCCCAAGATATTTTGACCTACGCTCAAATGATTCTGTTAATTTGCCACTCAGGTTTTGATCCTAGGCTATAAATTCGTTCATGTTTTACTTCCAAACTGAAGCTTTTCAGCTCGTTTCTCTTTGACACAATCTTAACTCTCCGACATTTCCTATTAGTTCATATTAGTATTCTATTTGTACATTTTAGTTAATATTTGTATTTTCCGACATAAAACATTCCTAGCTACCAAACCTCAAATAAACATACAGGTGTGTTTTACTTTGTGTGTGCGTGTGTGAGTGTGTATGTGTGCGTATGTGTTTGTGCGTGCGTGTACTTGAGCGAGTGTGTGTGTGTGTGTGTGTGTGTGTGCGTGTGTGTTGAGGAGTTTGCTTCTTCTGAGCCCCAAAACTTTTTATTGCTTTTAGCTAGTTAGTTGTTTGTTTTTCAAGGCATGTTGAGTCAATACATCGGCTAGCAAATATTATATTTACATATGAAATTTCTGGATTTTAGCAGCCATTTCACTCAGTTCAATTTTCACGATCCACCAACCATGTTTGTTCGTTTGTTTTTCTTTTTTAGTTGAATTAATATTCCAAATACCACCATTGTGAGATAAGGTTCTTAGAAGCGAAATGTTCAATGGTTCGATTCCTGACAAACCCATTTAAGTACCCTCACCCATGCTTTCTGTGATTTCCGATTGCGCTTAACATTATAATCATATTACTGGAAGATGATGTATTTAATAGACATGCAATGCCATACGAGGCATTTCTCTTCTAGTTTGCATTGTTCGTCGTTTCATTCTCATGCTGGTACATTAAATTTGTTTTCGTCTGTCTGATCCAACTTCTAGTCTTTGTAGTTTACTGGCCTATTACATATTTACCGTTGGTGAGCTGTCTCAGCGGACAGCGACTCTGTCCCATTAATAAATATTAAATACAATGCAATATTAAAATAAGAAAGCTAAGTATTGTAAGTTTTTAAATTAAGTCCATGGGCCTTATATAACTTGACATCGTTCATGCATAGTAATGTTTTTTTTTTTGGGGGGGGGGTATCATTATATGAGCACGGATTGGCAAATTCGGTAGAGCGTCGGACATTCTGCTTCGGGGCATTGAGTGACGGCCATTTACGTTCTGAGTTCAAATCCCGCCGAGGTTAACTTAGCCTTTCATCCTTATGTGGTCGATAAAATAAAGTACCAGTCACGCACTGGGGTCGATTTAATCGACTTTCCCCCTCCCCTAAAATTGCTGGCCTTGTGCCTAAATCAGAAACCATACTTATATGAGCCACGTTTCGTGGAGTAGCTCTTGTTCTTTAGACCTAATTCAATCCTGATATAGCAGATATATGATCTTTTTGTGTGTGTGTGGGGGGGGGGGGAGCTATACTGTACATAGAGCTAGGAGAAATTTGGTTAGATAAATTACAATGGATGTAATTCTGTCTATTGATTTATAGCATCTTTTGTCTCCCGTTAGTATGTCCAGTAGCCTTCTGTTGGCAGAACGATTTGGGATCATATTGTTTGAGGTCGATGTTCGGAAAGATTCCAGCAATCAGTCCCTGTCCTGTTTCAATGAAAGGGGGTTACATTGAGTAGCTGGCTGGTGAACTCATTGACAGCACCATCACTGACTTATTGCACTCGCATATTGGTGGCAAGACTCAGTCGCTTATAAGGGAGATGTGAACAGTAATAGAGAGGATGTGAGGAAGAGGAAGAAAAAAGTAAAATAAGTCAAGAGGGCATAGAAAAAAGAAAAGGAGAGGAAAATGAAAGAAAAGGTAAGAAGAGGAAAAGAGATAGAAAACAAAAGAAAAGGGGATAAAAAGAAAAAAGAAAGAAGGAAAATGATTCGAGAAGTCGAGAATGAAGATTTGAGGATATGACGATGAACAGCAGAGACGTGCCACGGGAGATAATGTGATTAGATTGGTCAGCTGAGGAAGTTACTAGTAAGTTGATGGTGTTTACAGTGGTGGCATATAAGATGGGGATGACGATGATATAGATTATGATAAATAACTAAACATAAAACGGGTGAGTGGATGGTAATTAATAGAAGAATGTCAATTAATAGAAGCCACTAGTGAATTGATGGTGTTTATGATGATGATGATGATGATAAATACAGTAGATAGTAATTGTGTATAGGTTAATCATGCATCCTGTCAGATACAACCGTCTCCAATTGATCTGGCTGGATCACCAAGGGAGACGAACCAAGCTCATGGATTTTATCCAACCATCCTGCTCGGAGTCTACTACTGGGTCTCCTGTCGGTAAAATCTGCCCGTTAAATCTGTTCAGCGATTCTTTTCTGGGACATTCTACCCACTTGTCCATAATATTGGAGATATAATCTTTCAATTCGGAAAAGTAGCGGGTCTATCTGAAGCGATTCTCTGATCTCCGAGCTACACACTCTATCGAATAACATTGCTACGAAGATACTTCGTAGAAACCCCATTTCGGATGCTTGAATTCGTGATCGTATTCTTTCGGTCATTACCCAAGATTCGTGAACCATACGTAAGGGTCGGCATGAATATCGAATTGGCGGTAGTAGCTTGGCATTTACATCTACCTCCTTTATCTGATGAACGAATGCTGAAACTGGCGCATTACTGCACCAGCTCCTGCAATTCTTCCACTTAATTCAGCCTCCTGCCTTCCATCACTCATGAACACGGCCCCGAGATACTTGGACGTCTCCACCTACTTCGATAGTACTCCACTCACATATAGAGTGCACTGTGCAGGCTTCCCCGAGAGGACGAGTCTTCGCAGCACTAATTCCAGTCATACAGCATTCGGCATCAAAACTATCAAATGCATGTCAAAGATCACCTTCTGGCGAGCTAAGAAATACCATGCCGTCTGCAACTTTCAGATGACTGAACCTGCACCTGCCAGTCATGATATCACTTCCAACCCGGCTGCGCATGTCAATCCTGTGCATGAAAATAATGAATAAGAGAGGTGCCAGTATCTACCCTTAGTGGAGTCCGACTCCCACATTGAATCGCTTCAATTTAGCACCATTTATCCGAACACAAATACTGGGGTGTCTGTATATACATCGGAGCAACAAGAAGCTGCCCATCGATCGAATACTCCTGCAGAAACTTCCACACAGGTTCTGTGGGATGCGATCATATGCTTTTTCGAGGTCTACGAAGCAAGAATACACATCTTGGCAATACTCCCACGATTTCTCAAAGACATGTCGCAATGTAAATATTTG
>OZ024740.1:390373289-390393289 GCA_964016885.1 Eledone cirrhosa | reverse complement strand
CCATGGACCTAGTAAACAACGTAAATAATCCCCATGGACCTAGTAAACAACGTAAATAATCCCTATGAACCTAGTAAACAACGTAAAGAATCCCTATGAACCTAGTAAACAACGTAAAGAATCCCTATGGACCTAGTAAACAACGTAAATAATCCCTATGGACCTAGTAAACAACGTAAAGAACATCTATGGACCTAGTAAACAACGTAAAGAATCCCTAAGGACCTAGTAAACAACGTAAATAATCCCTATTGACCTAGTAAACAACGTAAAGAACATCTATGGACCTAGTAAACAACGTAAAGAATCCCTATGGACCTAGTAAACAACATAAACAATCCCTATGGACCTAGTAAACAACATAAATAATCCCTATGGACCTAGTAAACAACGTAAATAATCCCTATCGACCTAGTAAACAACGTAAAGAACATCTATGGACCTAGTAAACAACGTAAAAAATCCCTATGGACCTAGTAAACAACGTAAATAATCCCTATTGACCTAGTAAACAACGTAAAGAACATATATGGACCTAGTAAACAACGTAAATAATCCCTATTGACCTAGTAAACAACGTAAAGAACATCTATGGACCTAGTAAACAACGTAAAGAATCCCTATGGACCTAGTAAACAACGTAAAGAACATCTATGGACCTAGTAAACAACGTAAAGAATCCCTATGGACCTAGTAAACAACGTAAATAATCCCTATTGACCTAGTAAACAACGTAAAGAACATCTATGGACCTAGTAAACAACGTAAATAATCCCTATGGACCTAGTAAACAACGTAAATAATCCCTATTGACCTAGTAAACAACGTAAAGAACATCTATGGACCTAGTAAACAACGTAAAGAATCCCTATGGACCTAGTAAACAACATAAACAATCCCTATGGACCTAGTAAACAACATAAATAATCCCTATGGACCTAGTAAACAACGTAAATAATCCCTATGGACCTAGTAAACAACGTAAAGAACATCTATGGACCTAGTAAACAACGTAAAGAATCCCTATGGACCTAGTAAACAACATAAACAATCCCTATGGACCTAGTAAACAACATAAATAATCCCTATGGACCTAGTAAACAACGTAAATAATGCCTATTGACCTAGTAAACAACGTAAAGAACATCTATGGACCTAGTAAACAACGTAAATAATCCCTATGGACCTAGTAAACAACGTAAAGAACATCTATGGACCTAGTAAACAACGTAAAGAATCCCTATGGACCTAGTAAACAACGTAAATAATCCCTATTGACCTAGTAAACAACGTAAAGAACATCTATGGACCTAGTAAACAACGTAAAGAATCCCTATGGACCTAGTAAACAACATAAACAATCCCTATGGACCTAGTAAACAACATAAATAATCCCTATGGACCTAGTAAACAACGTAAATAATCCCTATCGACCTAGTAAACAACGTAAAGAACATCTATGGACCTAGTAAACAACGTAAAGAATCCCTATGGACCTAGTAAACAACGTAAATAATCCCTATTGACCTAGTAAACAACGTAAAGAACATCTATGGACCTAGTAAACAACGTAAATAATCCCTATTGACCTAGTAAACAACGTAAAGAACATCTATGGACCTAGTAAACAACGTAAAGAATCCCTATGGACCTAGTAAACAACGTAAAGAACATCTATGGACCTAGTAAACAACGTAAAGAATCCCTATGGACCTAGTAAACAACGTAAATAATCCCTATTGACCTAGTAAACAACGTAAAGAACATCTATGGACCTAGTAAACAACGTAAAGAATCCCTATGGACCTAGTAAACAACGTAAATAATCCCTATTGACCTAGTAAACAACGTAAAGAACATCTATGGACCTAGTAAACAACGTAAAGAATCCCTATGGACCTAGTAAACAACATAAACAATCCCTATGGACCTAGTAAACAACATAAATAATCCCTATGGACCTAGTAAACAACGTAAATAATCCCTATGGACCTAGTAAACAACGTAAAGAACATCTATGGACCTAGTAAACAACGTAAAGAATCCCTATGGACCTAGTAAACAACATAAACAATCCCTATGGACCTAGTAAACAACATAAATAATCCCTATGGACCTAGTAAACAACGTAAATAATGCCTATTGACCTAGTAAACAACGTAAAGAACATCTATGGACCTAGTAAACAACGTAAATAATCCCTATGGACCTAGTAAACAACGTAAAGAACATCTATGGACCTAGTAAACAACGTAAAGAATCCCTATGGACCTAGTAAACAACGTAAATAATCCCTATTGACCTAGTAAACAACGTAAAGAACATCTATGGACCTAGTTAACAACGTAAAGAATCCCTATGGACCTAGTAAACAACATAAACAATCCCTATGGACCTAGTAAACAACATAAATAATCCCTATGGACCTAGTAAACAACGTAAAGAACGTCTATGGACCTAGTAAACAACGTAAATAATCCCTATGGACCTAGTAAACAACGTAAAGAACATCTATGAACCTAGTAAACAACGTAAATAATCCCTATTGACCTAGTAAACAACGTAAAGAACATCTATGGACCTAGTAAACAACGTAAAGAATCCCTATGGACCTAGTAAACAACGTAAATAATCCCTATGGACCTAGTAAACAACGTAAAGAACATCTATGGACCTAGTAAACAACGTAAAGAATCCCTAAGGACCTAGTAAACAACGTAAATAATCCCTATTGACCTAGTAAACAACGTAAATAACATCTATGGACCTAGTAAACAACGTAAAGAATCCCTATGGACCTAGTAAACAACATAAACAATCCCTATGGACCTAGTAAACAACATTAATAATCCCTATGGACCTAGTAAACAACGTAAATAATCCCTATGGACCTAGTAAACAACGTAAAGAACATCTATGGACCTAGTAAACAACGTAAAGAATCCCTATGGACCTAGTAAACAACGTAAATAATCCCTATTGACCTAGTAAACAACGTAAAGAACATCTATGGACCTAGTAAACAACGTAAAGAATCCCTATGGACCTAGTAAACAACATAAACAATCCCTATGGACCTAGTAAACAACATAAATAATCCCTATGGACCTAGTAAACAACGTAAAGAACGTCTATGGACCTAGTAAACAACGTAAATAATCCCTATGGACCTAGTAAACAACGTAAAGAACATCTATGAACCTAGTAAACAACGTAAATAATCCCTATTGACCTAGTAAACAACGTAAAGAACATCTATGGACCTAGTAAACAACGTAAAGAATCCCTATGGACCTAGTAAACAACGTAAATAATCCCTATGGACCTAGTAAACAACGTAAAGAACATCTATGGACCTAGTAAACAACGTAAAGAATCCCTAAGGACCTAGTAAACAACGTAAATAATCCCTATTGACCTAGTAAACAACGTAAATAACATCTATGGACCTAGTAAACAACGTAAAGAATCCCTATGGACCTAGTAAACAACATAAACAATCCCTATGGACCTAGTAAACAACATTAATAATCCCTATGGACCTAGTAAACAACGTAAATAATCCCTATGGACCTAGTAAACAACGTAAAGAACATCTATGGACCTAGTAAACAACGTAAAGAATCCCTATGGACCTAGTAAACAACGTAAATAATCCCTATGGACCTAGTAAACAACGTAAAGAACATCTATGGACCTAGTAAACAACGTAAATAATCCCTATGGACCTAGTAAACAACGTAAATAATCCCTATGGACCTAGTAAACAACGTAAAGAACATCTATGGACCTAGTAAACAACGTAAATAATCCCTATGGACCTAGTAAACAACGTAAAGAATCTCTATGGACCTAGTAAACAACGTAAAGAACATCTATGGGCCTAGTAAACAACGTAAATAATCCCTATTGACCTAGTAAACAACGTAAATAATCTCTATGGACCTAGTAAACAACGTAAAGAACATCTATAGACCTAGTAAACAACGTAAATAATCCCTATGGACCTAGTAAACAACGTAAATAATCCCTATGGACCTAGTAAACAACGTAAAGAACATCTATGGACCTAGTAAACAACGTAAATAATCCCTATGGACCTAGTAAACAACGTAAATAATCTCTATGGACCTAGTAAACAACGTAAATAATCCCTATGGACCTAGTAAACAACGTAAATAATCTCTATGGACCTAGTAAACAACGTAAATAATCTCTATGGACCTAGTAAACAACGTAAAGAACATCTATGGACCTAGTAAACAACGTAAATAATCCCTATGGACCTAGTAAACAACGTAAATAATCCCTAAGGACCTAGTAAACAACGTAAAGAATCCCTATGGACTTAGTAAACAACGTAAAGAACCTCTATGGACCTAGTAAACAACGTAAATAATCCCTAAGGACCTAGTAAACAACGTAATAAATCTCTATGGACCTAGTAAACAACGTAAAGAAACCTTTATGGACCTAGTAAACAACGTAAAAAATCCCTATGGACCTAGTAAACAACGTAAATAATCCCTATGGACCTAGTAAACAACGTAAAAAATCCCTATGGTCATAGTAAACAACGTAAATAATCCCTATGGACCTAGTAAACAACGTAAAAAATCCCTATGGACCTAGTAAACAACGTAAAGAATCCCTATGGACCTAGTAAACAACGTAAAGAATCCCTATGATCCTAGTAAACAACGTAAAGAATCCCTATGGAACTAGTAAACAACGTAAAGAACCTCTATGGACCTAGTAAACAGTGTAAAGAATCCCTATGGACCTAGTAAACAACGTAAATAATCCATATGGACCTAGTAAACAACGTAAAGAAACCTTTATGGACCTAGTAAACAACGTAAAGAATCTCTAAGGACCTAGTAAACAACATAAAGAATCCCTATGGACCTAGTAAACAACGTAAAGAATCTCTATGGACCTAGTAAAGAACGTAAAGAATCCCTAAGGACCTAGTAAACAACGTAAATAATCCATATGGACCTAGTAAACAACGTAAAGAAACCTTTATGGACCTAGTAAACAACGTAAAAAATCCATATGGTCCTAGTAAACAACGTAAATAATCCTATGGACCTAGTAAACAACGTAAAGAAACCTTTATGGACCTAGTAAACAACGTAAAAATCACTATGGTCCTAGTAAACAACGTAAAGAATCCCTATGGACCTAGTAAACAACGTAAAGAATCCCTATGGTCCTAGTAAACAACGTAAAGAATCCCTATGGAACTAGTAAACAACGTAAAGAAACCTTTATGGACCTAGTAAACAACGTAAAAAATCCCTATGGACCTAGTAAACAACGTAAAGAACCTCTATGGACCTAGTAGACAACGTAAAGAACCTCTATGGACCTAGTAGACAACGTAAAGAATCCCTATGATCCTAGTAAACAACGTAAAGAATCCCTATGGAACTAGTAAACAACGTAAAGAAAGATTATGGACCTAGTAAACAACGCCAATAATCCCTATCCTATGGACCTAGTAAACAACGTAAAGAACCTTTATGGACCTAGTAAACAACGTAAAGAAACCTTTATGGACCTAGTAAACAACGTAAAGAATCCCTATGGACCTAGTAAACAACGTAAAGAACCTCTATGGACCTAGTAAACAACGTAAAGAATCCCTATGGTCCTAGTAAACAACGTAAAGAACCTCTATGGACCTAGTAAACAACGTAAAGAATCCCTATGGTCCTAGTAAACAACGTAAAGATTCCCTATAGAACTAGTAAACAACGTAAATAATCCCTAAGGACCTAGTAAACAACGTAAAGAATCCCTAAGGACCTAGTAAACAACGTAAAGAATCCCTATGGACCTAGTAAAGAACATAAAGAATCCCTATGGACCTAGTAAATAACGTAAAGAATCCCTATGGACCTAGTAAAGAACATAAAGAATCCCTATTGACCTAGTAAAGAACATAAAGAATCCCTATGGACCTAGTAAAGAACATAAAGAATCCCTATGGACCTAGTAAAGAACATAAAGAATCCCTATTGACCTAGTAAAGAACATAAAGAATCCCTATGGACCTAGTAAAGAACATAAAGAATCCCTATTGACCTAGTAAAGAACATAAAGAATCCCTATGGACCTAGTAAAGAACATAAAGAATCCCTATGGACCTAGTAAAGAACATAAAGAATCCCTATGGACCTAGTAAAGAACATAAAGAATCCCTATTGACCTAGTAAAGAACATAAAGAATCCCTATGGACCTAGTAAAGAACATAAAGAATCCCTATTGACCTAGTAAAGAACATAAAGAATCCCTATGGACCTAGTAAAGAACATAAAGAATCCCTATTGACCTAGTAAAGAACATAAAGAATTCCTATGGACCTAGTAAAGAACATAAAGAATCCCTATGGACCTAGTAAAGAACATAAAGAATCCCTATTGACCTAGTAAAGAACATAAAGAATCCCTATGGACCTAGTAAAGAACATAAAGAATCCCTATTGACCTAGTAAAGAACATAAAGAATCCCTATGGACCTAGTAAAGAACATAAAGAATCCCTATTGACCTAGTAAAGAACATAAAGAATCCCTATGGACCTAGTAAACAACGTAAATAATCCCTATGGACCTAGTAAAGAACATAAAGAATCCCTATGGACCTAGTAAATAACATAAAGAATCCCTATGGACCTAGTAAAGAACGTAAAGAATCCCTAAGGACCTAGTAAAGAACATAAAGAATCCCTATGGACCTAGTAAACAACGTAAAGAATCCCTATGGACCTAGTAAAGAACGTAAAGAATCCCTAAGGACCTAGTAAAGAACATAAAGAATCCCTATGGACCTAGTAAACAACGTAAAGAATCCCTATGGACCTAGTAAAGAACGTAAAGAATCCCTAAGGACCTAGTAAAGAACATAAAGAATCCCTATGGACCTAGTAAACAACGTAAAGAATCCCTAAGGTCCTAGTAAACAACGTAAAAAATCCCTATGGACCTAGTAAACAACGTAAATAATCCCTATGGTCCTAGTAAACAACGTAAATAATCCCTAAGGACCTAGTAAACAACGCAATAATCCCTAAGGACCTAGTAAACAACATAAAGAATCCCTATGGACCTAGTACACAACGTAAAGAATCCCTATGGACCTAGTAAAGAACGTAAAGAACCCCAATCTAGTGTAATTCCCTACCCCTTAATCGATAGTGAAATTGGCAAATTAACAAAAAGCTCAATCACTGGCGTAAATCGCATACTCAACAATATAAAACGTTAAGAGTAAGCAAAAGTTAAAGGAGCCAAAAACCTTCAAATCCCATCCTTCCGGCTTAAAAAAGAAGGACAAATTAAATAATGTTTCTGGTGGGGATGGGCAACGCTGTAGCATCTGTTTGTTGTTTTAGGTCTTTTAGATAAAGGCTTACCTAATACTAAACTACAACGTTCGCAACGATGACATGTAAATTAGTGAAGAGTTTAATATATTTTCATATAATGAATCAGTGAATCTCTACACGATCGTTGTAGGATATGATTTAAGGGACGTTTGAGTGCTATTTTTAGGAAGTAAAAATTACTACATAGAGACTTATTTTGTTTGGAAGGTAGCGCTGGTACTGCTACTACTGCTGCTGGTTCTGGTGATGGAGGTGTTATCATTATTGTTAAGCTCAATATTGGCAGTATGCTTTGCAGCATAGAGTTATGGCCCTTTACGTTCTGAGTTCAAAATCCCGTCGAAGTTAGCTTTGCTTTTCATCCTTACGGGGTCGATAAAATAAAGCACCAGTAATACACTAGGGTAATTTCTGGCCTTGTGCCAAAAGTAGAAACAATTATTATTAAACTCGAGGTCAGTTTCTGATGAAGAAAAGAGACCAATAATGGTTTCTGATTTAGGTACAAAGCCAGCAATTTTGGAGACATAAAATCGATTAAATCGACCCCAGTGGGTTACTGGTACTTTATTTTATCGACCCCGTAAAGGCGAAAGGCTAGGCTAACCTCAGCGGGATTTGAACCCAGAACGTTAAAAGGATGTAACTATATGCAATAAAGCATGTTGCTCGACGCTCTACCGATACTGGCAATCCACTGCCCTAGACAGACAAGTCATCAAAATATATTCCAGCCATGACAACAACTCGTCACTTCCGGACATGTTGTAATCAAAGATGACACTAATTATCCAATATGTTCTTTTAGAAAATGGTTGAAGATTTGTCTGCTATTTATAGCTGGTCGATGTACGACACAGATGCTCCTTCAATTGCTCAACATATAAATAGCTTTATATAAATACACATTTGTCTTTACAAAGATGTATATATGCTGTGTGTGTGTATTTGCGTTTCGGTGCGCTGAACCGTAAGTAAGGAGGTGTTTAAAATTATAATTCAATGAGTACGTGATACTATTTAAGCATATATCTGACTATAGACGCACAAACAGAGTAATTAAGATGTTGAATTGCCGTTCGGGAGGTCTAATGCTGTCCAATACACTTAAATTATCAAATAACCGAGTCCAATTAATTATGCGTATATTTTCCATATAGTTACACAGAACTACGCTATAGGTGTGGCATAGAGAGGAAGATGCTGCAAGTTCTTCGTGATTTTTAAGTGATGCAATGAATTATTGAAATTACTTTGTCTTCATATATGTGTCTTGTCACCCGCGTGATATATGCACATATATCGTTTCTAAAATAAGTTGGATTACTTTGAATAAATAATGAATGAATATTACATAATTTATCTACTAAATTTCGTAGCTCTTGATTAAATACATGTTATTGCTTATTTAAAGATTCTTTAAAATGTTCAAATGTCAACACTTCCGGTTAGCGATCGCTTAAATAAACATTCATATATTTCCGTCACTAATTTCCTCCTAACCAGTTTATATAATATCGTCTTTTTTTAATGTATCATGGATTACGTTATTGATTACATAAGAGAGTGTAACGTAGTCTTCGTTCAATTTCTGTGGATATTGTCAATTACGATTTTATTTGATGCATCATATCGACATGCATATATATTTGCGTATAATATCGATATACACACTACACATGCCAGAAGAAAACCACCCGAATGGTGGTTTTTCTGCTAGTTACAATAATTGTTTCTACTTTAGGCACAAGGCCAGCAATAACCCAGTGCATTACTGGTACTTTATTCTATCGACCCCGTAAGGATGAAAGGCAAAGTCAACCTCGGCGGGATTTGAACTCAGATGGTAAAGGGACGTAACTAGAAAGCATGGCGTCCGACCCTCTACCGATACTGCCAATCCACCGCCCTGCTAGTTACAATAATAAGCAATGGTTAATATTGTTTTAATTCTTTCGGAAAGTACTAATGATGACCTCGGACAGGTTTCGATTTTATTATGACTGCATCGAGGGCGGTGGCTTGGCAGTATTGGTAGAGCGTCGGACGCCATGCTTTGCAGCGAGTTACGGCCCTTTATGATCTGAGTTCAAATCCCGCCGAGGTTAACTTTGCCTTTCATCCTTATGGGGTCGATAAAATAAAGTACCAGTCACGCACTGGGGTCGATTTAATCGACTTTCCCCTCCCCCCCCAAATTACTGGCCTTGTGCCTATATAAGAAACCATTGTGGATTGGCAGTATCAGTAGAGGGTCGGACGCCATGCTTTGACGCAAAGAGTTACGTCCCTTTACGATCTGAGTTCAAATCCCGCCGAGGTTAACTTTGCCTTTCATCCTTACGGGGTCGATAAAATAACGTACCAGTAATGCACTGGGTATTTGCTGGCCTTGTGCCTAAAGTAGAAACAATTATTAGGGCGGTAGATTGGCAGTATCGGTAGAGGGTCGTATGCCATGCTTTGCAGCGAAGAGTTACGGCCCTTTATGGTCTGAGTTCAAATCCCGCCGAGGTTAACTTTGCCTTTCATCCTTACGGGGTCGATAAAATAAAGTACCAGACACGCACTGGGGTCGATTTAATCGACTTTCCCCTCCCCCAAATTGCTGGCCTTGTGTCATAAGAAACCATTGTGACTGCATCAACTATAGTCTCCACCATTAGAAATAGTGGTAGGAAAATGACTAAGTAAATGTAAAATACTGTGCTTTGGTTGGCATTCAAAAATAGATATTGAATTACGCCAGACCTGCCAACCGCTAGAAAGCCAAATGGGGAGTACCGTGAATAAAAATTGCCCAAAACGGGGAGAAGTGGGCAAAATGGAGAGATTTTACATAATGAAAGCTATACCCATTTTCACAAGAGAAGACATCTCTCACCCACTTTGGAGTGGGTGAGAGATCTCCCCGTCGTAAGGGGAGAGTTGACAGGTCTGTTGACATGTCTGTTGACACGTCTGTTACGCTAACACTAGTGTAACAGCTATTTCCCGTGTGATTAATGTCCCTGAGGTCTATATTACAGAATCACTGGGAGAAGATATACCTATTCCAAGTACACTTTATAATATAGACCATGAATTCGAATACATTCCAGCAGGGGCCTCGTTTGCCTTAAAAATGTGAGGGGGACAAACCAACATTTGATGATTCTTAAAGGAGCATAAATTGCTTATGGTGCCTATCCCGGACCCTATCATATAAAATGTTACGCTAATTAAATTTTATATATTCAAATAAAGTTCAGATATAAAAAAAAATAAGCTTAAAAATAATTTATTATATCAAATAAACAAAAAATAGAATATCGATGTTTGAAAAAGTGTGTGTGTGTGTGGGGGGGGGGGGGGCTTGTCCCCTGGTACCCCTCTGAAACAAGGCCCTTGCATTCCAGCCATTTCTTTGTATTTGTGGACAGGGTATTTCATTCTATGTGTCTGGTGTTCAAAATACTTTCAGAAAGAGACAGTCACTGATTTTTCTGTTAAAATCTTTGCCTACCGATTAATGGATACTTCTATTTCGCTTGACACATATCTAGTTCGTTATGAATACACGAAACCAACAATGCATACACCAAATCACACTCGCACATATATACTTGTATTCGTACATAAATCAATACATAAAAGTAGGCACAAATACATATATATATATATATAAATAGAGAGAGAGAGAGGGGGGAGGGTGAGAGAGAGAGAGAGAGAGAGAGAGAGAGAGAGAGAGAGAGAGAGAGAGAGAGAGAGAATAAGGATAAATGCAAAATTCGATGTAAATATTTTAAAATCCTTTATCAATAAAGTAGGGGTACATATTCCAATGGCGATCACGACTACGTGATGATTCGATTGCGCAACCGATTACACGGTATCACCAGACACCAACTTATGTAATAAGGTTACATTTCCGTGGCAATCCAATGTAAACGCAAGGGAACGGACAGATATGATGTTTTCATTGTCGATGTCCGTTCTCCTGTGAACGTTAGTTCCACTCTACATCTGTGCGCAGGCGTGATTGATTGATAGACCATATGTCTATCTCCCACTCCCGGCAAGCAGCTAGATCCACTGAAACAAGCCTATCTCACATACCACAGTTGGTGAGATATTACGGTCACAGAGTTTTACTTGAAGGAGTCCGACTCCCACATTGAATGATTTCCATTTAGCACCATTTATCCGAACACAAATACTTGGGCATTCGTATAGAGACATCAGGATTGACATGCGCAACTGGGTTATCATGTGATATCATGACTGGCATTCAGACGACAGAAGGTGATCTCCGACATGCACTTGATAGGTTTGATGCCGAGGGCTGCGAAAACTGAGACACTCGTTCTCTCAAGGAAGCCTGCGCAGTGCGCTCTACATATGAATGGAATTCCATTGAAGCAGGTGGAGAAGTTCAAGTATCTCGGGGCCATTTTCACGAGTGATGGAAGGCAAAAGGCTGAATTAAGTGCAAGAATTGCAGTAATGCGCCTTATCTAATGTCATGAATCTTGGATAATAACCGAAAGTATACGATCGCGAATACAAGGGGCTGAAATATGGTTCCTCCGAAGGGTTATTGGAGTAACGTTACTCGATAGAATGCGTAGCTCGGAAATCAGAGAGTCACTCCAAGAAGAATCGCTACTTCTCCGAATGAGAAATCACATCTCCCTTACTATGGGTTAGACCCCGAGCAAGATGATTGAATAACATCCATGAGCTCAGCTGGTCTCGCTTGGAGTTCCAGCTGGATCAGTTGAAGACGGTTGCTTCTGACAGGACTCGCTGGAAGGAGTGTTTGAGGACTCCGCCCCCAAGACCTTCACAAGTAGTAGTAGTAGTAGTAGTAGTAGTAGTAGTCGTAGTAGTAGTAGTAGTAGTAGTAGTAGTAGTAGTAGTAGTAGTAGTAGTAGTAAATTAGAATTCCAGTGGCATCTCCCCGCCTACAACCATTGTTTTTGTGTGTTTTTTGCAGGATAAAGCATGTTATGACGCTGACAAAGCTTATATTGATGAGTGAATTACTGTTTAATTCACCTATCATTATAAGTAAATAGTTAAATTAATGCTACGGTTTAGTAATTGGAATTCCATATGAAAATCCAAAATTCAGAATTAACAATTAACAATTAAAAATAAATGAGATGTACAAATTAATGTTAAAAATTTGGCTTCAACATTAAACATTAAATATTCATTATTAACGATTAACACTTGAAAGTTATGAATTCAAAATTAAGTCGTATCCAATTATATGAAGTACTCTCGGGAGTTGGAATAAGCGGGGAGAGTTGGAAAATCGGTAAATTTTCTAGGTCGTCTCCGTTGATTTAAAATAAAAAAACCAGCATTTGTCATTTAGTTTACATATTGAGACCCCAACCCATCCTATTTATTTTACAACGTTTATGATTTCTAGTAATGTACTTTTTTGTCATTTATAATGTTTTTCAATATATAAAGAAAATTAATTGTCGCAGGAATACTACCACTTAAAATAAAATTTAGTCGGAGATAGATTAGCAAAATTTAATAAGTGTGGGGGTGAAATAAGAGCGGGGTGGGGTGAAAAAAATCTGAAATAATAATTGTTTCTACTTTTGGCACAAGGCCAGCAATTATCCCAGTGCATTACTGGTACTTTATTTTATCGACCCCGTAAGAATGAAAGGCAAAGTTAACCTTGGCGGGATTTGAACTCAGAACGTAAAGGGGCGTAACTATGCTGTAAAGCATGGCGTCCGATCGTCTACCGATACTGCCAATTCACCGCTAAGCGGTAGGGGGGGGGGCGATTATTCGAGACCCGAGAATATATGACCTATATAATGTACGAGAGACAAGTAAAGAAACTTATTAATCAATTTACTAATAAACTCAGTTAGGAAAATACTGAGATACAATCATGAAATATAGAATAGAAGCATAGAAACTAATAATCAATTGGTTAATCAATAAGTCAATCAATTAAATAAAAATGAAAAAAAAAAAATGAAAGGTGCCGAAATGGAAAATAAAGATAAGAGTTGACGAATTATAGTGAGTTCAGTTATTGTATTCCCAGCAGGTATACTAAATTGGTGTGTTTAGTATACCTTATATGGGTCACTTCGGTCCAGCAGGTCCAAGTATCCTTGTAAATTAACCAGCTGTCTATCCGTGTGATGATGCGAGAGGTGGGGAAAACTCAGGTTCCGTAGGTGAATCTCGTTACGAAATAAAGAGTATTGCAGAAAGACAAGAGTGTTTACACTTCTTTTGATCCTCTTAGTCTTTCGGTTGAAAGTTTGTCCTCTGTGTATATATATTAGGTTAGGTCTGTTCACTGATCAAGTAGGTGTACTTTAGTTCCCACGGTGCAGGGATTTTCCGGGAGTTGCTGATAGTGGAGGCCTTCACATCATCATATACATCATAAAGCGATCAACAGTTAGGAACTATATTGTTACACAGATCAGTAAATAATGATGTAATTCGATTTAAGCACTCAACTTCACCTCCATGCATGCGCACAACTGTAAAGTGGAACCAAAGAACACAGGGGAACGGACATCGGCAATGAAAATATCATATCTGTCCGTTCTCTTGTCTTTATATTGAATTGCCTTGGAAGCATAACCTTATTACATAAGATGCTGTCTGATGATGTGTAACCGGTTGCATGATCAAACAATCACGTAGCCGTGATCGCCATTGAAATATGTATCTTAGCTTTATTAATAAAGGATTTCTAAACAAATGCACAGAACTTCACATTTATTCTTGTTCTACATATACTCCGTCACTGACTGACAAATCATTGATCGGTGTATTGCATACGCAACCCCAACTCGTCAGCATATTTACCGTAAGTATATACGCGTATAGGTGTGTGTGTGTGTGTGTGTGTGTGTGTGTGTGTGTGTGTGTGTGTGTGTGTGTGTGTGTGTGTGTGTGTAAATATATATATATATATATATATTGTGAGTGTGTGTGAATGGGAATATGTTTATGTATCGACTGGATAGTTTTTCGTGTATATAAGTATGTGAAGGCGCATGACTTTGTGATCAGGGTATTCGGTTCATAATCCTAAGGTCGTGAGTTCGATTCACGCGGCGCGTTGTGTCCTAGAGCAAGACACTTTATTTCATGTTGTTCCAGTCCACTCAGCTGGCAAAAATGAGTTGTACCAGTAATTCGAAGGGTCAGCCTTGTCGTGTTCTGTGTCACGCTGAATCTCCCTGACAACTACGTTAAAGGTATGCGTGTTTTGGGAATGCTCAGCAACTTGCATGTTAATTTCACGAACAGGCTGTTCCATCTGATCGGATCAACTGGAACACTCGTCGTCGTAACCGACGGAGTGCCATATATATATATATATATATATATATATATATATATATATATATATATATATATATATATAGGGACGAGTGGGAGGAAGTGGTTTTAACGCAAGTGTTTTTTAGTAATTCACAATTCTTTAGCTTAACTCGGTACGAAGTCCACTCTATAATGGGAAAATGTATAAATAAACAAGTATTATTATCCCGTCACGGTTAACTTTGCCTTTCATCCTTACCGGGTCGATAAAATAAAGTACCAGTAATACACTGGTTATTTGCTGGCCTTGTGCCAAAAGTAGAAACAATTATTACTGGTATTTATTTTATGAATATTTTCTACCCTATTTTATGAATATTTTCTACTCTAGCTCTACCAGAGCCAACAATGGTTTCTCGCTGTGTGACTATTTCACCTGCTGCAGATATCCAAGCCTCCCTCAACCGACACCTTACTAATCTCTTTTAAAAAATGATAGTAGGATTTTAGTTGCAAAACAAAATCATATATTTTTAACTGTTAAGTCGAAGAGGGGAGGCCCTTTGCCGAGATTCCGAAAATGTTTGAAGGGATTAGGGAAGGTGTCCTAAAACCGAAGATTTGGTTCAAATGCTTTCGAAAGAATGAACTCGAAGCATGAAGTGGGGTGAGTTTGGGCGTTGACAAGTACATATTTCAGTATCATTAAACCTCCACAGAGAAGCTTAGAGATATATATTTTTAATGAATTAACACTGTTGAGCATGATAACCTCACTCCTGGTTAAAATCCCGCCGAGGTCAACTTTGCCTTTCATTTTTTCGGAGTTTAGGAAATAAATTAACAATGCAGAACAGTGGCTTGTCGGAATTGTTAGGCCGTCGGACTTGCGATATTTTTTCCGGCTCTTTGTGTTCCGAATTCTTGGATAACTGACTTAATCCGTTTTCCTGTTTAACACCACCACCTGATTTTTTTTTTTTTTTTTTTTTTGCCTCAGCAGATACACGCTATTTGAAGCATTCGGTTGAAGTCTCCAATCTGAAGATAACTTCCTTCCACACACAAAAAAAATAAAAGTTCATTGGTGCTGTTCATCTCTTCCTGGTTACTCAATCAGTGTCAGCTCCCCCTTAACCCTAAATTTATCTTGTCAAAAATAATAATTGTTCTTTAAAAACATCAATAACGTCATACGATTTGATACACCTTTTATACATGTCATAGATATGGTTGAAATGAAGAGACAATACGTCAAATTAACAGTGGACAAGCTGTCGACTGCGAACCTCTAGAGTAGTTGTAGTTTTATCTACTATACAACCAAGTCATATATATTTATGACGTTGTTTCATTTGATGCCAACCCTAATGGAGTAGGCATATAATCAAAGGTTATTCAGCTATGACTATACCATCTTTTTTTAATATCTTTCCTTATTCAAGTTGGTAGCATGAGATCTAAAGGAGAATTGACTGCTACTTTTAGCTGAGTTCATCATTGACTTCTACACCTAGTATTACATATAGTGTCTAAGACTGCATTATTCAACATATACTTTCTTAAATAGTAGGGTGGGATTTTGAAAATTGTGCTGCCTTTCTTAGCAGAATCGAGTTACTGCAGAGAAGTTCTCCTGTGCTAGTGTATCAATTATATTGTAACATTATACACACACACATACACACACACACACACATATATATATATATATATATATATATATATATATATATATATATATATATATATATTTTTTATATATATATATATATATATATGCGTGTGTATGTGAGTGAGGGTGTAATCTCAGACTACATTGTTAGATATACACTTCTCTTCTTGAAGCAGTAGGGTGTGATTTAAGATAGATTTGAGTGCTATTTCTACTAGGGTCGAGTCGTCATGTAGACAAAGTGTCGCATGCTTCTTATTATTTTCACCTTTGTGTTTTTATAATCTACTTAGATGATTGATACCAACGATGTTCCAGTCCTTCGACTTATCATTATCTTCCGATTTGGGCCACTTATTTGTCATCTATGTCTCGTTCTCACTCCTACTGAAATATTATATACCAGTCAGTCTATCAATCATTCCGCTTCTCGGTCTATTGATTTGTCCATTTTCCTGTCTATCTATCTATCTATCTACCGATCTCTTTATCTACCTACCTGATTACGTATATGCATATTTGTTTGTTTGGAGTATATATATATATGTATATATATATATATATATACATATATATATGTGTGTGTGTGTGTGTATACATATGCCACACGCACACACACACACACATACATAAATATATATATATATGAATGTATATATAATGTATTTTGCAATACACTGTATGCTTAATTAAAAGCGTTTCGAAGACCTTACGCTATTGTTTTAGAGTAGTGACAGTCTCACTTACTTCAATTTTCAATACACTATATATACATTCATATATATATATCGCTATTTCAGAGCACCAATTCTAATTTTCAATTTTTGCTTGACCGGAAACCGCTCGGTATAATCAGTTCCTGATTATTACTGGAATTCTATAAGAATCCAACATTCATAATTTTCAGCAAACAGGCGGAGTAGTTAGCTTTGATTAGTTAGCTTTGATAAGTACCAAAAAGTACGAAACAGAGCTCTGTCAGCTTTATTTCCCCTGTTTGCTGAAAATTGAAGTAAGTGAGACTGTCACTACTCTAAAACAATAGCGTAAGGTCTTCGAAATGCTTTTAATTAAGCATACAGTGTATTGCAAAATACACTGTATATACATTCATATATATATCGCTATTTCAGAGCACCAATTCTAATTTATATATAACGAGAAAAGAATAAAGAAAGAATTACTTCATTGTACTGTGTTGTTTGATTTAGTGTTTTTGTTTACCTTTTGGATGCACACAAACACACAGACACTGACACATATGTGTGTAGTATGAGGTGGGGGAAATTAAAGGAACACTGCTCTTGAATTCAATGAGAAATATATTTTTATTTTCGTTTTTTTCGTGTGCTGTCAACTAACCTGAACTCCAACATGCTCGCAATCGACTTATTTCCCGGAAAACAGGGTGTGGTGGGGTACCTTCAGTCCTCAACCACAGGAGGAAACGTCTAGCTTTGTACAAAAAGAAGGGTGGGGAAAAGGGTGGAAAGACCATCAGAGTTCCACAGACCCACACTCTTCACGCAATTTGGGGGGGAAATAATTATTTTCCGTCGTTTTTTTTTTTTTGTTTTTTTTTTCGTGTACTATCAACTAATCTGACCTCCGAACCTTCCGCAAAAGCCTTTTTATTTTCAGAAAACCTAACCCTCACCCTAACCCTACACGCACACGCACGCACACACACACACACACACACACACGCGCGCGCGCGCGCGCATATATATATATATATACAGAAAACAGAAATAGCCGTCGAAACAGCTTGAGCACTGCCGTCGGGGTCAAACATTTTCCAATATATATATATATATACAGAGATAGGCAGAGAGAGTGAGGGAGTGAGAGAGAATGAGATTCAGTTGATGGCATATGTCCTTATTATCAGTTTCACGAATGTTCGATCAATCCAAAAGACATGCTGGACTGTTATCCTTCTGTTATATCCAGACTGATTATGTAACTTAAAATAACAGTAGTAGGCATCAATAGAATAAACATATTTTACACCCTATATTGAGTACTTTTTATTTTGTTCGTTATAAACAACGTGTGAATTTGAAGCATACAAAGAAACTTAGGTGTGTATGTGTTCACAGCTACCTATTTAGCCGAGTCTCTCTCATTACCAGTGTGTCAGTTTGTCTATTGACTTCTGTGTCAAACAGACTATCTGTCTATCTTTCTCTTTATTTGTCAATCTGTAAGTTTGCCTCATCATATAACTTCATAGTCAATGGTACATGTAAATAGTGATTGGTGTTTCTCATTAGAAATACGGCAACGAAAGGGTTAAGTAATCATATTGATGGCCTCCGTACAGCCCCACCGGACAAAATGGAGAAGGCGTTTCCCTGGAGGATGGTAAGGGAGATGCGCTGGAAGAGCTATTCCAACTCGCGAGGCTCACACCTGCGGCTGGCCAGCTCAGCGCCTATGGTGGTGAGTAGGGAGGTAGCCCTACGGCCGGGGACACCAGAAATCTCCACTGCCAAGGGTACGACCGCAAACCAGCGAGAGAACTTCGACGCTGTCGATTAACTTACTAGAAATAGCAGCGAAATCTCCAAATCACACTCTACCATATTTAAAAAAAGTGAAGGGCGTATTGGATAAGGGTAAATAGACAATAAAGTTTACATAACAGCTAGAATGCATTATTCATAGGTCTACTCTATCGGGATTCTTCAGTGTGCGAAACAAAAGAGCAGCGACAATATAAATGCATCTATTATTCTGATCTCCAATCTGTGTATGAATGCATTGCACATTAAGCAATCGTCTGGATCTCTGTTGTATTGTGTTTTACTCTTTTGTTACAGTCATTAGACTGTAGTATTGTTGAAGCATTGCCATTCTTTAGTCGATCATATAGAAATTAGTGCGCATTTTTTGTAACCTTGAAAATGAAACTTTGAAAATCAACCAGTAGCAAAACCGGTCCGTACAAAAAAAAAAAAATAGATAACCATGATTATTTCTGTAAACACACATATTTATTTTTTTTAATCTGTAATTGATTTTATATGAACTAATTTCTTTTATCTTTTTTTTTTTTTTGTACTGAGCGACGATAATAGGAAAATTTAAAAAAAATAACTCGCGGATATTCAGCTTTGAATAAATATTATTACAGTGTTAAGTATTTTTCTTCGTAACACTGCAACTCTCTCCAAAGTAAACCCTTATATATATATATATATATATATATATATATATATATATATATATATATATATATATATATATATATATATATATATATATATATATATATATACACGGGTGTGTATGATTGTGTATAGAAGATTATATTAATAAAAGGAATTCAAACTTTGTCTGATTTACTCGTTTTATTTACAATCCTTTAAAATTATAATGATATTATAATGAAATAGTATGGTAGAATATTAAATGTTAAGTGTTAATTGAACAAGTACTTTCATGCTTTCGCAATCTTCAGGTTCATATTCTGTAGTGACAGTCAAGTTTGCAATTTTCAACTGTCTGAATTTTCACAGTTGAATATATATATATATATTAAAATAACAGATTAAAGTTTAAGCAAAGAATCGCTGCTTTCACCCTTAACGGGATCTTCTGAAACTAAAAAAGT
>OZ024740.1:390348289-390350789 GCA_964016885.1 Eledone cirrhosa | reverse complement strand
GTGTCAACAGTGTGTAGCAGTGGCAACAGTGTCAACAGTGTCAACAGTGTGTAGCTGTGGCAACAGTGTCAACAGTGTCAACAGTGTGTAGCAGTGGCAACAGTGTCAACAGTGTCAACAGTGTCAACAGTTTGTAGCAGTGTCAACAGTGTCAACAGTGTCAACAGTGTGTAGCAGTGGCAACAGTGTCAACAGTGTCAACAGTGTCAACAGTTTGTAGCAGTGTCAACAGTGTCAACAGTGTCAACAGTGTGTAGCAGTGGCAACAGTGTCAACAGTGTCAATAGTGTGTAGCAGTGGCAACAGTGTCAACAGTGTCAACAGTGTGTAGCAGTGGCAACAGTGTCAACAGTGTCAACAGTGTCAACAGTGTCAACAGTTTGTAGCAGTGTCAACAGTGTCAACAGTGTGTAGCAGTGGCAACAGTGTCAACAGTGTCAACAGTGTGTAGCAGTGGCAACAGTGTCAACAGTGTCAACAGTGTGTAGCAGTGGCAAAAGTGTCAACAGTGTCAACAGTTTGTAGCAGTGGAAACAGTGTCAACAGTGTGTAGCAGTGGCAACAGTGTCAACAGTGTCAACAGTGTCAACAGTGTGTAGCAGTGGCAACAGTGTCAACATTGTCAACAGTGTGTAGCAGTGGCAACAGTGTCAACAGTGTGTAGCAGTGGCAACAGTGTAAACAGTGTTAACAGTGTCAACAGTGTGTAGCAGTGTCAACAGTGTCAACAGTGTCAACAATGTGTAGCAGTGTATAGCAGTGTCAATAGTGTCAACAGTGTGTAGCAGTGTCAACAGTGTCAACAGTGTGTAGCAGTGTCAACAGTGTCAACAGTGTGTAGCAGTGGCAACAGTGTCAAAAGTGTGTAGCAGTGTCAACAATGTGTAGCAGTGTGTAGCAGTGTCAATAGTGTCAACAGTGTGTAGCAGTGTCAACAGTGTCAACAGTGTGTAGCAGTGTCAACAGTGTCATCAATGTGTAGCAGTGTCAACAGTGTCAACAGTGTGTAGCAGTGGCAACAGTGTCAACAGTGTGTAGCAGTGGCAACAGTGTCAACAGTGTCAACAGTGTGTAGCAGTGGCAACAGTGTCAACAGTGTGTAGCAGTGTCAACAGTGTCAACAGTGTCAACAGTGTGTAGCAGTGGCAACAGTGTCAACAGTGTCAACAGTGTCAACAGTGTGTAGCAGTGGCAACAGTGTCAACAGTGTCAACAGTGTGTAGCAGTGTCAACAGTGTCAACAGTGTCAACAGTGTGTAGCAGTGGCAACAGTGTCAACAGTGTCAACAGTGTGTAGCTGTGGCAACAGTGTCAACAGTGTCAACAGTGTGTAGCAGTGGCAACAGTGTCAACAGTGTCAACAGTGTCAACAGTTTGTAGCAGTGTCAACAGTGTCAACAGTGTCAACAGTGTCATCAGTGTGTAGCAGTGGCAACAGTGTCAACAGTGTCAACAGTGTCAACAGTTTGTAGCAGTGTCAACAGTGTCAACAGTGTCAACAGTGTGTAGCAGTGGCAACAGTGTCAACAGTGTCAATAGTGTGTAGCAGTGGCAACAGTGTCAACAGTGTCAACAGTGTGTAGCAGTGGCAACAGTGTCAACAGTGTCAACAGTGTCAACAGTGTCAACAGTTTGTAGCAGTGTCAACAGTGTCAACAGTGTGTAGCAGTGGCAACAGTGTCAACAGTGTCAACAGTGTGTAGCAGTGGCAACAGTGTCAACAGTGTCAACAGTGTGTAGCAGTGGCAACAGTGTCAACAGTGTCAACAGTGTGTAGCAGTGAATCACGGTGATTAGAAGAATAACAAGGTGTGGAACAAAAACAAAACCACACGTTAAAAGTTGTTTGTATATATAGGGTGTGTCTGGGAATGTATGTAGGCAAGGGCCTTGTTTCAGGGGGGGGGGGTACCAGGGGACAAGTCCCCCCCACACACACACACACACACACACTTTTTCAAACGTCTAGATTTAATTTTTTTTTTATTTGATATAATAAATACTTTTAAAGCTTATTTTTTATATCTGAACTTCATTCGAATATATAAAATGTTATTAGCATAAAATGTTACTTATGTGATAGGGTCCGGGGAAGGGCATACTAACATGCTCCTTTAAGAATCAACAAATGTTGGTTTTTTTTCCCCCTCCCCACATTTTTAAGGCAAACGCGGCCCCTCTGTGTAAGGGTACGTCTGTGTGTGTGTGTAGGGGTATGTTGATATGCGTGGGTGTCTGTATATGTGTGTAGGGGTATGTTGATATGCGTGGGTATCTGTGTGTATGTGTGTGTGTTACTGTCATGTTATATACGTGGGTATGTGTGTGTGTATGTGTGTGTGTTACTGTCATGTTATATACGTGGGTATGTGTGTGTGTATGTGTGGTGTGTTACTGTCATGTTATATACGTGGGTATGTGTGTGTGTATGTGTGTGTGTTACTGTCATGTTATATACGTGGGTATGTGTGTGTATGTGTGTGTGAGTTACTGTCATGTT
>OZ024740.1:390320789-390343289 GCA_964016885.1 Eledone cirrhosa | reverse complement strand
ACCCATGTTAGCGTTGAATGAAGAGACCGATGATCTAAAGCATTCCAGCCATGACCATCCTGTTTCTCTTCAGACATCTTCTACTCCGGACTAGGTTATGAAATAGAACATTTTTTTCAAGGCGGTAAGTAGTTTGAGAGGGATGTTACTGCTATTTCTAGCAGGTCAAGCAACCACTTGTAAAGCACGCTGTTGGCTCGCTGTAGTAGTAGTAGTAGTAGTAGTAGTAGTAGTAGTAGTAGTAGTAGTATGAGGAGGGGGAGGAGCAGTAGCAGTAGTAGTAGTATTTAGGCGTGCTTTACAGACAAAGCAACAAAGATTGACACTTATTTTCCATTCTTCGCTAACGGCCTTGGTATAGATTTCAACGTAAAAAATATTCCTTGCACCTTCCTTCTAAACTGGGAGTGTCTCTGGACGGTTGTCATCGAGACCTCCGGAGTTCACTGTCTCCAGACTACCATTTTCGTCTGCAATATCGAGAGTACGACATTTCGACATTTCGCTTGAGTGAGGTGGAATGGCTGATGCAGCGGGTATCACAGGCTGTCTTCCGCGGCAACTCATTTGCTATGTTGTTCGCTTGGTACAGCTAAGATCTACTGTTCAGGCAGGGATATAGAGCTTGTCTCCTCCCTTTCTTTTTTTTTTTTCTTTCCCGATTATTTTTTTTTATTTTTTGCTCTTCTTGTTTATTATTTAATTTTGTTTAATAGTTCCACTGTCAAATTATTAACTCGACAATTAGTTTCTCTATCACTAGGTAGTTTAGTCGGTAAGTAGAAGGGTCGCTAGATATGCCTCTATACACGGTAGAGTTTCACATACACAATATAGTGATTTGTATAATTACGGTTATCCATATAATTAGTAAACAAAAACTCCCTGTATGGATGTTTAAAATCTGAAAAAAAACGGGGAAAGGAGATAATTGAAAAAAAATCAGTTAATCGATATTTTTTTTAATAAAGACGATGCTGATGAGAGCCAACTGATGGTATTTGCGTATAAATGTGCATGGCTATGTGTGAGTGTGTAAGTATGTATATATACACATACACAGACACACACAACCACATATATATATATATATGTGTGTGTGTGTGTGTGTGTGTGTGTGTGTGTGTGTGTGTGTGTGTGTGTGTGTGTGTCTTGTGGTAGCTAAGATGCGTCCATAGGCGGTATGCCGGTTGAGCACTCTATGCTCCTTCGGAGCAGAGTATGATAATATGGAAAACGACGAATCAGTGATGTATCGGAACACAATTTATTACGTATTACAATTGTTTCTCCGGCGAACAGCTCGAGGTGAGATCTGTTTGTGGATTGAACCTGACTCTGGATTCGCAAGTTCCTCAGATACGTCTGTTGGTTTCAAAGCAAGTTCTGTTTGAAAAGAATCAAGTTCGATCCACAAACACATCTCACCTCGAGCTGGTCGCCGGAGAAACAATTGTAATACGTAATAAATTGAGTTCCGATACATCACTGATTCTTCGTTTTCCATTTTATACATATATATACAATATATATATAATATAGAAATGGCTTCTACAGGATTAGAACTGTTTCTAGTCCTGTAGAAGCCATTTCTATATTAAATATTTATACTCTGCTATGTATTGAGTACCTTGCTTACTGTGGTTACCCCCGATTGAACCCGGGATAAACTTATATATATATATATTCATATATATACATATATTATATATATGTGGGGGGGGGGTATGTGTGTGTGTGTGTGTGTGTGTGTGTGTGTGTGTGTGTGTGTGTGTGTGTGTGTGTGTGTGTGTGTGTGTGTGTGTGTGTGTGTGTGTGTGTGTGTGTAAACTTATGCCAAAAAAGAACTCTATTTAGGGGAGTATAAGTTAGACTAAAATAAGAAAGTATCACTCATATAAACGTCTCCCCTGTCATGGTTTCAAAAACGAAAGAAGCAGTACCAGGCATTTCAAATCATTGGAATAACCAATACTGGAAGAATTCGTTTTCTCATCAGAGGAGTATCCTTTGGAAAATAAGGAGTATTGATGATAAAGTAAACATACAATCTCGTTGCCTGGTTTCTTTCGTTTTTGAAACCATGGTAAGGAATTATTTATATGAGTGAGACTCTCTGACAACTCTCTCCGACTTACACTTCCTTAAATAGAGTTTTGGGGGGCATAAGTTTAAAATGTAAAATTGCTTCTCTGAGTGATATCTTATTTGTATATTCTATCCATTCATTGAGATGTCTAAGTACAACTTTTTAACTAATATAATATATATATATATATATATATATAAATGTAAGTATGTATACGTACATACATATATGTATACAGACGTACAGTAGTATGTATATGGTTTTCGGTACGCCCGGCCGACTAACTCACTCGATATGCAAATTAGGCTGCTCAGCCGTTAATATGCATAACGAAAGTATATACTTTCAAACGTTCAATCATCTGACAGGAAGGTATACGATGCTGACGATAGCTAATAAGTTTGAAACTAGTACATCTTTCCTGTGTCAGTGTTGAACAAAAAGGCGGCAATGGTTGCCGAGCACTGTACGGCGTAATTCGGGCTGTTGGTTTGTTTACGAACTTTATAATAAATGTTCGGTAAACCCATACGCACATATATATATGTGTGTGCATGTATGTATATATATACATACTACTGTACGTCTGTATACATATATGTATGTACGTATACATACTTACATTTAAGTATCAGCAGTACTATGAGTGAGAAATGAAATTTCGTTTCATTCTTTTCCATTTATATATATATATATATATATATATATATAATAGAGACTGGCAGAAGACAAATTCAGAGTAGTTACGTGAGTAAAGAAATTGAATGAATGAATGGTTGTAAGAAAAAATAAGCAGGGAAAAAATTGAAGTAAAGGGGGGTAATTAGTAAATATTGTCCTGTTAGTCATACAGCGAATTCAGAAGAAAAAAACATGTTCGTTGCTCATCTTCAATAACACTCTCTTTCTCTCATCCTCTCTCTCTTCATCTATCTCTCTCTCTCTCTTCTCTCTCTCTCTCTCTCTCTCTCTCTCTCTCTCTCTCTCTCTCTCTCTCTCTCTCTCTCTCTCTCTCTCTCTCCTCACTTTCCCTCACTGTATACCTTTGTTTCTTTCCTTCTGTTTTCATCGTTATATAAAGTCAAAATCGAACTCGTCAAATATGAAGCTCAGAACACTGCGCTATAATTATGTATGTATAACAAATAAGCAAATCGTTCTTCGAGAAGATGACATCATTTTTCTGACGACCTGACCCTATCGGGAATAAAGCGTCCTTCGGTGTATATTAAAACCGGGGTTCACTTTTAAACAGAACGGGGGGTGTAATGGTTGTGTTAATGAATATCATCCAACATCTTTTCATGCAGCAACAAATCACGCAACCAAGACGCAAACATAATACATTAGCAGAGCCAGCGCTACCATTAGGTCAATTAAGCAGCCGCCTAGGGCGTAGACCTCAGAGAAACTCATTACCTTAAATGATCACAATATTATACACATTTGTATAAATATATATATATATATTAGAGTGTTCAATTTTGCAAACTATACGTCAATTATCTCATGTCGATTACGCCCGTGTTTGAGCTGATGAAATAACGAAATATGCCTAATTATAGGTCAATCGAATAATATATAGGACAAGCACACTTCCATAGCTTTTTATTCATGACGATTTTTTGGACTCGGCTTGTGGTATATTGTCTTTTCTGTTTATTTTACTGAATCCAATTAGGAAACAACACGACAGAACGAAATAAAATGAAAATAATCGGGAGGAATATGTTCTAAATACAAAATATTGGGGTTAAATAGAGAAACACTTTTTATGGATGAAAGTTATTACCAGATATTGACAGAAACAGCTACCTTTATCATCTGGGGGATTTGTTGAAATCATAATAAGGAAACAAATGAAATGAAAATAAGTAGAAAGATGTTCTTAAATACACAATAATTTGGGGGTTAAATATAGAAAGACTTTTTATGAATGAAATTCATAACCGGAAACGAATCACGTGGTGTAGATTTAAGTTGTTCTTTGGAAAGAATTATCTTGATCACATATATGGCCTTAGCCATCCAACGAGCCTGGTAGTAAGCTCCTGGTACCGAGAACTGGGGAGATGGCCAGCCACAAACATAGAAAAGGGAGAGCTTTATGAACTCGGCAATGTCTTCTCAGGGATGATTTCCAGAAAGCTATAGAGTCAGCAGATATTCAACCATCTGCTCCCTCTTTCGCCAGTGAAACTTATCAATGGAGTCCCAACGATCTTGGAACTTTGTATATTGGGACTAGATGGTGTGAAAAAGATTTCGAAGTCTTTCTTCAAAGCCAGTTCAAGAATGTGAAGGCGGCAAGCCAGCCAGAGAAGAGATTCGTTCAGAGTTGCTTGAATTTTCATATTATTTCCTTGGTGCATGTCTGTGTTACTGGCGGTAGTGTTGATGAACATACCAATTATTCTATCTTCCATTTTGAGTCGTTGAATTTCCTTCAAAAATACTTCGGCGACAGATTCTTGCTCGATAAATAGTTGAAGGGGAAACCAAGAGTTTAGACATCTCATGACTAAGACCCTTCGCAATTGCAATGTAAGAAGTACTTACTTGTTATACCGATATTTTCTCCCGTTCCCACATGGCAACAAGTGTGGTGTCCGATCTTCCCGCTGTGTCTCAAGGAAAGCTTTGTCTTCGGATGGGTCATCCTTTTGTTCGAGAACGTCCTGGTTTGAACGTCCTGACTTTTCTTTTTTCCGCCCTTGATACTCCATATACAATTTCTCGAGTGAAGTGCGAATGCTTTTTTCCTTTTGGTAGGGGCATTTGCTTTTCCTCACACTTCCTGTTTTTTACTACAACTGGAATTAAAATTGTCAGTTTACCAAAATCCAAAGAGAAATTATTTTATTTTGGGTACACACTAAATACCCAGGCGTTATCTCTGTATATTAGATATATTCATCGACAACACAGAACTGGTGCACATTATCGAAACAAGCTCTTCTTTAATAGACTATACAATCATTGAACACTCAATGTATAAGATTTCCTAACCAAAGACTATGAATCCGGAAATTAACAACCTTGAAACTGACAGGAAACCGAAAATACATAGATTGATATAATAATATAGAAAACTCAGCTATATCACAAGAATATTTTTCACGGAATTTTCCAGAGCAAAATACATAGACCCGCTGAGTATAGGGACCATCATAGTAAACGTAATGTGTATGCTGTGTTTATGTATATATGTGTGTATGTTCTTCTGGTTTTATAATTTCACAAAGTTTTACCAATAGAGAGAGAGTCGGTTTCTAACATAGACTCAAGACTCTCTCATTGGAATTTACACATCAACTAGGTAGATATGTATGCATGTCTGCATGCATGCATGTGTAGATATGGATGTTATTGTATGTGTGGATGTGTATGTTTTGAGTTGTATGTGTGCATGTGTATATGCTTTGCATCTGTATAAGTGTATATACAGTTATTAGATGCAACATTTTTGGAATGTTTTACATATTTTTACTGTTCCATTAATGGATTGTATTTGTAATTTCCTAACTAGTTGTGTTTTTTCTGTTCCTGTGAAGCCTATCTTCTCAAGATTTGTACTAACATATCCCAGTGCCCCAATAATCACAGGCATAAATCTGAAGGTGTAATCAGGGTGGAGTATCTGCAGATTTCTCATCAGTTCTGCATAAATATTCTCCTTTTCACTAATCTTTGATATTATATTGGCATCTGCTGGGCAGCTAATTTCCACTACTATGCATGCTTTCTCTCCCTGTCCCATATCATAATATCTGGTCTGTTATGCCTGCATTTTATTGTGGTTTTTACTGGAACATTCCACCAGTACTCTTTCATATTATGTACATGAATGTCTTCCACATTGCTGTAGCTTTTAATGTGTTTATTATCGGGGCTATCTTTTTTACGAACTGCATTGTACAGTGTTTTGGCCACTACATCATGCCTCATAGGTAGATAGTACCGCGATGACATCTTTTGACAGCTGCTGATGACATGGGTATGTATGTATGTATGTATTGGTATATATGTCAGGTTGCTCTCGAGTGCTACTTGTAACATGTAACCCAGTACAACCTGTCTCATGGTCGGGTCATCGGCGACTAAACCGGCAACCCCACCAAGCTTGTTTGGTGAGGAGGGGATATTTGGACACCCTGTAGGATGAAATACAAGACCCGGCAAAGAGCGGAGAAACTCAACAGAGTCAACGGCCATCCGAATAACGCTGTTTGTTTTTTTTACCTGGGAGTGAAGGCCCTTAGTTGTTGTCACAACACTTTTCTAGGAAAGGGAAACTCTGAAAAAAAACCTGTGGCTTCGGAAGCATCCGATGATGTTGACTAGTTCGAAAAGGATAGTGTTTTCGATGCTCAGAAAGTGAGATTGGTCGAGTACAAGGCCTTTCCCCACTTAAAAAACCTTCAAAGCACAGGCATTCTTGTTCAGGATTTGTTACAAGCGATTGCAATACTCCTAGCAGAGTTTGCAGCCATCATGTATGTATTATGTATGTGTATTGTCTATATATCTATGTATGTATGTCTATGTATGTATTATATATGTGTATGTATGTATGTATGTATGTATGTATTATATATATATATATATATATATATATATATATATATATATATATATATATATATATATAAGAAATAGGATTTCGCTTCAAGCATAGCTTTATACAATATGTATAAATATTTCGTATCTCCAAAGAAATACGGGTTTAGGAAGCCGCAGCTATGCAAACACCGGGGGTCTAACGCAAGGGGAACAACCGTCTATTCATTTCAGGCTCAACTGGCCTTCGTCAGGACGGTCCCTCCAACCGCTTGCGACTGCTGAATTAGAAGACAGGCGAGAATATATAGTTTTCTCGTCTGTGTAAATGAGGTGATTAATCTCATTTGCATATGAAGTTGCATAAGTTGGCTCAACTTATAATAGAAAAGAAATAGGATTTCGTTTCAAGCATAGGTATGTATATATGTATGTATGTATGTATGTATGTATGTATGTATGTATGTATGTATGTATGTATGTATGTCTATATATGTATGTATGTATGTATGTATGTATGTAGATGCAGCATGGTTAAGAGGTTAGCTTTGCATAAGGTTCTGGGTTCTATCTCTCTTCGTGGTATTTTGGGCAAATGTCATTTACCTTAACTTGGGACTGTTCCTACCCTTGTGATTAAAATTTCGTAGACGGAAACTGTTTGAAAGGCCACCGTATGGACTATACTTTTAATTCAAGGGACCAGCTTTGTCATACACTATATTACGGCGATTGTTTTCTGTGAACTATGATAAGGGTACACGTGGCAGTGGAAGGCTCAGCTACATACGTTAATTTTACGATCTGGCTGTGCCGTTGATCGAACAACTGAAACACTCATCTTCGAAACCGACGGTAGTCCATTTATTCTTTATTTTTACGTATGCATGAGTATTTGCGGGGGGGGGGGGGGGGTCAAAATATCCAAACACATTTAGATTTAAATAATTCAATTAAAATAAATTCTTTGTCGAAATTTTTAAAACACCTTTTTGTAAATTCCTAATTACACTGTTTAAAATATAGAAATCCAAGAAAATAAATTATAAATATATTCTAAAACAGTCATGACCGATTCAGTGCCATGGCAGTATCAGTAGAGGGTTGGACGCTATGCTTTCTAGCACAGTTACGTCCCTTTACGGTTTGAGTTCAAATCCCGTCGAGGTTAACTTTGCCTTTCATCTTTACGGGGTCGATAAAATAAAGTACCAGTAATGTACTGGGTAATTGCTGGCCTTGTGCCAAAAGTAGAAACAATTATTATTCCGGGTGGATTGGCAGTATCAGTAGAGGGTCGGACGCCATGCTTTGCCGTATAGAAATACGTCCCTTTACGATCCGAGGTTAACTTTGCCTTTCATCCTTACGGGGTCGATAAAATAAAGTACCAGTGGTGCACTGGGGTAATTGCTGGCCTTGTGCCAAAAATAGAAGCAATTATTATTCCGAACCTTCACTAATTTCGGACATCATAGCCTGGAAAACAAAAATATCCATTTGTAATTTAGACACATGGTCAACAATTGTTGAGGTGTAGAAAAAGTCATTAAATCGACTCTAATACTTAATATTATCGACTCCTGCAGGGATTAAAGGCAAAGTTAACTTTGGCAGTATTTCAACTCAGAACGTAAAGGATCGTAATAGATATAGTAAAGCATCTTATCCAACACTCTAACGATGAGGCCATTCTGCCACGCTACTGTACAGAGAAATATTGGTTTCTGGTTTAGGCACAAGGCCAACAATTTTGTGAGAGATGAAAGTTGACTAAATCGACCCCAGTGCATTACTGGTACTTTATTTTATCGACCCCGTAAGGATGAAAGGCAAAGCTAAACTCGACAGGATTTAAACTCAGATCGTAAAGAACCGTAACTCTATGCCATAAAGCATTGTCGGACGCACCACCGATACTGCCAATCCACCTCCCTAACTTGTACAAATAAATATTGAAAACTGTAAAGTCTACGCTCCTTTCAGCCATTCAATAATTGTTTCTAACATATGCACAAGACCAGAAATTTGGATAACATTTGATTATAATTGGCACTTTATTTTATTGACCCCGAAAGAATGTAAGGCAAAATCAACCGCATGGTATGAACCCAGAATGTATAGAGCCATAAATTTACACCCTAAGACATTGGAACAATTTTATCAATCAAATAAAAGATATACCCAAAGTTAAATGAATATTCATGAAGTTCAACATTTCTTTTTGTTTGTTTGTTTGTCTGTTTGTTTTTTGTTTTTGTTTTTTGTTTTTTTTGTTGTTTTTTCACCTTGTTTTTATCTTTTGCATTAAAATCGATGACAGAAACATGTTTTAACAGCAATGTAACCATTTTTAACCTCACAATATCACATTTATTAATGATTGAAACCTTTATAATTCACATTAAACACTTTTGATTTACAACATTCCTCATTCTTTAGGAAGTATTCTTTATCTTAATACATAGAAAGGAATGTTTACATGTCTGCAGGTAACAAAGAAAATATAAAATGACAAAGAAAATATAAATGTCCATTTTATGGATAAATAAGAAATTTGACTGACTACCGCAGGATTGACCAATCAATTTTGTAGAGAGTGTATTAAGAACAATCTGACCAGCCTGGACTACCAAACACATGTAGCAGTATATTTAAAACAACCTGACCGGTCTGGACTACCAAACACATGTAGCAGTATATTTAAAACAACCTGACCGGTCTGGACTACCAAACACATGTAGCAGTATATTTAAAACAACCTGACCGGTCTGGACTACCAAACACATGTAGCAGTATATTTAAAACAATCTGACCAGCCTGGACTACCAAACACATGTAGCAATATATTTAAAACAACCTGACCGGTCTGGACTACCAAACACATGTAGCAGTATATTTAAAACAATCTGACCAGCCTGGACTACCAAATACATGTAGCAGTATATTTAAAACAACCTGACCGGTCTGGACTACCAAACACATGTAGTAGTATATTTAAAACAATCTGACCAGCCTGGACTACCAAACACATGTAGCAATATATTTAAAACAACCTGACCGGTCTAGACTACCAAACACATGTAGCAGTTATTTAGACCATCTGACCAGCCTGGACTACCAAACACATGTAGGAAGTATATTCAGAACAATTTGACCAGCCTGAACTACCAAACACATGAAGCAGTATATTCAGAACAATTTGACCAGCCTGGTCTACCAAACACATGTAGGAAGTATATTCAGAACAATTTGACCAGCCTGGTCTACCAAACACATGTAGGAAGTATATTCAGAACAATTTGACCAGCCTGGACTACCAAACACATGTAGGCAGTATATTCAGAACAATTTGACCAGCCTGGACTACCAAACACATGTAGGCAGTATATTCAGAACAATCTGACCAGCCTGGACTACCAAACACATGTAGGAAGTATATTCAGAACAATTTGACCAGCCTGGACTACCAAACACATGTAGGCAGTATATTCAGAACAATCTGACCAGCCTGGACTACCAAACACATGTAGGAAGTATATTCAGAATACAGTGAATCCCAATACAAAATACAATTGGCCGTAATTGTTTTCCCAACCACTTAACCAGACATATTTTTATTCATGCACGCATATATAAACGTGTAAAAGAATGAGACAAACTTGTTTTAACAGTGTGCATGTGACTGATATAGAGATTCAAAATGCAATAAATTGAATTCAACATTTATATTATTTGTAAAAACCATGTTTTGTTTTTTTTCCTATTTTTCGTCTGTTGAATCTCAACAAAAGCATTCGGACTTCCAACATAAAGTTGTTCTATTAACATTTTAGATTTTTAATTTACAAAATCAATTTTCGTCATAGAAAACACATTTTTCCTTACAAAAAAAAACCTATATTTATGTACATACACACTATATAAATGGACAGTCAATACAGAATTCAAAACACAAGCAATCGTCTTCTGTATTGGTATTGACTTTCTATATTGGTCTTGACCACTTCTTTCTCTTCCAACCACCACTTAAATATTTACACTCTCTCTCTTTCTCTCTCACCCACTTTCCCTTTATCTCTATCTCGATCTCTTGCCCTTTCTCTCTCTTTCCCTATTTCTCTCTCTCTTTCTCTCTCACTCGCTCTCTCTCACTTTCTCTCTCTTTCTCTCTCACCCACTCTTTCTCTCTCTCTCTCTCTCTCTCTCTCTCTCTCTCTCTCTCTCTCTCTCTCTCTCTCTCTCTCTCTCTCTCTTTCTCACTCTTTTCCTTACTCATTCACACAGCTCATTCTATCGCTATATCTCTCTTACTGTTTCTCTGTGTCTCTTTCCTTTTTTATTTCTCTCTTTCCTTGTTCTTTTTTCTCTATCTCTCCCACTATTCTTCTCTTTTCCTTTTCTCTCTCTTTCCCTCTCTTCCTTAATTACAAAGACAATTCCCTTCTTTTGTAAGTATACATTCTTCATTATCAATAAATTTAAATTCTTTTTTAAAATCATACGGAAAGGTCACATTCCGACCGTTTGTATTCACGATATGTTAAAATCCTTAAATAGAGAAGGTATTCTTCGACTGACACGTGTATGTCGGGTGGTCTAGATCTCGGGAAAGGCACCCAAGCAATGGCAATCTGGAGTGATAATCCCAATTTTCAAAAAAGTAAGACTAGAGAGATTGTTCCAATTATAGAGGGATCTCTTTTTTAAGACTCCCCGGTAAAGTCTATGCTAAATGTCTGACAAAGAGATGCAGGGAGATTTCGAGACCAAGCTAGCTGATAAACAGTGCGGTTTTCACCCTGGATGCAGCACAGCCGAGCAAATATTCACACTGCAGCAGTTCTTTGAGAAGATTCTAGGAAGTAGTTCCAAGAGACGTATGCTTCCTTTGTAACCTCAAAAAGGCATAAGACCGCGTTCCTCAAGACCTACTGTGGAAGGTTCTGCAGGAGTATGGAATCGATTGACAGCATCTTATAACCCTGACGTCTCTATGCGAATACCCTAGTATTTGTGTTGGGATAAATGATGCTAAATCATAACCATTCAATGTGGGAGTCAGATTTATTCTTAGTGCTTTATTGCTTTATTTTGAACTTTTTTAAAATTGATCTTTGAGTAATTTGAGTAGTACTTAGTTTTACGAGTTGAGATGCATTCTTTTCAATTTTTGTTGCACATAAACACATAAACATAAACACACACACACACACACACACACACACACACACACACATATATATATATATATATATATATATATATATATATTACCCACTCTACTACCCACAGTATCGAGTACTCTGGTGCGTTATGGTCCACCTGGTTCCTTGCGACACCTCCTTCGTTATATATATATATATATATATATATATATATATATATATATATATATATATATATATATATATATATATATATATATATATATATATGTGTGTGTGTGTGTGTGTATATATATATATATTGTTATACTTGGGGAGGGTAATATAAAATAAATTAACTATGGAGATATACCAGATACAGAAGCGTAAACCACACTCACTGTTTGGTTGGTTTTCGCTTCTGTATCTTTTATATCTCCATAGTTAATTTATTTGGCATTATATATATATAATTGAGTGGATATATAACAGGGCGGTGGATTGGCAGTATCGGTAGAGGGTCAGACACCATGCTTTCCAGCATAGTTACGTCCCTTTACGATCTGAGTTCAAATCCCGCCGAGGTTGACTTTGCCTTTCATCCTTACGAGGTCGATAAAATAAAGTACCAGTAATGCACTGGGATAATTGATGGCCTTGTGCCAAAAGTAGAAACAATTATATATATATAATTGAGATGACAGATTAGATTTCCAAATCATTTATTAGCTTTACAAGTGTTTCAATATATCTTATTTAACTAATGCTTATCTTATTTCAATCTTATTTCAATTTGAAAACGAAAAATATTGAATATAACAAAGCATTATCAAATATTGTTCATCTTCAGAAGCATTATGTGTGATTATACAGTGATCTGGGATTCAGTAAGCCCAAAAGAGTTGTACCTTCGGAAGACTACATTTCTGTCCTTGGCCACCTTTCACACACTGGACAGTCAACCTTTCATATCTGTACAGAGCAAGCATTTCAAATTAGAACCATCTATCCGAACAGTCTTAAATCCCCACCACAACTTTTTAACACTCCAGCACAGTTTTCAGAACTCTTGTTTATACTCCCAGAATTAGAGTTTTTTCTCATTTGATTTTAATATAAAATATTGTTTCTCTGGGAGATTTCTTTCATTGAAATATTTGGGCATTAGTGACTAAATAACCTATAATTAATATTAAACTGCTCCATAATTTGTCAAGCTGCACCAGACGATCTTTCGGCTGCTATTTCTAGCGGCATTATAAGCCTCTCAAGTACTTATAATATCTTAAAAGATTTGGGAACTTAACACTACGCTTGTTATTATGGTCTGAGTTCAAATACCGCCGAGGTTAACTTAGCCTTTCATCCTTACGGGGTCGATAAAATAAAGTACCAGTAATACACTGGATAATTGCTGGTCTTGTGCCAAAGGTAGAAACAATTATTTCACCATGCTGCCTCATCTTTGGAAACAGTATGTATTATATCTTGTTCAATTTCTCTGAGACTTGAAGAATTATACTTCCCTGAAGAGTGTGGTGATTTCCTCAATTATTAGTGGTTCTAATGATAATTCTTCTCAATACGAAACCATCAAATGTTTTAACCACTAAGCCATGCGCCTTCACACACAGATATATAGAAGATCCCGTTAAGGGTGAAAGCAGCGATTCTTTGCTTTAACTTTAATCTGTTATTTAAATATATATATATATATATATATATATATATATATATATATATATATATATATATATATATATATATATATATATATATATATATATATATATATATATATATATATATATATATATATATATATATATATATATATATATTTATTAAAATAACAGATTAAAGTTTAAGCAAAGAATCGCTGCTTTCACCCTTAACGGGATCTTCTATATATCTGTGTGTGAAGGCGCATGGCTTAGTGGTTAAAGCATTGGGCTTGCAATCGAAAGGTTGTGTGTTCAATTCTCGGACCGGGTGATGTGTTGTTTCCTTGAGCAAGACACTTTATTTCACGTTGCTGCAGTTTACTCAGCTGTAGAAATAAGTACCGGCCTGCCCGCCCAGCCAGTGGGATGGCGTTATCTTATGGCTAAAACAGCACGACGTGCTGTGACCAACGGCGCCGATTTGCGCCCGACAGACTGGTCGGTCAAGGTGATATATATATATATATATATATATATATATATATATATACTAGCAGTGTTACCCGGCGTTGCACGGGAGAAGGTATTTTGGAACGCCAACAGACCTAATCGTGGAAAAAATGCATGCCTCGACAATATGTAAAGAAAATAAACCGAATACTCTGACGGCTGGATAATCTTTAAGATTTTCCTCGATGAAGCAGGAAAAATGCAGGTTTTTACCTAATGCCCTAGGGGATCAAGAAAATAATTTTTTTTATGTGCATAATATGCCTTGAAATTTCGGGAAAATCGGCTAGACGTAACGCCTCCAAAAAGCCCTAAAAAGCTGAAAACATGAAGTTTTTCACCTAATGCGGGCCTTAGGCCATAAAAAAGTTGGATTTTCTTTCCTCGTGGTATGAAGAAAAGACTGACTAATACATAGTTACAATTTCAAGGAAATCGGTCTGATGAAACGCCTCAAAACCCCCCTAAAAGCTGAAAAAACGTAGTTTTTCACTTAGGGCATCAAAAAGTAGAATTTTTTATTTGCATAATACTCCAGGAAACATAAGTAATACATGTGTAAAGTTTGAAAAAAATCGGTTGGGTACGTCTCGAGTTCTAGGGATTCAAACTCACACACACACACACACACACACACACACACACACACACACACACACACACACACACACACACATCCTCAGGGAAGTGACGTAATGCAGATAGCCAGACATACAGACAGATATTATAAGGGCGTGACGTTATATGTATGTATCTATCTAAAAAGAGAAACACTAAGAATTATAGAGAGATATCGCTAAATCGCCTAATGCAGTCCCTAGGGCATTGAAAATTTGAAATTTGTTTTGCTCATACCACTCCCTGAAACATAAGTATTACATGTGTAAAGTTTGAAAACAGTCGGTTGGGTGGTTCTCGAGTTTTAGGGATTCAAACTCACACACACACAGTCAGACATCCTCAGTTTTATATATAGAGATATATATAATCAAGGGAAAGCAAATATAGAAAAAATTTAAAAAAATAAATTTTAAATAATTCACTGTACTTACTATATGTGCCCTTACCGCGGTTTCAAATCCCAAACGAATAGATAATACAGGCGGATTTCCATTGAGAAAGAGATTATCGTCAGAAGGCATTTCTCTCTCGGAGAATATAAAATTCCCGAGTTAAAAATTTCAAATATATATATATTCAATATAGAACAGCTTCTACAGGACTAGACCTGTTTCATTCGGTAGAAATCATCTGGTTACTGTGGTTACTGTGGTTACCCCCGATTGAACCCGGGACAACTTATATATATATATATATATATATATATATATATATATATATATATATATATATAGGTATATATATGTATGTGTGTATATAGCTACATTTCACATGGTTACTAAAACGTAACTGTTGATTTCAGGAGGTTTTATGAAATGATAACATCTGATGTAATCACTAATTGCGAACCAACTTCCCGCATAATAATATCAATACATCAAACTTTGCTAGATAAAAGAAATATAATGCATAACAAAATAAAATACGTTGGCAAATCTGATTCTGTAATCATGTAAAAATAAAGGCAAAGTTTAACATCAAATCTTAAAGTACACAAGATAAATTACAAAAGTTCACATGACAATCAGTGACAACATTCGGCTAATAAAAGAGTTCATAAAATTACTTTTGTAATGTCAAAGTTAGAAACAAATACCGGGGTTTGTCCGGCCACTTCCTCCTCACACCAGTCGCCGTCGAGATCTCAGGCGTACCTGGACCCCATACTGCCGAGCCCTTCCGCAAGATCGGAACGTCGGCAGTCCGTCTGAGAAAAGAACTCCGTGAGGTTGGATGGCTGTTGCAGCGGGTGTCGCTGGTCATTGTCCACGGAAATGCTTTTGCGATATTGTCTGAGGGGCGCATCCCCAACACCGCCGCGTCCTAGGCCTAGAGCCCATCACCCTCCACCTTCCCCCTCCCATTCTTCTGTTACCCCAAAGCCCTTACCCTTCCCTTCATTTTCCCTTTTTAAATATCTGTAGTGTTGTTGTTATTTGAAATAATTCCTTTATGATTTTTTTATTATTATTATTATTAATGAATTATTTATTCTGTTTATGAAAAATCTTTAAACGAATATAGAGAGAAAATTTCCGAACAAAATTCTTCAAAAAATAAGTGTGGTAGTCTTATAATTGTTTCTACTTTTGGCACAAGGCCAGCAATTATCCCAGTGTATTTCTGGTACTTTATTTTAACGACCCCGTAAGGATGAAAGGCAAAGTTAACTTCGGCGGGATTTGAACTCAGACTATAAAGGGCCGTAACTCTTTGCTGCAAAGCATGGCGTTCGACCCTCTACCGATACTGCCAATCCACATAATAATGGTTAAAGTGGATCCGGCTGACACTGTAAAGAGCTCTGGTTAAATGTATAACTACGTCTATGTTCATATTACATAAGCCCCAAAATAGACCGGTGTTCATGTTCATATTACATAAGCCCCAAAATAGACCGGTGTTCATGTTCATATTACATAAGCTCCAAAATAGACCGGTGTTCATGTTCATATTACATAAGCTCCAAAATAGACCGGTGTTCATGTTCATATTACATAAGCTCCAAAATAGACCGGTGTTCATGTTCATATTACATAAGCTCCAAAATAGACCGGTGTTCATGTTCATATTACATAAGCTCTAAAATAGACCGGTGTTCATGTTCATATTACATAAGCTCCAAAATAGACCGGTGTTCATGTTCATATTACATAAGCTCTAAAATAGACCGGTGTTCATGTTCATATTACATAAGCTCCAAAATAGACCGGTGTTCATGTTCATATTACATAAGCTCTAAAATAGACCGGTGTTCATGTTCATATTACATAAGCTCCAAAATAGACCGGTGTTCATGTTCATATTACATAATCTCCAAAATAGACCGGTGTTCATGTTCATATTACATAAGCTCCAAAATAGACCGGTGTTCATGTTCATATTACATAAGCTCCAAAATAGACCGGTGTTGATGTTCATATTACATAAGCTCCAAAATAGACCGGTGTTCATGTTCATATTACATAAGCCCCAAAATAGACCGGTGTTCATGTTCATATTACATAAGCTCTAAAATAGACCGGTGTTCATGTTCATATTACATAAGCTCTAAAATAGACCGGTGTTCATGTTCATATTACATAAGCTCTAAAATAGACCGGTGTTCATGTTCATATTACATAAGCTCCAAAATAGACCGGTGTTCATGTTCATATTACATAAGCTCTAAAATAGACCGGTGTTCATGTTCATATTACATAAGCTCCAAAATAGACCGGTGTTCATGTTCATATTACATAAGCTCTAAAATAGACCGGTGTTCATGTTCATATTACATAAGCTCTAAAATAGACCGGTGTTCATGTTCATATTACATAAGCTCTAAAATAGACCGGTGTTCATGTTCATATTACATAAGCTCTAAAATAGACCGGTGTTCATGTTCATACTACATAAGCTCTAAAATAGACCGGTGTTCATGTTCATACTTTTTTTGTTAATGAAATGAAATACTGATTTTGTTAATGAAATGAAAAAGTCACGTGTCAAATAAATGTCTTTATGTGTCTGTGTGTGTCTGTGTGTGTGTGTGTGTGTTCGTATGAGTATGTATGTGTGTGTGTGTGTGTGTGTGTGTGAGCTTGTGTGTGTGTATATGAGTGTGTGTGTATGAGCGTGTGTATGTGTGTGTGTATGAGCGTGTGTGAGTGAGAGAGCGTGTGTATGTGTGTATATGAGCGTGTGTGTGTGTGTGTGTATGAGCGTGTGTATGTGTGTGTATATAAGCATGTGTGTGTGAGTGTGTATGTGTGTGTGTGTATATATGTGTATGTATGTGTATGAGCGTGTGTATGTGTGTGTGTATGAGCGTGTATAAATGTGTGTGTGTGTATGTAATGTGATGATATATCAGCTTCAGTCAAGGCCTGTATAATTATGTGATACACAGAAGTATGCCCTTGCAATTCTGAGTGCAAATCCCGCCGAGGTTAACTTTGCCTTTCATCCTTACGGGGTCGATAAAATAAAGTACCAGTAATGCACTGGGTAATTGCTGGCCTTGTGCCAAAAGTAGACATAATTATTGCATGTAAAAGATTTACATACAACAATGCTAATTTGCTTTCGCACAGGAATATTTATTATTGAGGTGAACATAGCAGAAAGTACATTAAAACATTGTCGAATGTTTAAATACTCAAGACACGTCAGCGCATGTCACAACGACGTCCCTACGACTTCTTCAGAGTTCATGGTATGGCAAAGCATATTTTGTTTATGCGTGTCACATGACCACACAGGTATTGATTAAAGCTGTTACTTCATATTACTCACATTTACAAATATATAGTAATATATGGATATGGGAACAACAGAGTGTCAGAATAAATGTAGACACCTTGTGGGGACAGATTAAATGTAAAAACCTTAAAGTGCCGGATTAAATAAGAATCCATAGATACCGTATGATATTTAGGAACCGAAAAGTGCTGGATTAAATGTAGAAAACATCAAGTTTCAACGATTAGTCCGGCACTCTACGGCAGACTTGCCAACCTTTAAATACCCAAACGGGGAGTAACTTGAAATAAAGTACCCCAAAACAGGGAGAAGTGAGGCAAAATGGGGAGATTTTACATAATGAAAGCTATACCCATTTTCACAAGAGAAGACATCTCTCGCCCCAAAGTGGGTGGGAGATCTCGCCGTCGGACGGCGTCTGCTTTACGGTGTCTACATTTAATTCAGCACTTTCTTGTTTCTACATCTGGTACTTCACGGTTTCTACATTTAATCCGGCAATTTATATTTTCTACAATTAATCCGTCACATTACGATTTCTACATCTAGCGCAGCTCTCTACATTTAATCCGGCATTTTATCGTTTCTACATTCGATTGACACTCTATTGTTTCTACGTTTAATCCTGCACATTATGATTTCTAGATTTAATCCGGCACCCTTCGTTTCTGCAGTTAAGTCGGTACATTTAATCCGATACATTATTTTCGCGGTTCTCCAGTTAATCTGGCACTTGTCAGATTCTACAACTAGTCCATTACCTAGCGATTTCTTCGTTTAATCCGGCACTTCTCAGTTTTTTCGAATAATCTGTCACTTTTCTGTTTCTAGATGTTATGGTCTCTACATCTAATCTGACACACTCCTCTTTCCGCAGTTATTCTTAGACTTTAAATTTTATACGTTCACTTCTACAGTATTCTACTGGTTTCTACATAAAATACGGTATTCCATAGTTTCTTCGTTCAATCTGTCATTTTACATTATCTACAATTAATCCGGTACATAAATTTGTTTATTTATTTCGTCGTCACCACGTAATTTCATGTAAATTTCGTTTTGTTTTGTTTACTTTATCGGTTAGGTCTGTCTTTGAAGGAACTCCATTTCGGCCGCTTGTATTCACGATCGTATTCTTTTGGTCATTACCCAAGATTTATGACCATAGGTAAGTGCTCGCACGAATACCGTATTGAAGATAGCGAGTTTGGCTTTTACACCTACCTCCATTCTTCTGATTACCGAATACTGAAGCTGGCACATTACTGCACCAGCTCCTGCAATTCTTGCGCTTAATTCAGCCTCCTGTCTTTCATCACTCGTAAACACGGCCCCGAGATACTTGAACTTCTCTACCTACTTAGATGTAGAATGCACTGCGCAAGCTTCCTTGAGAGGACGAGTGTCTCAGCTTTCACAGCACTGATTTTCATTCCAGCCATGCAACACTCGGCATCAAACTGAGCAAATGCAAGTCGGAAATCACATGTTGAGTTAAATAATGCCATATAGTCGGAGAATTCCAGTCGACTGATTCTACACCCACCAGTCGTGATGCCACTTCCAACTCAGCTGCGCATATCAATCTTGTTCATGTAGATAATGAACAAAAAAGTCCGACTCCCACATTAAATGGTTTCGTATAGGAGATGGTCTTATGATCGGGTTTAGATCAGCAAAGTATTCTCTCCCGCTCGCGAGGATACACCTCTCTGAATATATACATGTGTGGGTGGAGGGAGGGGGTGTATTATTTAACGCATTTAACATAGGTTTCAATTTATTAAATAATGTCTACAAGAGTTTCTTTAAAATAGGCAAAGAAGGGCCTGTATATTTGTGTACAAAATACGGGAGTGTTACACCTATGAATCTCGACATTAAAAATTATTTAATTCTGTATTTCTAATGGACGACTCGTGCATCTAATTATTCGTACTGGAAGTGAAAATACCTCGTTAGATGCAAGTTCATTCACAATAAATATAACGAGGAGTCTGTCGTGAGACATCGCCAGAAGGAAGAAAGTAAAAAACGAGGACTATTAAGTCACAAATAGTCTTATATAGCCATCTTATAACACAGATAAATTCAATAGAATCAAATATTCGACGACGAAAGATGCCAATGAGGATAATGTAAGTATGTGTTATGCATATGTGTGTGTGTGTGTGTGTGTGTGTGTGTGTGTGTGTGTGTGTGTGTGTGTGTGTGTGTGTGTGTGTGTGTGTGTGTGTGTGTGTGTGTGTGTAATTGGGGATAACATCAAGACAGTGTTTAAGCATAAAAGAGGTATATATGAAAACATATATAATAGTTATATAGACAACTAGCAGTAAAGCCCGGCGTTGCTCGGGGTCGCTCAGTAGCTGTGTTAAAGTTACAATGTTAAGTTTCTTTTTTGGCTTAAAAACTGTAGTGTCTACTGTGCAGACTTGCATGTGGTGTTTTTGATTAATATTCCCTCAACCAACAATATGCCTTACGAAGTTAAGAAAACATAACGATAACCCGAATGTTATAACAAAAGAGGATGTTGGGGATAAAAACTGCACTGGTTATTTATTAACAAAGATCGAAAATGTAAACACTGCAACGCAGAGAAAAACATTAGCGTAACCAAATTATCAGTTATGTCTGTCTGCACGCCTATATCACCTCTCTGCACGACTGTCTGTCTGCACGCCTATATCACCTCTCTGCACGACTGTCTGTCTGCACGCCTATATCACCTCTCTGCACGACTGTCTGTCTGCACGCCTATATCACCTCTCTGCACGACTATCTGTCTGCACGCGTATATCACCTCTCTGCACGACTGTCTGTCTGCACGCCTAACGACGAAATATTTGCTTGTTTTACGTAGTCTTTAAATAGACTTGTTTTCAAGTAAAAATATTGTTTTAAAATGCTTTTAAATGGAAATGAAGCAAAACGGAAGCTTAGTGTTCGTGTATTGTGTTAATGTCATTTTAAACGCTGAGAAAGCCAGCGTAATTTTTTACGTAAGACGCTCAATGTAAACAGAACAAAGGGAAATAACTGATAACTTACGCTCAAAAATCGATACATTATATTCGATTTCGTCACATAGGGTGGGTCAATTTGAAATATTTCTTTTTCCGATGTCTTCGCTAGGGCTCAATGTACAAGTATAGCAATTTCGGTGCAATTCCGTGAGAGATTCTGAGAGGCGATGTGTGCCAAAAATCGATAGACAGACAGACAACCACAGTTTTATATATATAGATAAGCAAGCATAAGGGTAGTCTTGTAACCGAAGAAAAATATTTTTTCTGTAACGAAACGAAACAAAAACCGTTTTTATTTGTCTCTATTTTCTTCTGTGAATATATTAGAGAGTTGCCAATATGTTGTAAGGTGGTGTTCAGTGGTGTTTCAAGATTTATTAGTCTTTCATTAGTGACACCCACTGAAAATGTACTACCAGGATATATATATATATATAATAGAAATGGCTTCTACACGACTAGAACTGCTTCATTCTGGAGAAATCATCAGGAAGCTTCCTGATGATTTCTCCTCAATGAAACAGTTCTAGTCCTGTAGAAGCCATTTCTATATTAAATATTTATACTCTGCTATGTATTGAGTACCTTACTTACTGTGTTTACCCCCGATTGAACCCGGGATAAACTTATATATATATATATATAAAGTAACCAGCAGCACAGGTGGCTGTAATGGTGTCAGCTGGATGTGGCTCTCTGTGGTGACCAGAAACACAGTAGAAGTTTTAAGCGATATGAATAAGGTTTGAAAGTTTCAGATTGATGTTCAAACAAACGTTTATTTCTAATGATTTCTTCAAAATAAACCATCTTCCTACATTGTAGAATCTGCATATTCAGGTCATATAAATATACAGTTCATTCTTCTCTGCCATCTTCCAATTTATGCTGTAGTCCATATGACTCTATAGGACTCAGTTTCAATATCCAAGCATCAGTGAAAAGTTTTGTCGAGTTTCTTTTATACCAGATCGAAAATAGGTTGTTTGGTTGTTATATCTCTCCTTGAATTATATATATATATATATATATATATATATATATATGGTGACTGCCAACTCGTTTTAGAGTACGGCCACTACTTTATATCCATGTAGGAGAACCCCTACCGATGCGCTGAACGAGTGTGACTT
>OZ024740.1:390220789-390315789 GCA_964016885.1 Eledone cirrhosa | reverse complement strand
AGAGTCAAAAAAATACAAATAGTGAAAACAATGAAATTAAACAGAATACGGGTAATTCATAGTAAAACTCATTATTTTACGATCGTTTCTGAGGGGGGGGGGTAGTTCTCCGTATGTTCATTCTATTAGTGATCTATGTAAAATATATTACAAATTATCAAAGTAAGAAAATATACATACGTCTTCCCTATCCGCCGTCTTCAGAAATAATTGTCTCTACTTTTTGGCACAAGGCCAGCAATTACTCAGTACATTACTGGTACTTTATTTTATCGACCCCGTAAGGATGAAAGGCGAAGTCAACCTCGGCGGGATTTGAACTCAGATCGTAAAGGGACGTAACTATGCTGGAAAGCATGGCGTCCGACCCTCTACTGATACTGCCAATCCACCGCCTTTGTTTATAGAAGAATATAAAACATGTATGAATAAGTAACCTTTCAAGAACAAGGTGAGATTGACCAATAGTAAAGATAGGAAGGGGAAATATAGATCATTAAGCTGGTAGTAGTAGATGAATAAATTAGCAGTCAGGGGATGAGGTATCGAATGACCTTAAAGAAAAGAAAGTTGCGAGTGTAAAGGAATTTAGACAGATTGTATCGAAATTTCAGAAAAGTGTGGACGGTCAAGGAAGATTAAAGTTGTAGGAAAAGGGGTGCCGATATCAGTGTGTTATATCCAGTAGAATAGTATAGAAAAATCCTAAATATTTGTTGTTTCTTTGTTCAAGAGGAATAATTTGTTCTAAAAATAGAACAAGTAGAGGAATATAGATGGAACCAAAGAAAAGTAAAAAGTAGATAAAAAAATATATAGGTAAGAAAATAATAAAATTTGTGTAAGTATTGTATTGTGTTAGAGTGGTCAGAATGAACCTGTAGGGAATTTTATTTTCGAATAAGAAATCTCATTAATAATCTGATTTTCTTAATAGGTTTAAATGCAACCGTTTGTACATAGGATTTCAGATGTGCTTGCTATATTCCCAATAACTGTGCTAGTATTTGTATTTATATTTTTATATGAGAGAGAAGGGTTTGCGGTTGGGTGGTCATGGCTCGAAGGGTTGTTAGTTGGTGAAATTATAGGGGATATAGTATATATATATATTAAATGTATAAATTGAGTTAGGAACTCAAAATAGTCTCTTACAACAAAATAGCTCTAAGAAAAAGATATTTCTGAGCCGTGTATTATAATAGAATATAAAAGAAAAGCGAACACAGATATATAGATATATGTGTTCAAATCGCAAGGGACCTGATTCGCTAAGGGGAAAAGAATACTAACTATAGACAATTGGATTCGCTTGTCTCGTCTATAGTTAGTATTATTTTCACCTTAGCGAATCAAGTCCCTTGCGATTTGAACACATATATCTGTATATATATATATATATATATATATATATATATATATATATATATATATATATATATATTCAGTAATTAGGAATATTCCAAAGCTTGGTAGAACAAGTTGTGAGGAAAGTTATCAACATACGTTAAGGTGACTCAACAGGTTGGTAGGGATTCTGTGGTGGAAACACGAACAAACGAGGAGTGTAATAAAAAAAGAGAAATAGGACGAAGGTAAACAGTTACAAAAGGATTTAATCCACGTATTAACAATTGTTTCATCAGAATTTCAGTCCGTTATTGCTACACTATGTCATAATAGGCAATCAAGAAAGATACTGTGACATCCGAATTTTCAAAATACAAAGTTGAAATTATAATATTATAATATTAAGGATACTATTTATAGTTATGTATATTTTAAACTTTTTATAGTTATGTATATTTTAAACTATAAACAGGGAAGGTCAGTAATTTATTACTACCTTATTACCAGTAAGATAAATAGCTCAATGTAAGAACATCAGTTGCTCTACAGAGCAGTTATATAGAATTCACAAGAATCAAAGCTATGTTCAAAGCATTTATTCACTTACGATTGTTTCATCCAAACCTAGCCTTGGGATCTACGGAGCATTTTTTAATGCTTGTACATATAATAGACCTCCTATCCAACGCAAGAGACATACAGATACATATATATATATATTGATGTACAGTGGAGTGACATATATTATACTATACTATATTTGTATAGCAATTCAAGTTTAAAATCAAAATTAAAATAAAAAATGAAAATACATGCGTCAGATAACACAGATAATGTGTTAAAAAAATCAAAAATCGGAAGTGTTTGCGTCGTGCCAGCACCGCTTCCGACACTCCTACCAAAGCTTTAAACCTAATATATAACAATGTCAGACTTAAACTCATCACCGCTTCTAACACCCCACCTCAAGGGCTTGCCTTCCACCACTACACCACACTCTCTGATCCACTCTTTCCTCGACACAAATCATTCTATCTATCTATAACTTTATACCCTTGAAATATCCCCATAAACACCAACTTTTAATATAATTACTTTTAATTACTTATAATTATATAGGGATTGAAATATAATACAGTTTATATAAACTTTAAATGCTAGATACAACAATGAATTATATATGCATTTGTAATTAAATGTATAGAGTAATAACATTAGATATATATAGGATTAATTTATTAACATAAGGGATCTGTCTAACTTATATGTAGTGTGGTGCAATGAATTATATATGAATCATATATGCATGTATAACTTAATGGTAAGATTAATGACATTGTAAATGAGGGATGTATTTGTTTACCCAAGGATGTATTTAATTTTATCATGCAAACAGCCGTACGCTGCTCCATAGCTTACCAAAGGTTATGTAGACAAAATTCTAATTGGTCCTTTGATATGTTTTGAGAGTAGACTGTATTTACAGTGAATTTTGATATAAAGATATAGCACTTTGTGTGGGAAATTCAATTATAGCGCTATATAATGAGGAGTAATCAACTTCTTATAGATACCTTTAATACATTATGATAGAGTAGACTGTATTTAAAATTAAATATAAATATATAACCTTTTATATAAGGGACTCAATTGAGGCACCATATAATGTATGTTAGAGCAATGAATTTAGTTATGAGAATCAGCTAGTTACCTCCCCTTACGCATTAACTCCCCTTAATTACACACCTACTTCCGGATAATAAACCGCTGTAAATTTTCGCAGCAGAAAGAACCTATTCTATAAATATGGATTAGATAACACTGAGCCTCAATACGTTACAATCATTTACTACATCAAACATTCAATACGAATTCATCGTAACATATGTGATGGATGTGAAAACTATAACTTCCTTTTTCTGAATGTGAAAATGGTGGTGGATGCGAAAACTATAACTTTCTTTTTCTTTTTCTTTTTCTTTTTCTTTTTCTTTTTCTTTTTCTTTTTCTTTTTCTGCACACATACTTTTTTTATCTATACAAAAAATACCCTCCCACTACAACTACCATAATACTCTTGCTTACCCGCTTAAAGTGCTTGTATTACATGTAATACCTTGCCACACAATACTCGTATATAAATGAGACACACTTGCATGCTCCATGTATGACTAACGCATACACTATCTACTAGATCTGATTATCGGACTATCCTCTTGCATTATCTGTGTTATCTGCCGCATGTATTTTAATTTTTAATTTTAATTTTGATTTTAAATTTGAATTGCTATACAAATATAGTATAGTATAATATATGTCACTCTACTCTACATCAATATATATATATATGTATCTGTATGTCTCTTGCGTTGGATAGGAGGTCTATTATATGTACAAGCATTAAAAAATGCTCCGAAGATTCCAAGCCTAGGTTTGGATGAAACAATTGTAAGTGAATAAATGCTTTGAACATAGCTTTGATTCTTGTGAATTCTCTCTCTATATATATATATAAAGAGCGGAGCAAGCGGGTATCAAACAATTCTCTAAATAAATTAAAAAACGATTTAAATAATCACCTGTTCTATTGCTGTTACCGACGGTTTCAGCATTCCAAAAATTGGAAATCCATGTAGAGAACAAAACGTTGAATAATGCTGCTAATTTTAGTGGCAATATCAACACGTTTATAATAAACAGCTATTATCTGCGACCTGATTTTGCGTGTGTGTCATTTTAACGGCTTGACCGCATGCGTTGGCCAGGAAGCGAAATATTTACTTACTGTAAGGCTGGCAACCTTATAGTATGGAAATAAGCTGTCTGAAGATCCATTTCTTTCCATTGGAAATTCTCTGCATTTCCAATTTTTGGAATGGTGAAACCGTCGGTAACAGCAATAGAACAGGTGATTATTTAAATCGTTTTTTAATTTATTTAGAGAATTGTTTGATAACCGCTTGCTCCGCTCTTTTTATATTGTTCTGGTATCTCAAATTAGTACCATCGAACCACAAATATTATAAACACCTTGCATATTTCTACAAGTACTTAGTGCCTGTTGAAGTATTCATCCACTTTTATATATATATATATGTGAATATAGACATAGAATATTCGAAAATACTCTGTATGTTTATAATAAACATTTTGAAGACCTAATCGCTATAGAATAGAATACGTCACGTATTACAATTAGATTCTCGATAAAAGCAAGGGAAGTAATCTACGCGTTTCATTCTCGTTAGAAATCATCAGGACTACATATCCAGTGCTTTTATCGAGAATGACACAGCTAGAGACTTATAGAATACTTAGCTGTGTACAGGAACTGGTTTGAAAGAGCGGTTGCCGGTCCGGCAGAAATTAGAAATTGGAATAAATGCTCTGAAATAGCGATATATATGTGAATATAGACATAGAATATTCGAAAATACTCTGTATGTTTATAATAAACATTTTGAAGACCTAATCGCTATAGAATAGAATACGTCACGTATTACAATTAGATTCTCGATAAAAGCAAGGGAAGTAATCTACGCGTTTCATTCTCGTTAGAAATCATCAGGACTACATATCCAGTGCTTTTATCGAGAATGACACAGCTAGAGACTTATAGAATACTTAGCTGTGTACAGGAACTGGTTTGAAAGAGCGGTTGCCGGTCCGGCAGAAATTAGAAATTGGAATAAATGCTCTGAAATAGCGATATATATGTGAATATAGACATAGAATATTCGAAAATACTCTGTATGTTTATAATAAACATTTTGAAGACCTAATCGCTATAGAATAGAATACGTCACGTATTACAATTAGATTCTCGATAAAAGCAAGGGAAGTAATCTACGCGTTTCATTCTCGTTAGAAATCATCAGGACTACATATCCAGTGCTTTTATCGAGAATGACACAGCTAGAGACTTATAGAATACTTAGCTGTGTACAGGAACTGGTTTGAAAGAGCGGTTGCCGGTCCGGCAGAAATTAGAAATTGGAATAAATGCTCTGAAATAGCGATATATATGTGAATATAGACATAGAATATTCGAAAATACTCTGTATGTTTATAATAAACATTTTGAAGACCTAATCGCTATAGAATAGAATACGTCACGTATTACAATTAGATTCTCGATAAAAGCAAGGGAAGTAATCTACGCGTTTCATTCTCGTTAGAAATCATCAGGACTACATATCCAGTGCTTTTATCGAGAATGACACAGCTAGAGACTTATAGAATACTTAGCTGTGTACAGGAACTGGTTTGAAAGAGCGGTTGCCGGTCCGGCAGAAATTAGAAATTGGAATAAATGCTCTGAAATAGCGATATATATGTGAATATAGACATAGAATATTCGAAAATACTCTGTATGTTTATAATAAACATTTTGAAGACCTAATCGCTATAGAATAGAATACGTCACGTATTACAATTAGATTCTCGATAAAAGCAAGGGAAGTAATCTACGCGTTTCATTCTCGTTAGAAATCATCAGGACTACATATCCAGTGCTTTTATCGAGAATGACACAGCTAGAGACTTATAGAATACTTAGCTGTGTACAGGAACTGGTTTGAAAGAGCGGTTGCCGGTCCGGCAGAAATTAGAAATTGGAATAAATGCTCTGAAATAGCGATATATATGTGAATATAGACATAGAATATTCGAAAATACTCTGTATGTTTATAATAAACATTTTGAAGACCTAATCGCTATAGAATAGAATACGTCACGTATTACAATTAGATTCTCGATAAAAGCAAGGGAAGTAATCTACGCGTTTCATTCTCGTTAGAAATCATCAGGACTACATATCCAGTGCTTTTATCGAGAATGACACAGCTAGAGACTTATAGAATACTTAGCTGTGTACAGGAACTGGTTTGAAAGAGCGGTTGCCGGTCCGGCAGAAATTAGAAATTGGAATAAATGCTCTGAAATAGCGATATATATGTGAATATAGACATAGAATATTCGAAAATACTCTGTATGTTTATAATAAACATTTTGAAGACCTAATCGCTATAGAATAGAATACGTCACGTATTACAATTAGATTCTCGATAAAAGCAAGGGAAGTAATCTACGCGTTTCATTCTCGTTAGAAATCATCAGGACTACATATCCAGTGCTTTTATCGAGAATGACACAGCTAGAGACTTATAGAATACTTAGCTGTGTACAGGAACTGGTTTGAAAGAGCGGTTGCCGGTCCGGCAGAAATTAGAAATTGGAATAAATGCTCTGAAATAGCGATATATATGTGAATATAGACATAGAATATTCGAAAATACTCTGTATGTTTATAATAAACATTTTGAAGACCTAATCGCTATAGAATAGAATACGTCACGTATTACAATTAGATTCTCGATAAAAGCAAGGGAAGTAATCTACGCGTTTCATTCTCGTTAGAAATCATCAGGACTACATATCCAGTGCTTTTATCGAGAATGACACAGCTAGAGACTTATAGAATACTTAGCTGTGTACAGGAACTGGTTTGAAAGAGCGGTTGCCGGTCCGGCAGAAATTAGAAATTGGAATAAATGCTCTGAAATAGCGATATATATGTGAATATAGACATAGAATATTCGAAAATACTCTGTATGTTTATAATAAACATTTTGAAGACCTAATCGCTATAGAATAGAATACGTCACGTATTACAATTAGATTCTCGATAAAAGCAAGGGAAGTAATCTACGCGTTTCATTCTCGTTAGAAATCATCAGGACTACATATCCAGTGCTTTTATCGAGAATGACACAGCTAGAGACTTATAGAATACTTAGCTGTGTACAGGAACTGGTTTGAAAGAGCGGTTGCCGGTCCGGCAGAAATTAGAAATTGGAATAAATGCTCTGAAATAGCGATATATATGTTTATTATAAACATATATATGTTTATTATAAACATACAGAGTATTTTCGAATATTCTATGTCTATATTCACATATATATCGCTATTTCAGAGCATTTATTCCAATATATATATATATATATATATATATATATATATATATATATATATATAACGAAGGAGGTGTGGTAAGGAACCAGATGGACCATAACGCACCAGAGTACTCAATACTTAGGGTAGTAGAGTGGGTAATAAGAAAAAGTTTGATCCCGACCGTAGAGCTCAAGCCGTTTCGACGGCTATTTCAGTCAAGAAGTAGCCGTCGAAACGGCTTGAGCTATATATATATATATATATATATATATATATATATATATATATATATATATATATATATATATATAAATGAAAATGACCGGAACAAGTGATCATCAAACAAACAATCTTTTAAATAAATTAAAAAATGATTTAAATATTCACCTGTTCTATTGCCGTTACCGACGGTTTCACTAATCAAAATATTGGAAATTCAGAGAATTTCCAATGGAAAGAATTAGATCTTCAGACAGCTATTTCCATACCATAAGGGTATAAAGTCTCATAGTTAGAGAAAATATCGCTTCCTGCCCGTTGCATGGGGTCAGGCCGTTAAAGTGACACACACACAAAAATAGGCCATAAGTAAAAGCGGGATATTATAAACTTGTTGTTCATGCCGCTAAAAATAGCAGCGCGATACAACGTTTTGTTCTTTACATATAGGAGAATAATTATAAAAGGGTATGGATATTCCAACAGGCACCAAGTACCTACAGAAATATGCATATATATATATATAAATATATATATATATATATATATATATATATATATATATATATATAATCAAAGATTAATATGGTTCATTGATTACTCAATTAATACACTTTTACAATAGATTAAAAGCACTCTACAGTAAAAGTTCGCCAATACTGGAATTGAACTATCAAGACCATTGAGGTATGTCATTCATCAATTCATGTATTCTATCTGACGAGGACGTACTGAAAAAACACCACAGTACCTTCGAAATATATATAATAAAACATATATTTTGATTATGTGAATGTCTTCATTTATTAATATTTTGAATAATATATATATATATATATATATATATATATATATAATTAAGTTAAAAATGTACATCCACATATGTATACTGAAATACTAGTATGCATATGAATACACACACGTATACATATGTAGATGTACCGAGTTTTTCACTGGTCACTTTACTGTGAGTGTCCAGCTATTCTGTATGTAAACACACAGACAAACCGGTTTTTAGAGTCATACTGGTTTTTGAGGAAACACCTTTCCTCTATTCTCCAGAAAGCCAGACAAGGAATATTGAACTAGTTTCGATGTTGTTACATCTCATCAGCAATATTTACCTATCTTCCGGCCTTTCTAGAGAATCGTAAAAGCACATATCGTTATATGCTTTTTCTATGAAAATTAGTAGTGGGCAGACTAATTTGCATAGAGCGTGAGTACGTACCGGTTCAACGGAGACGATAAAAACAAATAACGAAACGAAATTAAATTTGGTTTCGTTTGTAACTCACTTTTGTATGACTGACGCTTAAACAATTAAGTTAAAAATGTACATCCACATATGTATACTGAAATACTAGTATGCATATGAATACACACACGTATACATATGTAGATGTACCGAGTTTTTCACTGGTCACTTTACTGTGAGTGTCCAGCTATTCTGTATGTAAACACACAGACAAACCGGTTTTTAGAATCATACGGTTTTTGAGGAAACACATTTCCTCTATTCTCCAGAAAGCCAGACAAGGAATATTGAACTAGTTTCGATGTTGTTACATCTCATCAGCAATATTTACCTATCTTCCGGCCTTTCTAGAGAATCGTAAAAGCACATATCGTTATATGCTTTTTCTATGAAAATTAGTAGTGGGCAGACTAATTTGCATAGAGCGTGAGTACGTACCGGTTCAACGGAGACGATAAAAACAAATAACGAAACGATATATATATATATATATATATATATATATATCCAGGGAATGTAACGCGATATATATATATATATATATATATATCCAGGGAATGTAACGCGAAGTTACTGTAGGTTCACCCAGGTGAGCACTCGATGTTTAGATTCACGTAAGTGGCGAAGTGTAGAGCTAGACCGAGTGGAATATATTAATACAAGGACGATTTGTTAAGCCTTCATTACGTTTATTGATTGGTGACGTGCGTTTCGCTATTGATCAGCTCAAGGTTCGATCTGTATCGATCTGGTCCGACTCTGTATTCAAAAGGTCGTCGGACCTCTGTTGTAGTAATGACAAATAATGTATATATATATATATATAAGGTCTGTCAAAAAAGAAACAAGACTGGGGTCGCAAAAAAACTATTTCAAATCTAAACAACAAACTCCAAGTGTCCCCCTTCGAAATAATCTCCCACGAATCTAATGCAAGTTCCCATCCTTATTCGCCACAGCTTCATACACTCCTGGGCGGATTTTCCCGTGATTCTCCGCAGCTCCGTCGTCACAGCCCTCTTCATGGCTTCCACGTCCGGAAAACGGGTCCCCTCGTGTCGTACTCTAAGATCTTTGACTCTTCACCGGTCATGACTCTCACCAGCAAGTCTCGTTGACGATGTCCTGACACACCTGCCTGTACCGTTCCTTTTGGCCATCCTTCAGCAGCTTCAGCACCATCTCCGCGCTGACTTTCCGCATGCCCAAATCTTCAGTGATAATCTTCCAAACACTGTTGCACTTTATACCCAGCTCACTGGCGATCAGACAAACAGCCAGCCGACGATCACTGTTCACCACCTGCTCAACGTTGGCCTCAGTCCTGCTTGTTGAAGATCTATCGCTCCTGGGGTCGTCTTCCACATCCTTGCATCCTTCTTTGAACCTTTTGTGCCAGAAAACCCATGAACGCTGCAGCGTCTCATCTCCATACACTTGCTGCAGTATTCCAAATACTTCTGACGGAGTTTTTCCCAGCCGGACCAGAAACTTCAGGCTGGTTCGTTGCTCTGCATCCGTCACTCGACAGCTTATTTCATCGATCTCTTTTTGCCGCTGCGTTATGACCTTGAGCAAGACACATTATTTCACGTTGCCCCTTCTACCTGGAGTTGCGACCAATAGATAGTATTAGCAATTGGAAAGACCAACGAAAACACTGTTAGCAAAAGCACGGGGGAAAATATACAAGGGCTGCAAAGAGCTAAGATCGCAGTCATATACTTCCCGGATATTACGTCACTCAGTGACGCAACTCACTAATCTCTATGCCACTCATAGCTTACAGAACACAAATTTGAGCCCCTGGTACACTTATGTTATATATCCTTATTTGAGCACTAAGACGGGAAGACGTTGTGTTGGCAGAGTTGGGCGGCCAATTAAACATGCCTCCGCTCTGAGTTCAAATCCTGCCGAAGTCAACAATGTCTTTTATCCTTTCGAGGTCGATAGATATAGTGATAGTCTAGTACTTAGGTCGATTCTTTATCCTCTCTCTCTCTCTCTCTCTCTCTCTCTCTCACTCTCCCTCCTCTCTCTTACTCTCTCTCTTTCTCTAGAGAGGGATGGGCTCTACCAGGTGTAAAATATCCCAGACAGACCGTGTGTCAGGACAGCAACCCTACAACTCTATCAGGTGTTAAGGGCCCCCATGGAGGACATTTGGCTGAAAAAATCTTTAAAGCTGAGGACAAAATGCTTTGTGATGTTTAGCTACGACCGTTTACGTTCTGAGTTCAAATCCCATCGAGGCCAATTGTGCCTTTCATGGTTCTAGGGCCGATAAAACAAAATCAAAGTACTGAGTTCAATTAAACCGGTTTTCCTCCTCAAACCAAAATATCTAGCTTTGTGTCTAAAGAAGAAACCATTATTTGAATAAGAAATGAACATACTTTATACATAAAGACCACCTAATCGAAATGCGTTTTTCAAGCAACTGGTCATATATCCATTCAATTGCGCTTTGTTTCATTGTACTTATTCCTCCTCCCCTTCCTCCTCCCATTACAACATATCGCATTGATTTCCTCGTTTTGTTTACTTAACTTTGTTTAGAATATTCTATTTGCTGGCTCTAGTCAGTAGGCAGCAGCCATGCTAGGACACCGTCTTTAATGAGTTTAGTCGTTCGTATTGACCTCATTACTTCGTTTTCTGATCTAGTATTTATTTTATTGATCTCTGTTTGTCGAACTGCTAAGTTACGAGACATAAACAAGTAGCAAACATAAACCCAGATACGGACGCGCACACAGATATATATATATATATATATATATATATATATATATATATATATATATATATATATATATATATATATAATTATAATAAAATAACAGGAGACTGGACTTGTGTAAATCCTTGAAAGGTTTATTATACTATGATCATTTCAATGACCGGGTTCCGTATGAATCCGGTGATATCATCAGGTATTCGAAATATAATAAATTAATGTAACAGATAAAATCCATGGGGCTGAAAATCATAGACCCGATGACGACCGATCATCTAGCATCTTCCACTTTAGCCGGTCGCCCTCAAGTGCTGCCATTCGGCCTACTTAAGGCTATCTGGTGAGGGGGCTAAAGCTTATAGTGTGCTACTAACCTCCCGGTCAAAGAGAAGAAAAACAGAAAGGAAGAAGAAGAAAAGTCAGCGTTAATGTCATGCTACAAGAAAAATGACAGAAAGAAAGAGGAAGAAAAGTCAGCATTAATGTCATGCTACAAGAAAAATGACAGAAAGAAAGAGGAAGAAAAGTCAGCATTAATGTCATGCTACAGTCAGGCCAGGAATTGCCGCGAAAAAAGTTATTCTAAAGGATCCGTATCTTAACAGAGGTATATATAGTGGGGGTCTACATGGTATAATGTGTGAACAGAAGATCGGAACGTTAAATTTTTGTTTAGATTTATAGGATGAAGTTAAAAAAAATTAAAGATTAACATTATAAAATTAAAAAATTAGAAAATTGAAAATTAAATAGTTTTAAAAAATGTTTAAGGTTTTGTTTGGGTTGCGAGGTTTAGTTAAAGAAAGAGTTTTTTATGAAGAAACTTTAATTGTATTATAGAGATCCTCTATAAGTTATCCGAGTGGGATGTAGAGGATTTACACAAGTCCAGCTTCCTGTCATTTTATTATAATATTTAACTCCGTACTCGCACCACCAACTACACAAACGAAGACGGTTGAGCTGCTTTACGTTGAGTACTCTCCATATTATTACATCAAGATTGACCAGCTCTATCCAGTGGTGAACCTTCAAACCTAAATAAATATATATATATATATGCGGTAGCCATCTCCCAAATTTCATTCACAAACCATTAATCAACCCGAGACCGGAGTAAAGTATACTTATTTATGATGCCATGCAGTGAGACTGAGACATCAACCATATTGTTGTGAAACGAACTCATTAAGCTTACAGCCATTCTTGCACTTATATTAACGTTTATCGCCATGCTTTGCAGCACAGTTAGGTCCCTTTACGGACTGAGTTCAAATCCCGCCGAGGTTAACTTTACCTTTCATCCTTACGGGGTCGATAAAATAAAGTACCAGTAATGCACTGGGTAATTGCTGGCCTTGTGCCAAAAGTAGAAACAATTATTATTTCTTGGCAGGTGGATTGGCAGTATCGGTAGAGGCTCTGACGCCATGCTTTGCAGCAAAGAGTTACGGCCCTTTATGGTCTGAGTTCAAATCCCGCCGAGGTTAACTTTGCCTTTCATCCTTACGGGGTCGATAAAATAAAAGTACCAGTAATACACTGGGATAATTGCTGGCCTTGTGCCAAAAGTAGAAACAATTATTATTTCTTGGCAGTCATTAATTCACTCACGCACCCTTTCTTTCTTCCTCTCTCTCTAGCAGACAATTTTCTTTGCTTATCACATTTAACTTAAGGTCAGCACTAATAATTAGCTTACAAGGTAACCGGCTAGGGTACACAAGATCACAGTTATATACAAATTTGTATTAAATTTATTATTACAATTTTCTGAAATCAATAATTCATTAAACATGTTTTCTGCATAGCAGCGTTGGGGAAATTTCTAATATGGTAGAGAGGTTCGTATGATGTTATGACCTGTTACAATGTTTTCGCTTGGGTGAGAGTGGACTGTGTAGCAGGAAATGCAAGGTTAGTAATTTTCTTAGAGTGATCAAAGCAAGAAACGCCAAAATCTAGGTTTTTTCAGTTCGTCAAACTAAGTTCAAATTATTTTATTTTGGGAAAATGGGACGCTTAAACTGACAGAAGTGGTTAACAGGGAGTAAATACTTAGGTGTCGGTCGTGTAATCGCTGGACAATTAATATATGCACGTACCTGTGGCTAATCAACCAATGATGCTTAAGCTTCAGGGACCCCTTCCCAGAGAGACTCCCAGAAGTAACTTTGCAAAGAGGCTACCTTAAAATCTTCTAAATAGACGGAATTGGTGGGCAGCGACTCTTTAATGTAGTAGTTAACGCACTCGCCCAGTATGAGTGATGTGGAGTTCATTTACTCGCAGGTGCCTCTATCCACTTATTTCCCTCTCAATGAGTCACTTTACCATATTTTCTGAATTACTATTGATATAAACACCCTGTATCCTTTCACACACACGCGACTCTAGCCATCAGACAATACACACATTCACAACCAATGCACATACGTACCACCCAACGCACCTCTGCACACGCCTAACCCTCAAATTCCTATTCAGCTACATAAATATGCAGACTATTGGACACAACACCATGGGGATCAGTGGAGATAAGGTTCACTCATCCGCAAATTGTCTCTGGAAGCTGGAAAAACAGTTGTCCATAGTTCACATAAATATTTCTTTGACATACTTACATAACTTTCAAATGCTAACCAAATCTCCCATAAACCTCACTGAGCTATATAACGAAATCATGCCTAAAACCAATTAAAGAGAGGGTCATCAAATTGGTCACGTGACATGCTGGAAGAAGCATCCAAAATCTCTCAAATCTCTTCCTGTTGGCTTAAATAAGTAAAATAAATATAGTCCTAGATATTTTTATTGTTTCAATTATAGTCCTAGATGTGTTATTGTTTGATTGGGGAAAGGGTATATAGTCTTCTTAAGCACTCCGAGAACAGGGAAATTGGTTTGGCTAACGTTCTTCCTGGTATATTAGGTTTGAAAATAAGTATCATTACTGGACCGCTGTTAGGTTAGTTAACCAATACAGAGCCGACAACAACAATAACAAGAACATAATGATGAGGCCTGGAATTCCTTTGTTTATAAGACAAGTCGATCAAAGCTAACCTGTGGCCACATCAACAACAATAACAATAACAACGAACTTGGAATGCCTTTGATCATAAGATGACACGATCATAGCCGACTTTGGCTCAAAATAACAGTAATAACAACAACCTTAGTGGCCGTAGTCTTTCTTTCGCCTCGTTTATACCATTATCTTGTTTTTATTTTTAATGAATTGTTTGTTACGTTATCATAGATGCTAACTATATTTATTACAAGCATAACACAGCTACGATTACATTATCATTAGCAAATCCATTTTATGTAGCTCCCTAACTCTCTCTTCTCCTCTCTCTCTCTCTCTCTCTCTCTCTCTCTCACCATCTACTGTCTTCCACACTCTCAATCTCCTACTCTATATTTCACTCTTACTATTTCTTAATATATCTCTCTCTTTCCCTTTCCCTATCTCTATATCTATATCTATCTTACACTCGCTCACATAATCTCTTGATTTTTTTCTCTGGCTGCTTCTCCATTTCTCCTTTCTCTCTCTCCATCTCTATCTATCTATCTATCTATCTATCTATCTATCTAGCTCCCCCCCCTCTCTCTCTCCTCCCCACCTTATGTCCTCCTTTTCTTGATATCTCTTTCTGTGTTTAATTTAATTTTCTTGTTATTTTATTAACTTTGGCCACATTTTCTTTTGGTCGATATCAAAACACGAAACAAAAGTTACTTATTTCATCTCCTCAACTACATTGTGTATATTTTTTTAAAGGGAGTAATATCAGAAAATATATATACATACATAAACATGGGCGGTGGAAGTGTTTCTGAATTGGGGGTGCCAAATTTGGTCAATTTAGTTGTAGTGATTAGTTTAGCTGTTATTATCAAATATCAACCAAGATATAAAAACACTTTGATATGTGATAAACATAACATGTACATAAATTGTAGTGTATATACAAATAGATGTGTGTTTCGGTAGTTTGGGGTCGATAAAATTAAGTACCAGTAATGCACTGGGTTGGATTTGATCGACTTTCCCCTTCCCCGAAATTATTGGCCTTGTGCCTAAATCAGAAACCAATGTTTTCATTTTTAGTTTACCTTATCTGCCAGCCTATTAGACGTCAATTTTAAAAAAAAACATTAAAAAATCTTCTTTGTATCCAATATGCCCGAATCACCAATGGTGGGGCGGCGGGACAAACGGAGGATAGTTATATACAAACTCTCTTGCGATAGTCAGTTTGTATTTTTTCACGTTTTAAAATCGAATCTTTCTCCTGCGCGATGGAACTAACGTTTTCTTGCACCGCACTAAACATACACAAGTGCACCAAAGAGTTCTGTTTAGGAGTTAATTGCTAGCATATATTGTATAGGCCAATGTAGTAGAGCCTCTACATGGTGACAAGACAGTAGAAATGTTTTGGCCACCTCCGAAATACGATCTCGCTGAAATTATATTCATATACATATTTATATATACATGGGACAAAAGAGCAGGTTACTACACGGTAGCTACTAATAGTAGTAGAACCTCTACATGGTAGGTGGGCCTAGTAAATATAGCAGACAATTCTCCCTCAAGCCACACCATACTGTGCCATGTAGCTGGCTACTTACCTCCTTCTCTCTGTATGTATGTATACTTATAATCAATTATATATACAGTGGAAGCATTTCTGAATGGGGTGGGTGCTCAATTTAGTTGTAGTGATTAGTTTAGCTCTTTGCACTCTAAAGGTCAGAAAAAGCAAGTTGAGTCCAGGCAAGTCATATTACATTTACAACTTTCAATAATTATAAAGTGATTATAGCAAAATGACCTATGAAATCTGTCACTGAATACACATGCTTGCAATTGGTAAATAGTGATATGTGGAGAAAAAGTAATGACATGACAAATAAATTTACTATGAAGGTTAACCTAATATATTACACAGTTATTATTAAATATCAACCAAGATATAAAAACTTTGATATGCGATAAACATAACATGTATATAAACTGTAGCGCATATCGAAATAGATGTGTTTTGGGGGGAGTAGTTTGGGGAGAAAAAATTTAATTATCGGGGGGAGGGGGTATGCACCCCCCCCCCCCCCAGTTCCACCGCGCCTGATACATACATACATATTCATACATTTATATATACATATGTATATATATGCATATATATATGCATATAAATATACATATAAATACATAGGCGGTGAATTGGCAAATTAACAATTGGCGGACAAGACAACGAACGGAAACAAGGCAAAACTTTAAACAATTTCTGAAGGGGAAACCTTAATAGATTTTTTTTAAAAATAAAATACAATCGAAGGACACAGAACTCCAGGGTCGTCGGCTGTTGAGATGGACTTTGGCGGTTTCGACCCCTACTAATGGTACTGCTGGTCCACCTGGGGTCACAGTGTCAGACACAAGCCCAACACTATCGAGTGGAGTAAGAGACGAGGGACAAAACATTAATTTATAGCAATTAAGCTACATCAAACATACATATAATTTTCTGTGATGTCAGGGGAAAATGGTGGTGCCTCTTATAGCACGAGAGTCATGACTAAAACAAAGGGGAAAAGGGAAGAAAAAAAGAAAAAAAAGAAAAAAGTAAGATATCGTATTAAAAAATGTGAGCCATTGAAATAAATGGGGCGAGAAGAGATAACACGTTCGTCACATTAGTATTGATAAACTTAAGAAAATTAACAAAGAAAGGACAACGAATTAAAACAAGGCAAAACGAAAAACAACTTTTTAAGGGGAAACCTTAAAAAATTATTTTTTAAAAGTAAAAATACAAACGAAGGACACAGAACTCCATATATATATATAAATATATATATATATATATATATATATATATATATATATATATATATAGGAGTGAAGAATAACACGGATCAGCTATACAGTAGGGTTTATTCCAAGTATTAACAAATGTTTCATTAGTCCGGTGTGTCTAAAAACCGTTATCCGCAGTATGTTGCGGCACTCGATTTTAATTACAGTTGATACCCAACCAAATTCTCAAAATACCTCTACCTGGATTGCCTTAAACCAGTGTTTCCCAACGTGGGTGCTAGCGCCCCCTTGTGGGTGCTGTTGTGTTGAAAGGGGGTGCTGGGAGTTTTTATTTCATTGGGGGGGGGGGGGGGTGAATATACTCAGGTGGGCGGTGGGTGTTTATCCATTTTTTTTCTTTCAAATTTTCAAAGATTTAAAAAACGCTTTTCCAATTATGCGACAGCAAGCAAATTCCTGTCACCATGTGTAACTAGTGTTGCTAAAGTGAAACCCCCAAAACAAAAAACAGATGACTGGTGACAAACGACTAAAAGAAAAAAAAAAACAATGAATAAAAGCGAAAAGCTGAATATGTGTATTTGTGTGCAAATACCGGTCGCTTTTGGTGTCCTCGGCTCTAGGGCTACCCCCCTACTCACCGCCATAGGCGCTGAGCTGGCTACCTCTAGCAGTGGAGACTTCTGGTGTCCTCGGTTCTAGGGCTACCTTCCTACTCATCGCCATAGGCGCTGAGCTGGCCAGCCGCAGGTGTGGAGACTTCTGGTGTCCTTGGCTCTAGGGCTACCTCCCTACTCACCGCCATAGGCGCTGAGCTGGCCAGCCGCAGGTGTGGAGACTTCTGGTGTCCTCGGCTCTAGGGCTACCTCCCTACTCACCGCCATAGGCGCTGAGCTGGCCAGCCGCAGGTGTGGAGACTTCTGGTGTCCTCGGCTCTAGGACTACCTCCCTACTCACCGCCATAGGCGCTGAGCTGGCCAGCCACAGGTGTGAGCCTCGCGAGCTGGAATTACTTTTCCAGCGCGTCTCCCTTACCGTCCACCGGTGAAACGCCTTCTCCATTCTGTCCGCCGGGGCTGTGGGGAGGCCACCAATATGATTGACTGACTTGTCATTTTATCAGTCAGATGTTCTAATGATTCTATACAACGCGTAACAATAGATGTTACTAGTGAGAAGAAGGGAAGAGAGAAAAGAAATAACAGAAGTGAGAACAACAACAACAGCAACAATATAAAGAATGGTGGTTAGAATGTTGGATGAAACTGGGTTTTGGAAGTGACTGATATGTATGTGTGTGTATGTATGAGTATGTATGTGTGTATATGATTGCGTGTATGTGAGTGTGTTGCTGTTTTGAATTCCTTTCTGCAATTGAACTTAAATCGATACCTGACGATTAAAATCCCAACCACACACACACACACACACACACACACACACACACACACACACACACACACACACACACACACACACACATACACACACGCACACTCACGCACACATTTGTTTTAGGTTTTGAACTGCAGCCATACACCAGATAACGTGGTAAGTCTTATGTTCCGAAATTTAAATTTTTAAAAATAATAATAATGAAATTATTGTGTACAGTGCTCAGGTGCACTACAACTCATCAGAGGTGCATGTATAATGTTCATAGAATAATGTTCGAATGTCAGGAAAATGAACAGTGTAGGAGTCATGATATAGTAGTCCAGAAATAGCCGTCGAAACGGCTTGAGCTCTGCCGTCGGGGTTAAACATTTTCATATATATATATATTTATATGTATATATATATATATATATATATATATGTATATATATATATATATATATACACACAGTTCAAGAGTAACCAATCTTAAAGAGATCAATAATGATATATAATCATTTGATCCATAAATATTATATGGAGTAGCGAAACAATTGAAAACGGACATTATTATTAATATTATTATTATTATTCTCTACATTCCTTACATTAAACTAAAATATGTTGACAATCTTTTAATAATGTCTTCCTTGTGAAATTTGTCGTCTTGTTTTTGCTTAACTAATGAATATATATCTATATTACTCACCCCACACCCTTCCACCACCTGTTTACCCCCCTGTTAATTTCACAGCTACCCATCCTCGCCCCCTACCATTCCACTGACTGCTGCTGTGCCCTCTGGCCACCTCCCAGCACCAACAGACCACAGCACTCCCACTGCTGACCACTTCCTGTTGCGCGCGCACCCCACATCTCTCCTCTTCCGACCACCACTTCATGGATTACCCACACGCAGAATTTGACTTACAAACAATCTACTGAACATCCTTGGAACTTACCAACTTTTCAACCATCCTCTTGCGTAATCACCTATATAACTCACCCGCACACACACCCCAAAAAAATTTTTTTTCTCCACACGCCACCCACACCCACAACACGCTTAAACCCCACACACACGTGCTTCCCACCACATATTTACACCCTCAGCCTCCTGATTCCTCTCCCCCCACCCCCTATCCACACACGCACAGACACTCCGACCCACAAAAACACCCCCCACACACACCCCTTCCTGAACATGCAACCCCGTTTTTCCCCAACCCTTACTTTCACATACACACACACACACACACGCACACCTACACACACACACCACCTTCAGCCCTCCCCGCTGGGACACCCCGTCTCCCTCTCCCCACTCCACCCGCCACCACCCCTACTCACCCCACACCCTTCCACCACCTGTTTACCCCCTTTTAATTTCAGTTTATTTTGATCATGCCTTTATTTTTAAATTTTCTCATTCCTTGTATTTTGATCATGCTTTATTTTTATTTTTTATATTTTTTATCTTTATTTGTTTTTTTTTCATTCGCACCGTTTCCTTTCGCTATATATCTCTCCACCACTCCCCTACACACCTTTTGAACTCTGTTTCCACACACTTCTCACCCGAGGAAGGGCTTATGCCCGAAACGTCGTCGCCCACCTACCCCCCACTCTCCTGAACGTGAAATTAATAAACATTTATTGTACTGCCTCTCTGTTTTGTCCCTGTTCAAATTTTTCCATTATATATATATATATATATATATATATATATATATATATATATATATATATATATATATATATATATATATATATATATACTGCAAGTAATACTAATAATACCAATAATAATGATAATAATACTTACCATAATCTAGAAGTAGAAACAGATAGATTTGATTGTTTTAACACTTTGTATATATATATATCATCATCATCACCGTTTTACGTTCGTTCTTCCACGCTAGCATGGGTTATATATTAATTTCACAAATGATCATTCCTTAATTTTACTTTTGGCAAGATATCAGTTCAGAACAAAAACCACGTCAATTGTATTGTGCTCTTTATTCTTCGGCATTCTCTTCCATAAGAGAGTCGACCTTATAAAAAATTATATGTACTGAAAACAAGCCAGTCAATTTCCAATAGTGCCTATCTGTAGCAAGGTCAGCAATTCCATCAACATAATAGTGTATCTAGTTAAATGCTTATTAATGTGGCAAATTAGTGTTTTTCACAAAACACTTCCTCCTGCAACAGGATAAGTCTCTGTAGCTCGATTTAATTGATTTAAAAGAATAGCCAGAGGTATATTTCACTTTCTCAAAGCAGATTCAATCACAATCTTTTTTTACCGTAAAATGCAATCAGCTGAGAAAGTCAACACTCTTGCAATTAATTGTTCATTATAGTTTGGGCGGTGGATTGGCAGTATAGGTAGAGGATCGGACGCCATGCTTTACAGCAAAGAGTTACGGCCCTTTATGGTCTGAGTTCAAATCCCGCCGAGGTTAACTTTGCCTTTCATCCTTACGGGGTCGATAAAATAAAGTACCAGTAATACACTGGTATAATTGCTGGCCTTGTGCCAAAAGTAGAAACAATTATAGTTTGTTTGTTTGTTTGTTTGGGTTGGGGGGGGGGGGTTGTGGTGGTGGCGGGATGAATTCCAAGAGTAAAACGTAAAAGAAAGCGATGTCCAGCGTTTATTTTCCTAGTAGTAGTAGTAGTAGTAGTTGCTGTTGTTGTTGTTGTTGTTGTTGTTACTGTTGCTGTTGTTGTGTTAATTAACCGTCGTCATCCTCTTCTTCTTCTTCTTCTTCTTTCCATTTATTCATTCCTGACAGGGTTGTGGAGGAAGAGTATGGGAGATATGATCTCTCAATTCGAAAAAGTAGCGGCTCTACCTGGAGTGACTTTCTGATCTCCGAGCTACGCACACTATCGAGTAACGTTACTCGAAAGTCCCTTCGGAGGGACCACATTTCCACCGCTTGTATTCGTGATCGTATTTTTTCGGTCATTACCCAAGAGGTAATGGTTTGGATGAATACCAAATTGAAGATAGCGGGTTTGGCTTTTACACCTACCTCCCTTCTTCTGGCCAGCTTCTTGCTCCCCTTTTATCTCTATACGAATGCCTGAGTATTTGTGTTCGGAAAAATGGTCCTAAATAGAAACCATTTAATGTGGGGGTCGGACTCCGCCAAGGGTGCGTATTGTCACCTCTCTGGAGTCAAACTGTTAAAATAATTCAACTTCTACGTGATGTGTTGATCCCACTTTTCTTTCGTTTGTACTCATATATATATTCATGGAAATCTGGGACTTGATACGTTCTTCCTCACTTTTTGTTGCTTTACCATCTTTGTATGTTTACACTATCGCTCGTTCCCCTTATTTATGTGTCCCAACGACTTTCTTTAGCCGTTGCTCGCACCAACCGGAGGTATATGGTCTTTAAAGCGATGAAATACCAATGATGGTTGGAAGATCACTGATGAAGGACTAACTTTATTCATATATATATATATATATATATATATATATATATTGAGTTGTAACATATATTCCCGCCGTTTTGTTATTAAAGGGTTTTATAACAACGGCGGGAATTTATGATACAACCCAATATATATATATATATATATATACATATATATATATATACATATATGTATATATATATATACATATATGTATATATATATATATATATATATATATACATATATATATATATATATATATATATATATATATATATATATATATATATATATATATATATATATATATATATATATATATATATACATATATATATATATATATAAAAACAAATAACGAAACGAAATTAAATTTCGCTTCGTTTGTAACTCACTTTTGTATGACTGACGCTTAAACAATTAAGTTAAAAATGTACATCCACATATGTATACTGAAATACTAGTATGCATATGAATACACACACCGAAAACTCGGTACATCTACATATGTACACGTGTGTGTATTCATATGCATACTAGTATTTCAGTATACATATGTGGATGTACATTTTTAACTTAATTATATATATATATATATATATATATATATATATATATATATATATATATATATATATATATATATGTATGTATATATATGTATATATATATATATATATATATATATATATATATATATATATATATATATATATATATATATATATATATATATATATATATATATATATATATATATATATATATATGAGAATAAACGTGCTGCAGAGTTGCAAATGGGTTACATATGAATAAAGTGGTCCTTAATCAGTGATCTTCCAACCATCATCGGCATTTCTTCGCTTTAAAGACCATATACCTCTGCTTGGTGCGAGCAACGGCTAAAGAAAGTCGTTGGGACATGTAAATAAAGGGAACAGCGAGAGTGTAAACAAACAAAGATGGTGAAGCAACGAAAAGTGAGGAAGAACGAGTCAAGTCCAAACATTTCCATGAATATAAGTTCGGTGAAATCGTGAACGAGAGAGAATAAAGATCATCAAACCTGGTTGAAATGTGAGCAAGGAAGGAATTTCGCACAGCTCTAACGGGAGGAAGAAGGGGTCTAGTCTGTGAATTCGGTGAACATAGGTTCTGTGAAATCGTAGACGAGAGAGAGAAAAAATGCCGACCGGCCTGGCCAAGCGTGCGAAAGAAAAGAATTACGCACAGGTCAAACGGGAAGAAGGAGGAGGAGGAGAGATAGTAACAGAGAGTGAGTGAGTGAAGGGTGAGGAAGAGGCTAACAGAGAGAGTGACTGTTAGAGAGGGTAAAGATACAGAGAAAGAGGAAGCAGTAAGAACGAAATAGACGGGTCACAGCGGGAGAAAAAAATATGTGTAAATATGAGAATAAACGTGCTGCGGAGTTGCAAATGGGTTACATATGAATAAAGTGGTCCTTCATCAGTGATCTTCCAACCATCATCGGTATTTCTTCGCTTTAAAGACCATATACCTCCGGTTGGTGCGAGCAACGGCTAAAGAAAGTCGTTGGGACATGTAAATAAAGGGAACAGCGAGAGTGTAAACAAACAAAGATGGTGAAGCAACGAAAAATGAGGAAGGGCGAGTCAAGTCCAAAAATTTCCATGAATATAAGTTCGGTGAAATCTTTGGACTTGACTCGCTCTTACTCACTTTTCGTTGCTTCACCATCTTTGTTTGTTTACACTCTCGCTGTTCCCTTTATTTACATGTCCCAACGACTTTCTTTAGCCGTTGCTCGCACCAAGCGAAGAAATACCGATGATGGTTGGAAGATCACTGATGAAGGACCACTTTATTCATATATATATATATATATGCATATATATGTGTGTGTGTGTGTGTGTGTGTGTGTGTGTGTGTGTGTGTATATAAGGTGACTACCGACATACTATTGTGCATTATCATCGCTCCTCTTCGTTTTCCTTTAAATATATGGTAACTCCCAGTCTTAGGCTTTTCGATATAATTCACTAATACGGCCAAACCTCTTTTCAGACATCAATGGCATTTCATTGGGGAGGCTTGAGGGCGCGTTGTGCATGGGTAATTTTTATTTAGGATATTAGGATGTGATTTAAGGTGGTTTGACTGCCATTTTTAGCTGGTTGAACGACCACATAAATGCTTTTTGTGAGCGGCCGAAGCCAATAAAGGACACGCTATGAGAACATGATGTATTGCCTCAGGAGTTAGCTGCGTTAGTAGCATTAAAAGTGTCCGTTATATTGTTTACGTTACAACTCCCTAATAAATCCAGCCGTGACCACCTTTTGCTTTATTGCGATTGTTTTATTTCCGCCCTTGAATTTGTAACTTTTTATTACACAATTTTATCGACGACGACGATGGCCATGACGATGACCATGACGATGATGATGATGATCATGATGGTGGTGGTGATGGTGGTGGTGATGGTGGTGGTGATGGTGTTGATGATGATGATGATGATGATGATGATGATGATGATGATGATGATGATGATGATGGTGGTGGTGGTGGTGATGATGATGATGATGATGATGATGATGATGATGGTGATGGTGGTGATGATGATGATGATGGTGGTGGTGATGGTGGTGGTGATGATGATGATGATGATGATGGATCCACCGTCGGTTTCGACGCTATGCATTCAGTAGTTCGATCGACTGAACGCCTTACACGTGAATTAAACTTTACTAGGTTATGTATTCCACAGACACGTGTAGCAATACAATTTCAAATCAGCGTGATACAATATGTGACTAGACAAGAGATCGTTCGTTAGTAGTAGCAGCAAGGTAGTAGTCCTCACCTAGTGACTAGAGTGAAGGTAGGAAAGTTTTTTCTCATTACAGTATGATTAAATATCTACAGCACAGAATGAATCATATTTAACTGGGTGATGTCTAAAAACATCTGACTGATAAAATGACAAGTCAGTCAATCATATTGGTAGCCTCCCCACAGCCCCGGCGGACAGAATGGAGAAGGCGTTTCACCGGAGGACGGCAAGGGAGACGCGCTGGAAAGCCACTCCAACTCGCAGGGCTCACACCTGCGGCTGGCGAGCTGTGCCTATGGTGGTAGGGAGGTAGCCCTAGGGCCGATTCTGCTTTGAGTTACATGTACAAACTATCCGATGGGCTTCCACAGTTTCTGTCTATCTAATTTCACTCTCTATGCTTGGGTCGACATTTGTCCAAGGTGACAAGCTGCAGGTTCGAACCCAGGTCCTCATGTAAAGTCAAGTTCTTAACCATTCAGCTATGAAAATTGAGACCTTAAAACTTCTAATCACACAACCACAAATTCCGCCAACGCTACCATTACCACTACTCTAATTTGTATTGCACAAACATATACAGCTATGTTTAGCTTGGTGCATGCAGTGTTTTGCTTCGTTTTTCTATTGTAATGAAAGTAAAGTATCTACGTAATGTGTGTGTGCAGTGTTATGTATATGTGTAAGACCAGCAGTTTTAATCAATCCCAAGTTATATATCATTATAGAGATTGTTTCTGATTTCAATCGCTACATTCTGGTTATTATAATGCGAATAGTTTCTCCATTTCTTTTAGCGTTCGATAGTTACTCCATTTCTTTTAGCGATAGATTGAAGTCTGTTGGAATTGATGCTTAAATTATGAGACATTTCTTTTCCTGGTAGTCTTTGACAATAATATCTGGTCAATTTTCCATAATTTCTTTGTCTTTATGCACTGACATGCCCCAGAGTTTAGTCAATTTGCTATTTTCTAACGCCTTTCTTGGTGTATGTGTATACATCTTTCATGTAGGTTTTTTGCAATACTGGCATAATTTCCAGTATATGAAAGGTATAACTAAGGCATGTAATGTAATGTTTTAGTTAAGACTGAATATTTAGAAACAATGTGATAAGTTATTTCTTCACAAACTCCATATACTCTGTAGTTAGTTTTTATATGTTTTTCTAGTAGGAATGCCTTGGTCTTTTTCCACAACCAGTTTCCACTTCAAGTTTTGCATTTCTCAACTAGATTTGAATTTTTTGTTTTGTTTGTTTCCTTTGTCCATTTCCACTTGTCAAATATAGGATTTATAGGGGCTTTTCTGGCAAAGCTCTTAGTAGGAAATTTTATAATACGTTTTCTGTTTGGCTTTTATCTTGTTTGGCTTTGTTTTTAACATTCTGGTGTGTTTTCTCTATATGCCTCACAACTGTCTGTTACATGAGTTTTTGCTTTATATTTGTTAGCTCCTTCTAATTATTTGCACTAGTTTCCCTTTATTCATTATTGGATATTTTTTATAGATATTTTATAATAATTTTCTAATTGGTAAATATAACATTTCTACGTCGAATTGTAGGTGTTTCCTTTTAAATGTCGTCTTCATTTATCTTATGTTGTTGCTGTTGTTTTTTGTTGTTTTTTTTTTTTGGCTTAGCTTCTAATTCGAAATATTACAACTATAGCTTATTAGTGGAATAGCTAGCTATATTACAACTATAGCTTATTAGTGGAATAGCTAGCTATATTACAACTATAGCTTATTAGTGGAATAGCTAGCTATATTACAACTATAGCTTATTTGTGGAATAGCTAGCTATATTACAACTATAGCTTATTAGTGGAATAGCTAGCTATATTACAACTATAGCTTATTAGTGGAATAGCTAGCTATATTACAACTATAGCTTATTAGTGGAATAGCTAGCTATATTACAACTATAGCTTATTAGTGGAATAGCTAGCTATATTACAACTATAGCTTATTTGTGGAATAGCTAGCTATATTACAACTATAGCTTATTAGTGGAATAGCTAGCTATATTACAACTATAGCTTATTTGTGGAATAGCTAGCTATATTACAACTATAGCTTATTAGTGGAATAGCTAGCTATATTACAACTATAGCTTATTAGTGGAATAGCTAGCTATATTACAACTATAGCTTATTAGTGGAATAGCTAGCTATATTACAACTATAGCTTATTAGTGGAATAGCTAGCTATATTACAACTATAGCTTATTTGTGGAATAGCTAGCTATATTACAACTATAGCTTATTAGTGGAATAGCTAGCTATATTACAACTATAGCTTATTAGTGGAATAGCTAGCTATATTACAACTATAGCTTATTTGTGGAATAGCTAGCTATATTACAACTATAGCTTATTAGTGGAATAGCTAGCTATATTACAACTATAGCTTATTAGTGGAATAGCTAGCTATATTACAACTATAGCTTATTTGTGGAATAGCTAGCTATATTACAACTATAGCTTATTAGTGGAATAGCTAGCTATATTACAACTATAGCTTATTAGTGGAATAGCTAGCTATATTACAACTATAGCTTATTAGTGGAATAGCTAGCTATATTACAACTATAGCTTATTAGTGGAATAGCTAGCTATATTACAACTATAGCTTATTAGTGGAATAGCTAGCTATATTACAACTATAGCTTATTTGTGGAATAGCTAGCTATATTACAACTATAGCTTATTTGTGGAATAGCTAGCTATATTACAACTATAGCTTATTAGTGGAATAGCTAGCTATATTACAACTATAGCTTATTAGTGGAATAGCTAGCTATATTACAACTATAGCTTATTAGTGGAATAGCTAGCTATATTACAACTATAGCTTATTTGTGGAATAGCTAGCTATATTACAACTATAGCTTATTTGTGGAATAGCTAGCTATATTACAACTATAGCTTATTTGTGGAATAGCTAGCTATATTACAACTATAGCTTATTTGTGGAATAGCTAGCTATATTACAACTATAGCTTATTTGTGGAATAGCTAGCTATATTACAACTATAGCTTATTAGTGGAATAGCTAGCACATTAATGTGCTTTATATTATTCTTTCTATTCGTAGGAATTTGTTAGTTTGTGTTTGATTTTAATTCTCATATCTCGCTTTCTTTAACTATTTCTATGACTCTGTCAATGGAGAAAGGGCAGCAATGGCGACGATTTTAAGTGACATCCGTGATTTGTGGGGAAAGAGATCTGGTCCGAACGGTACAAGACCCTAATTACAACATCTTGATGTTTAACCTGGTGAGGAATTAAATCTACCATCCAAAAACAAGTACAGATCATCAGAAGGACATCAGCACAGTTTCTGTAGTATTTGTTTCCCCTTCCTTTGTTTTCATTTGTGTCTTTGTGTTGGTAATTTCGTTAGAGAGTGAGAAATCGTTGCTTTTATTCTCTATTAGTCTCTGTATGGTTGTTTTCCGCATTGTTTATTAGAATATTTGGTATACCTATATGAGCAGACCTTGCTCCATCTGGCTGCTGCATAGATTATTTGATTTATAGTTCCTGCTTCCATTATGTCAACAATGACCTGGTTTGCGTTTTTTTTTATTGCTGTAGCTATTTTACCATTAACTTTTATCTTAGGGTTGATCTATTGATTTTAATAATTAAACTATTTCTACCTTTATATTATTGTCAGGTACGAATTTTATATCTTTAATATTATCTACCCTTAAATCTCTCTCGTTTTCTTTTCTTTTCGTGTGTGTATTTCTGATTCAACTTTCGTTTTGCATGTACTGAATCTATCTTCGTTGTTTCCATTCTTGATGTTATTAATTTTAATGTGTTTCTTTAATTTTCATTGGGGCGAGTTGATTTATGCACAAGTCTAAGTAAGAATTATTCTCCACTTATCTAACTGACAATCGAATCTCCGCCCAAGTTCTCTTCCTTGCATAAGAAATCTCTAGTAGAACTTTCATCCTAACAACATCCATAATAATGATGTCGAACTAACGAACTGCGGAAATAACAATTTCCCCAGCGAAACGCGCGTTTTCGACAGATGAAAATATTGTGAATTGAAACAAATTGTGTGTATGTGGGGAGGGTTGTAATTTTGGTTCACAAACCTAATCGGAAAGAACCCGCGCAGCCTCGGCTGTACCTTACTCACTCAATGAGAACTAAAGTGATCGTGCAAATGACCGTTGTGGGGAGACGTGGTGACGGGAAATTCAACATTCTAACCATAAGCTCTCAACCAATCAATTACAGCAACAAAGACTGACTTGCAAAAAATATATATATCGAACTGGTTAACGAAGCTAACCTAAAAGAATCCGTGCAGCCTCGCTGATTCCTTACTCACTCAATCAGATAAAAGATTTATCCGTAAGAATATACAACCTTATAATTCAGAGTGGACACAACACGTTTTATATATATATATATATATATATATATATATATATATATATATATATATATAGTAAAAAATTGAACGGGAACAAAACAAAGAGGTAGTACGAACAAAGGTTTATTAGTTTCACGCTCTTGAGAGTGGGGTGGTGGTGGGGAACGACGTTTCGGGCATAAGCCCTTCTTCAGGTGAAAAGTGTGTGTGGGTGGGGTGTAGGTCGGAGTGTGTGTGCGTGTGTGGATAGAGGGGTGGGGGGAGAGGATTCCGGAGGCTGAATGTGTAAATATGTGGTGGTACGCACGTGTGTGTGTGGTGTTTATGCGTGTTGTGGATGTAGGTGGCATGTGGGGAAAAAAATTGTTTTGGGGTGTATGTCCGTGGGTGAGTCGTTAAGGTAATTCCGTAGACGGTGTGGTGGAATGCTGAGTAATATCCTTGGGATGTGGTGGATTCTCGGGATCGATGTTCACATATGTGTAATCCGTGAAGAGATTGGTCGGAAGAGGGGAGATGTGGGGTGCGCGCGCAACAGGAAGTGGTCAGAGGGTCAAGGCAGGAGGAGGTTTGTGTGTCTGTGTGTGCGGGGAGGTGGTCAGAGATAAGGGCATAGCAGCAGTAGGGTAGAATGGTAAGTGAAGAAAGTCGGTGTGTCAGTGTGTGCGGAGGTGCGGTGGACAGGGGAGAGGATGGGTAGGTGTGAAAGTTGGAGTGAGGAGGGGGGGTGTATTAGTAGAGGTGTTAGTGCGATGTGTGTGTGTTTGAGAAAGGGTGTGGGTGGAGCGGGGAGAGAAGGGTGTGGGGGACGATGGAGGGAGTGTAGTGTACTGGTGTGTGTGTGCGTGTTTGGATGAGTGTGTTGTGGTGAAGGGTGTGTTAGTGGGTGTTAGTATACTGGAGGTGGAGAAAGGGTTGAATGCGGGTGTGAGTGGGGGTCAGTGGTGGTAGGGTGTGTAGAGTGGGTGGTGTAAGAGGCTGTGTGTGTTCGTGTGCGTAGGGTTGGGGGGTGTTAGTGATGTTAGTTGCGTGTAGAGTGGGTGGTGTAAGTGGGTGTGTGTGTGTTCGAGTGCTTGGGGTCGGGGAGTGTTAGTGATGTTAGTTGCGGGGTGGTGGGGTGGATGTGTGGGGGTGAGGGTTAGTGGTGGTAGTAGGGTGTGTGTTTAGTGTGAGCGTGTGTATATATGTACCGGTGGGTGTGTGCGTGTGATAAGGAGGGGGGAGGAGAAGAAGGGAGGGATGTTAGTATGTTAGTTGAGGAAGGGTGGTCGGATGTGGGGTGGAGGAGGTGTTAGTATTGTTAGTTGTGGGGTGGGCGGTGAAAAGGAGGGGTGTGTTAATGGTGTTAGTGGGGGGTATGTGTGTGGGGGGTCGAAGGCTAAAGGAATAAGGGTGGGGAGTTCAGGCCGAGGGGAGTGTGGGTCTGTAGGGTGAAGATGGTTCGTTGTTCGACCCTGAGGAGAGTGGCGGGTGTTCCGTGGCATTGGAGTAGGCCACAGACTGTGAGGTGGTGTGCGGAATGTCCAGGGACACCAAAGTGGCGGGCGATGGGGGAACTACCACCGAGACGAATATCCCGGAGGTGTTCAGTAAACCTGTCCGCCAGGCGACGTCCAGTCTGTCCGACGTAAGTCGCGTTGCATTCCGTGCAGCGAAGTCCGTAGACTAGGTTGGAGGAGGTGCAGCGGAAGGCATGCCGGACAGAGAGAGAGTGGCCGTTGGGACCCTGGAAGATGGTGGTGTTGGTGATGTGGGGAGAGGTGTTGCAGCGGGGCCTGGAACAGGGAAAGGAACCGGGGGGGGGGAGAGCGTGTTTTGGAGGGTAGAGAGCTGTGGACGAGGAGGGTGCGGAGATTGCGTGCGCGTTTGAAGGAGGGGAGTGGTGGGGATGGGAAGATTGGGAGGTGGAGGGGTAGGACTGGAGGCGTCGGAAGAGGCGGAGGATGGTGCGGTGGAGGGGTATGGTGGAGGGATGGTAGGTGATGGCGAAGGGGAGACGGTGGGTGGGTGTGCGGTGGCGTGGGGTGAGGGTGGTGGAGCGGTGGACAGCACGGGCGCGGGTGAGAGCGGTGTGGATGAGAGAGGGGGGTAACCTCCGCGGATATATGTATATATATATATACTTAGGTTAATAGGAGTTAGGTATTGTATACCCGTGTCCCATTAAGGTATTGGCAGCATAATAATTAGCTCTATACTTTGGAGCAGAGCCGTATATATGATAAAGAACACAAGAGCGTCTACAACATCAAAAGATTTTTATTGGCTTACAATGTTTCTTCCTTACGTAACCGTAGGATTCGTCAGAGCTATAAAAGGGGTTTGGTTGGTGTTATGGACTCTACCAACCAAACATTCAAGAACAAAGAGTAAAGAGAGTAAAGAGCAAAAGCAGGGGACGATAAGTCTAATTTTGGTGCGGGAGGGTGGGGTGTGGGTCCTTGTTTACTAGCTGTGGTCATATTCATTCCCGGGAGTCGAGTGGTTAGTTGAGCCATAGATGGGGTGGCGTCGATAGTAGGGTGCAGAGGGTGTGCGGAGGCTACACACACACAAAGGGCATACAATATATATATAACGGAGGAGAAAGTACATGAGGTAATTAGAAATGGAAAAAGAGTAATAATAATAATCTATAATTAATAATGTATAATAAGGCATGGGGAAGATTACACTATAATAAGGTATAATAGTAAGAATAAGGTAAAATATAAAGGAGGATAAAAGTGAAAATAAGAATAAAGATAAAAAAATATATATATATAAAAATATATAGAGAATATATAAAGAAATATAAGCAAGTATTAGAAAGGGAAAAACACAATGTAAAAAAACCGATTTTTTCAAATAAAAATATTATAAATATGGGGGGAGAAAACGGGATAGAGAAATATAATCAAATGTGATTAGTTGAGAGAATATAAGATGATAATAGTTATGTCAAGTTTATACATCTTAATAATAAATAATCTGTATATCAGAGTTACACATCCTTCAATTCACTTGCAGGTTCAGCCCACGTGGCATAGTCCATTGTTCATCTGTGCGGTCATGTGCGTTTGTTTTTGACACCACAGCAGATGCACAAGTTCGTAAATTCCAATGCAGATAGAAATCTATTTTTGCTCACCCTGACATTGACGGAGGATCCAATATTCCTAGTTCAATATGTGTGTGGTGTTATTTTGGTCGCACAAATCAATCACTTGGTTCAATATATGGAGTATGGTTTTCTGGTCTTCGTAACAGTGTCAGTGGTTGTATATCTCGAAATCACAAGGATCACAGTACTCCGGTTTGGTGTGATTATCGGTCATCCAACTATGTTGTCGGTGGTTGGATTCAATTCTATTGCCCCGAACGTAGAACTTTGGGGTCGATTGAACATTAACGAGGCAGAGTGAGATCGCATCTGTGGTATAAAACGGTACGCAAGGAAATTCTTCGTCTTCGTTTCATCCGGGTCCAGCAGTCACGTGCAAGAACCGCTACGTAGTAATTGTGAGGGTAATCGGTCAAGATAGTAACTGACCGAAAATTCTCTTAGGAATTCAGACAGGCATGACAGGTGCATTTAGGTCAGCAGTTTCTTTATGTGTACGTGTGTCCGATACACACAGACACATATTTATATGTATTTCAACTCAAAAAATTCAATTGATTCGCTTATTGATATTATATCTCTGTTGCTCCGATGTGCATGTTGTGGTGTTCTGGTCGTGTTTAGCATTCACTGTATTTTACCATTACCTTGAAATGTGATGTTATGGTCATCAATAGTCCGGCAAGCGCATTCCTCTCTTATATTGTGAAGAATGGTTTTCTGGTCCTCAGTAAACATTTGGGTCAGCAGGAGGGGTGGTGGTTCTCAGTTTCAACTGCGACAATACCTATGTGTTACTCTACATATCGTGCTCCTCTCAAAGAAGAGTATTATAGGAGGAATTCATGCCAAACACCACATATAGAGAAGACTTCTACAGAAAATATATACATACATACACACATATATACATATCATACACACACACATACACATATACACATACATATATATATACACATACATATCACATATACACATACACACAATATAATACACATGTATACAATATACATATATATATATACAATATACATGTATACAATACACGCACACATGCATGCATGCATGCACACACGTACGCACACATATATACATATGTTTGTGTGTGTGTGTGTGTGTGAGAGAAAAGGAGAATACACACACACACAGACACACACACACACACACACATACACACACACACACAAACACCAACCTTGTAGGGGACTGTTCCACCCTTAGGCTACCTATCTATCTGGGTTATGGGTTGGTGGGGGAAGCTATAGTCAAGGAGGGGTATGTCTAGGTGGGGGTTGCGTCATATATGTTACGTCTATGTGCTAGGTTTAAAATAGAAGAAGGAACTCAGGATTTTGTGTTGGCAAGAGGAGTACATTTCCGATTTCCTGTTAAGCAGGTTCAGTTTAGAGTGTATTATGGCATGGCATTCCAGTAAACACAGGTCACAACTCCCGCTCTGCCGTCGGTATGGCGTGGATCTAGTAAGCTTCCTCCAAAAAAGTTTGTATGGGGTACTATTATTTTTTAAAAAGGAGATGTATCCCGCCAGTGAGGTGGCATTCTTATGTCTATCGTGTCTAAATGTGTACATATGCGCGTTAAATCTAGTTTTAAATGTATTGGACGTTGATCCTATATATGTTTTGGTAGAGTTGTGTGTGGTTACGTCACATACATATACGATGTTTTTCATGAGGCAATCCCCCCTTAGGGGACAATTACTACTCCGCCTACAATTGCAACTGCGGGTTCGATCAGTTAGCGTACCTCCCGAACTTTGGTTACTAGCATTATCACTAGGTGCCTCTATATCATTAGATGGCTCAGTGATGCTATTATGTTGCCCATTTTCCAGTGTAGTCTGTTGCTGGTGGTTAACTGCCATTTTAATTGCTTCGAAACCTTCCCTAGTTTTCCTAATGTTCGTGCGTGCTAGGTGTGATGCGAGGTTAGGTGTGGTCGAATGGGATAATTTAATCACGTTTTTGTTAATTATGTTGCGATATCTATTGCCTGGTGGGAAGTTTTTTTCTAATAATGAGAAGAATACTCTGGGGAGGTTAGTGAGGACCTCAGAGTTAAAAGGTGGGTTAAAATACATGTTTTTCCTTCTTCTATTTTTCTTATCTGTGGGGTGAGTCTCGTTACTGTGCGTACTATTTTGTAGGGTTCCGTTATTAACGTTAGTGGCGTTGTCTGTTTTGCTTAAGCCCGGATAGTTTATATTCATGGCGTGATCATTTGCTGTTTTAGAGTTGTGGTGAGGGACTCTAGTATTGTCTCTACGTGGTTTACATTTAGCTGGGTTACCGCCATTAGGGTTCTTACTATTATTCTTGCCCCTAAGTTGGTTAGGCTTTGTGGCCATACTATGTGTGATTATGTTGGTAGGTTTCACACTCATGGTTTGGGAGTCCTTATGTATATATGATAATCTATTCCCGTAATCAGATTCTGCTAGGGCCTTGTCATAATACTCTGCATTGGAGTTGAAGATACTCTCATTACAGGACAGTCTGCTAATTCTATTAGAGACCCCCTGGGAATAGCGTTTAGGACTGATTTGGGGTGGTTGGAGCTGGCGTTTACATATGTTAGTCTATCATTAGGTTTATGGTAGGGTGCAAATGTTTTAGTTTCTAGGTCAAAGGTGGCGTCTAGGAAGTTTACTGTTTTGTCATTTGCATCTATAGTAATACTTAGATTAAAGCTTTTAAAGAACCTACGTAACTGTTTCCTAGTTCTTTCTATATTGCACTTTTTATACTCGAGAGTGAGGAGGGCGTCATCACGATATAAGCCGCCCTTCAAGTGCGGTAATGTCTCATGTAACTCCTTTAAGAGGTACAATCCTACCAGGTCCGTTACTTGTGTAGAGTCACTAGATCCCATTGTGATGTCGAAGTTATTGGGCGTATTCTTGCGGGTCCACAATTCGTCCTCAAATGTGATTATCGTTTTCCAGGCCGCAAGAATGACATCAATTTGAGACCTGGTGAGGTCACTTTTCTGCATGGCCATGATTAGGGCCTTATTAAGGATTATGGGGGAGATTGGGGTGTAGTACGCATCGATGTCGAATTGTATAAATTTAAGGGATTTATGGTTGCTAAGGCTTGAGAACCATTTCAAAACCTCTTCCGTATTCTCCCATAGCTCTAGATTTATTTTCCTCCTGATGGTAGGTATAACGCCGTCTAAAATTTTCTTACTGATAATCCCTATATCTGACTTCGATGGGCTAATTAATCTAACAGAGGGTTTACTAATGAAGTCAGCCTTATGGTCTTTAAGGGTGAACCTAGGTTGCCTAGGGGTATATGGTTGGGTATACTTTTCCAGGCCTAGTTTATCCACTATGGCGCATGCTTCCTTATTAATTTCATCTAGGTTTGCGCTTGTTGTCTTTTTATAGTTTCTATTTAATTCATTGTATATAAACCTGCGATACGTATCATAATTTAAGCTATAAATATTTCTGGTTTTATCCGAGGTGACCAGGATATCTCTTTTATTGTTAAAGCCCTTAACTAAGGTTTCCAGTTTAATCCGGAATTTGTTGCTATTCCCATGGGCTTTTTTAAACTTAATATTCCTTACTAGTGATAGGAGGTCATTCTCAAATCCATCTAGCATGGAGTTATGGGGCGGGCTCCTATAGGTTTTAAAACCGAATTTATTATTGGGGGACACCGTGGTTGATTTCTTATTTCTCTTATCGAAGTGGAAAGAAAGTGCGCCATCTAATACGCTTAACGAAGGAGTTGACACTAGCTATCAGTAATTTCTCATAAGTAGTACTGGATGGGGTTGGGATGTTCTTGAGTGATATAGGTAGGTAGTCTTTAGTTAGCATGCTGCCGATCAATTATATATATATGTATGTGTATATGTGTATGTGTGTGTGTATGATATGTATATATGTGTGTATGTATGTATATTTTTTCTGTAGAAGTTTTCTCTATATGTGGTGTTTGGCATGAATTCCTCCTATAATACTCTTCTTTGAGAGGAGCACGATATGTAGAGTAACACATATGTATTGTCGCAGTTGAAACTGAGAACCACCACCCCTCCTGCTGACCCAAATGTTTACTGAGGACCAGAACACCATTCTTCACAATATAAGAGAGGAATGCGCTTGCCGGACTATTGATGACCATAACATCACATTCCAAGGTAATGGCAAAATACAGTGAATGCTAAACACGACCAGAACACCACAACATGCACATCGGAGCAACAGAGATATAATATCAATAAGCGAATCAATTAAATTTTTTGAGTTGAAATACATATAAATATGTGTCTGTGTGTATCGGACACACGTACACATAAAGAAACTGCTGACCTAAATGCACCTGTCATGCCTGTCTGAATTCCTAAGAGAATTTTCGGTCAGTTACTATCTTGACCGATTACCCTCACAATTACTACGTAGCGGTTCTTGCACGTGACTGCTGGACCCGGATGAAACGAAGACGAAGAATTTCCTTGCGTACCGTTTTGTACCACAGATGCGATCTCACTCTGCCTTGTTAATGTTCAATCGACACCAAAGTTCTACGTTCGGGGCAATAGAATTGAATCCAACCACCGACAACATAGTTGGATGACCGATAATCACACCAAACCGGAGTACTGTGATTCTTGTGATTTCGAGATATACAACCACTGACACTGTTACGAAGACCAGAAAACCATACTCCATAATATTGAACCAAGTGATTGATTTGTGCGACCAAAATAACACCACACACATATTGAACTAGGAATATTGGATCCTCCGTCAATGTCAGGGTGAGCAAAAATAGATTTCTATCTGCATTGGAATTTACGAACTTGTGCATCTGCTGTGGTGTCAAAAACAAACGCACATGACCGCACAGATGAACAATGGACTATGCCACGTGGGTTGAACCTGCAAGTGAATTGAAGGATGTGTAACTCTGATATACAGATTGTTTATTATTAAGATGTATAAACTTGACATAACTATTATCATCTTATATTCTCTCAACTAATCACATTTGATTATATTTCTCTATCCCGTTTTCTCCCCCCATATTTATAATATTTTTATTTGAAAAAATCGGTTTTTTTACATTGTGTTTTTCCCTTTCTAATACTTGCTTATATTTCTTTATATATTCTCTATATATTTTTATATATATATATTTTTTTATCTTTATTCTTATTTTCACTTTTATCCTCCTTTATATTTTACCTTATTCTTACTATTATACCTTATTATAGTGTAATCTTCCCCATGCCTTATTATACATTATTAATTATAGATTATTATTATTACTCTTTTTCCATTTCTAATTACCTCATGTACTTTCTCCTCCGTTATATATATATTGTATGCCCTTTGTGTGTGTGTAGCCTCCGCACACCCTCTGCACCCTACTATCGACGCCACCCCATCTATGGCTCCACTAACCACTCGACTCCCGGGAATGAATGTGACCACAGCTAGTAAACAAGCACCCACACCCCAACCTCCCGCACCAAAATTAGACTTATCGTCCCCTGCTTTTGCTCTTTACTCTCTTTACTCTTTGTTCTTGAATGTTTGGTTGGTAGAGTCCATAACACCAACCAAACCCCTTTTATAGCTCTGACGAATCCTACGGTTACGTAAGGAAGAAACATTGTAAGCCAATAAAAATCTTTTGATGTTGTAGACGCTCTTGTGTTCTTTATCATATATATATATATATATATATATATATATATATATATATATATATATATATATATATATATATACATACATACATACATACATACATACATACATACATACATACATACATACATACATACATACATACATACATACATACATATATATATATATATATATATATATATATATATATATATATATATATATATATATATATATATATATATATATATATATATATATATATATATATATATATATATATATATATATATATATTTATATATATATATATATATATATATATATATATAATATAATATAAAGGAGTTCCATATATTTTATTATGCGCATTTCAAAAACAAACATCATCAAGCAATAATATTTGTGTTTTCATCAGATAAAACAGGAGAACATGATATGAAGGCCAGAAAACACCTGTGGATAGACCATAAAAACAATGAGAACCTTAATTATGTTAACTTTAAATCTAACCATCCTACCAATATCAAGAATGCTATAGTTAATAATATTGGAAATAGAATATCTAACATATCTTCTAATAAAAACATCTTTGATGCTAACGCCAATTACTATAATAACGCACTTTCTAAAGCCGGCTATCCAGATAAAATCAAATATAATAAAGAAACACATTCTAGGAAAACTTACAGTAGAATAATTAATCATGACCATTCCAATAATTTTAATAAAAGACCTAGATACAAAAACATAATCTGGTATAATGCTCCTTTCTCCATCTCTATTAATAACAATATTCCTAAATTATTTTTTAGTGCCTTAAATAAATGCTTCCCTCCCTCACATATCTATAGTAAAATATTTAACAAACACACCATCAAATTTTCGTATTCTACATCCTCCAATATTTCCAACATCATCTCTAAACACAACAACAAAATATTAAATACTAAATCTCTTCCTTCCAATATTGAATTTCATAATAACAGTAATAGTACTCCCGACGTCATTGTAAACCCTAGGCTAACTTCTGTAAACCCAAATACAACGTCAAACACAACTTCGCTAAATGTTCATAATCCAACTCTAAATCAAGAAACTATTATTCCTATCGCAAACAACTTCTCCAATCCAATTCCTTCTATAGATAACACTAGATCACTCATTAATAATCTCTCTAATTGCAACTGCCGCATTAAAAATAAATGTCCTCTCAACAACCATTGCCTCGATAAAAACTTAATTTATGAATGTAAAATTATAACTAGCACCAATTCCTTCATCTATTTTGGCTCCACTTCCACCTCTTTTAAAGCTCGTCTCTATAATCATCATTCATCTTTCAAATACAAACTTAAAAGAACTAACACTGCTCTCTCAGAACTCATATGGTCCTTAAAGGACAAAAACATTAAATATACCATCTTTTGGAAGAAGATTTCTTCTGCATCCTCATACTTGAACAGCTCTCTATCTAAAATCTGTAATCTCTGCCTAAATGAAAAATTTACCATTATCTCTAACCTAGATTCTATAATAAATAGACGCTCAGATTTGTTTTCTATCTGCCTGCATAAATTCCATAGAACTTTTCACAAAGTATACAGTTAATATTCAATTCTTTATCAATTTAGAATCTTTTCTCAAAGGCACATATACATACACCTCTTTAAAATATACCCATCTACCTTACTTTAAAGGGCATTATACACTCTATAATACTAGTTTACTCATTACCCTCATTCTATCTTCTCGTAAAATAATAACATTTGTTTTTGACATTTTGAATATTCATCCGCAATCACTATTATTTTTTCTCTCTATCATAAATCTTTTTAATCTCAATTTCATCCTTAATTTATTATTATTTTTTCTCCCCATCAACGAACTCATTATTAATACATATTAACTCTTTATTCGCATATATTATCAATTCAATATACAAACTTTAACTTCACATTATTTTTCTCAAATCCTTCTACACACAAACCTTAACAATTTTTCTCTTCGCTAATTTTGAAATTGCCACAATACATACATTTCTTCTTTTGACGTTAGAATATTCACCCACAATTATTATTTTTTTCTCTCTATCTTCATACATAATCTCCCTTCGTTAATTTTCAAATTCCTTTAATTTATACATTATCTTCCAACGGTTCCCAACCTCTCTATATTAAAACAATATATCTTTTTCTCAGTTATAAAAACTATCTCTTTCTCTCTATCACCCATCTCTCCCTCTCCACCTTCACTCTCATCTCCTCCCCCTTTTTTTCATCCTTTCCACCCCCACCCCCCCTCCCTAAATAAAATATTTTTTCCTCGCACATATCCTCCCTTCGTTAATTTTCAAAATTTTTAATTTATACAGTATCTTCCAACGGTTTTCAACCCCTCTATGTAAAAAATATATCTCCTCTCAGTTATAAAAACTATCTCTTTCTCTCTATCACCCATCTCTCCCTCTCATCTCCTTCCCTTTTCATCCTCCCCCCCCCCCTCTCTAAATAAAATATTTTTCCCAATATCACACATCAATCTAAAACCACTTTTCATATGTTGATTTAAAACTGCACTATCCACAGGTGTTTTTTGGCCTTCATATCATGTTCTCCTGTTTTATCTGATGAAAACACAAATATTATTGCTTGATGATGTTTGTTTTTGAAATGCGCATAATAAAATATATGGAACTCCTTTAACCATCTTTTGATCTTATATTATGCATACTCCAGTCCCACAAACTGTAGAGTGCTTCTTATCCGATATCTGCATTGCTTTATTGTACTACAATAAAACTCACCTCCTACATATATATATATATATATATATATATATATATATATATATGTATATATATATACATATGTATATACATATATATATATATATATATATATATATATATATACCTTTCACCGTATTTTTTACTAAAGAAATTTTAGTCTGATAATGGGGCTTAGAACCCTCAGATAAATGGAAAAAGATGAGTACATCAATACTCATCTTTTTCCATTTATCTGAGGGTTCTAAACCCCATTATCAGACTAAAATTTCTTTAGTCAAAAATACGGTGAAAGCTATTCTATTTCTAATTTCAAACCTGCCCACTGTTTCAAAACATACTTACTTGTCCTATATATGTGATGGCAGCTTCTGTACGGTCGAGTATAGCCATCGCTTGAAATTTTCAATCACGCTTCTGCTTGTGTACGGATGTGACTTTTTAGACTAGCAAGAGTCCTAAATTATCTGGCACAGGTGTTAAAAACATGGCCTATATTTAGTAAAACAAAGCATAGTAAGCAAAAATGCATTTAAAGTCAAGCGCAATTTCACTTACATTACAATTAGTAAATCCAATTAGAATAACTGATTTCTAACGACAAATAAAAAATAGAATTATTACCATAATTGAAATGGTTAATCAGTAAATTTAGACAAATCGTCCTCAACAGTAAGCATTGTCTTACAGATAAATAAGCCTATGCAAGGAAATCAAATGATTTGACTTGTGTTGGTATTGAAGACGACTAATTTCACCAGCTAAAAACGTACGTGTTTTAATAAAAAGAAACACGTGTTTTTTTGCTTTAAAAGGTAGCCAGTTCAATCATAATGTTTAAAAAATGCTGGTGAAAACGTCAATAAATGTGAAAAGCATTCTTTTATTCATATTTTTTTATTAGTTTTTCACTGTATAATTATGATCATGTTAAACGTATATATGATTTCATAATATGATGTGCTGCGGATAAATATTTATTATTCGATTAATACCATTACCTGTGAAGGCATATTGTGCGATTTAGATTGGACATTTCAGATAGGTTCCGAATTGAGTTTGATATAAAGAGCATTTGACCATAAATTCTCTTTCATGGAGAGAAAGAAAGAATTGGATGTCTTCTAATGATCGACCATAAGAGAACGAGTGCCACTATAAACACTGTTACATTTAACATCAATATAAGAGTTTCTAGGAATATAATATAATATATATCCCAAACAAAAGCACTTCTGTAGAACAGCAGGAATAAAATAGATTTATATATATATGTGTGTGTGTGTGTGTGTGTGTGTGTGTATATGTGTGTGTGTGTGTATGTGTGTGTTTGTTTGTTTGTGTGTGTGTATATATATATATATATATATATATATATAGGCTCCTATTCACCAGTCTTATATATATATATATATATATATATATATATATATATATATATATATATAGTATATTTATATATACTTAAATGCTGCCTCTTATCGATTCTGCCAATAGAGGGGATGATAAAAATATTTTTACCGCGTGAATTCTTATTGAAAAACTGGAGTTATATCTATATTAAATTTATCTCAAATCCTCTAATTAATATGCGTTCTGTTTTGTATGAATTGACAATTTAATATATATGGGTGTATTCATATACATACGTACATATATTATATATATATTTGTATTTATGTGTGTATGTGTATATTTAGTTTGGAGGGTGTATACGTGTGGGTATATGTGTATATTGATAATTAATTCTGTGGGGCACAAATTACACCTACGGTTTCCTGGCGGGTATTACTGGACAATTTTAAGAACATTCCAATTAATAGAATATTCTATATTGACCTCTTTCAAGTCCCATATATACCGGGCTAATGAAGTTGAGTTACGTCTTTTTTCTTCCTAAAACAATGACGATGCAATTAGTATCCAGATTTAAAGCTATTTGAGGTAGCCTCGACATATACTTTATTATTAGTAGTGTATTACTGGTACATTATTTTATCGACCCCGTAAGGATGAAAAGCAAAGTTGACCTCAAATCCCGGCTAGGTCAACTTTGCCTTTCATCCTTACGGGGTCGATAAAATAATGTACCAGTAATACACTGGTGTAATTGCTGGCCTTGTGCCAAAAGTAAAAAGAATTATTAGTATGTGTAGAGATAGGATGTTGATAAGCTATATTTTCAGTTAGTCAATTACCGCTTGGGGGCAGGTCAAAGGGTTTCTGCAGTTTGTGTTAATTACTTGGTTATTGGTAGGGTTAGAACCTTGACGCTGTGTAGAAGTTAGGATTGCGGCGACCGAGACGACCAGTAAGCTCTATATTGCCTTGATTAATACTATGGAATTAATATTATATTCCTTTAGTTTTATATTATTGCTAGACGTTAAATAGTTGGCTAGATTAGTAGTAGAATAAGATATGTTTACAGTATTGTATAGTAACGGTGAGTTGGAGGGAAATTTTTCGCAAGGATATTAAAAAATACTTTTGGTATATTAGAGGCGACGTGTTTATGAAATGTTTACTATATGTAAATATATATATGTGTGTGTGTGTGTGTGTGTGTGTGTGTGTGTGTGTGTGTGTGTGTGTGTGTGTGTGTGTGTGTGTGTGTGTGTGTGTGTGTGTGTGTGTGTGTGTGTACATAAGGTAAGGGAAATTAAAGTCCATGATGTTCATGTAGATTGAACTACAGGCAGTCTTCGTTGGACATCTCGTAACATCCTTTATTATAATCCCGGATGTACCAATGGCTACCGGAACTGTTTCTGATTTCATCTAACGCAGTTTAGACATTTCAATTTCCGATTCGGTCGCTAATTTATCAAATTCCATCGCTGAGACATCATTCTTCTGAAATATGTTTATATTTATGAATTCTGGACAAAATTTGCATCTTGTTGCTGTTATCTTTGTTGTTATCATTGTTTTATACAATATATGCTCGAGTAGCGCAGTCGCAATGTACTCACAATTTATGTATGTGTTTAGCGATACAAAACTTCAGTCTGAGCGAGGGTTTCTTATTGTAGGTTTCAGTATGGTAGGCTGCACCAGGCTAATATATGGTGGCCCGAAAGTCGCGACATATGAAAAAAAAATTATGTTTTATATATATATTTTTTTTAATAAATTGTTTCTTATAAAACATAATTATTTTGTTATGTATTGCGACTTTTGGGCCACCATATATAACAGACCTTCCAATTGATATACTTACTTACTATGTTAGCTGAATATTGTTGTTTATATTATTGTTTTGTTGGTTTTGTTGTTGTTGTTGTTGATGAAGACGGTGGTGATGATGATGATGATGATGGTGGTGGTGGTGGTGGTGGTGGTAGTAGTGGTTGTGGTAGTGGTTGGGGTGGAGGGTGGTGGTGATGATGATGACGGTGGTGCTGGTGGTGGTGTTGGTAGTGGCTGTGGTAGTGGTTGGGGTGGTGGTGGTGGTGGTAGTGGTTGTGGTAGTGGTTGGGGTGGAGGGTGGTGGTGATGATGATGGTGGTGGTGGTGGTGGTGGTGGCGGTAGTGGTTGTGGTAGTGGTTGGGATGGAGGGTGGTGGTGATGAGGATGATGGTGGTGGTGGTGGTGGTAGTAGTGTATGTGGTAGTGGTTGGGGTGGAGGGTGGTGGTGATGATGATGATAATGATGGTGGTTATTGGCCAGTTCTTATCAAGAAAGACCCATGATGCGTAGACGTCTGTCCAAACGTCTAGGATGGACCGCAAATCCATAGTAGCAGACAGGCCATACATCATTCTACCTGAGAGTTGTGCTGCCCATTATTACATGCCTTTATTAATTATTATGTAGATTGGCAGTATTGGTAGAGGGTCGGACGCCATGCTTTCCAGCATAGTTACGTCCCTTTACGGTCTGAGTTCAAATCTGTCGAGGTTGACTTTGCCTTTCATCCTTACGGGGTCGATAAAATAAAGTACCAGTAATACACTGGGTAATTGCTGGGCTTGTGCCTAAAGTAGAAACAATTAATTAATGTGTCTGCAGTGTGGTGTCGTAGTGTGGTGTCGTAGTGTGGTGTCGTAGTGTAGTGTCGTAGTGTGGTGTCGTAGTGTGGTGTCGTAGTGTGGTGTCGTAGTGTAGTGTCGTAGTGTGGTGTCGTAGTGTAGTGTCGTAGTGTAGTGTCGTAGTGTGGTGTCGTAGTGTGGTGTCGTAGTGTAGTGTCGTAGTTTGGTGTGGTAGTGTGGTGTCGTAGTGTAGTGTCGTAGTGTGGTGTCGTAGTGTGGTGTCGTAGTGTGGTGTCGTAGTGTGGTGTCGTAGTGTGGTGTCGTAGTGTGGTGTCGTAGTGTAGTGTCGTAGTGTAGTGTCGTAGTGTGTTGTGGTAGTGTAGTGTCGTAGTGTGGTGTCGTAGTGTAGTGTCGTAGTGTGGTGTCGTAGTGTAGTGTCGTAGTGTAGTGTCGTAGTGTGTTGTGGTAGTGTGGTGTCGTAGTGTAGTGTCGTAGTGTGATGTCGTAGTGTAGTGTCGTAGTGTGGTGTCGTAGTGTGGTGTCGTAGTGTAGTGTCGTAGTGTGGTGTCGTAGTGTGGTGTCGTAGTGTGGTGTCGTAGTGTGGTGTCGTAGTGTAGTGTCGTAGCGTGGTGTCGTAGTGTAGTGTCGTAGTGTGGTGTCGTAGTGTGGTGTCGTAGTGTAGTGTCGTAGTGTGGTGTCGTAGTGTAGTGTCGTAGTGTGGTGTCGTAGTGTAGTGTCGTAGTGTGGTGTCGTAGTGTGGTGTCGTAGTGTGGTGTCGTAGTGTGGTGTCGTAGCGTGGTGTCGTAGTGTGGTGTCGTAGTGTGGTGTCGTAGCGTGGTGTCGTAGTGTAGTGTCGTAGCGTGGTGTCGTAGTGTAGTGTCGTAGCGTGGTGTCGTAGTGTAGTGTCGTAGTGTGGTGTCGTAGTGTAGTGTCGTAGTGTGGTGTCGTAGTGTAGTGTCGTAGTGTGGTGTCGTAGTGTAGTGTCGTAGTGTGGTGTCGTAGTGTAGTGTCGTAGTGTGGTGTCGTAGTGTAGTGTCGTAGTGTGGTGTCGTAGTGTAGTGTCGTAGTGTGGTATCGTAGTGTAGTGTCGTAGTGTGGTGTCGTAGTGTAGTGTCGTAGCGTGGTGTCGTAGTGTAGTGTCGTAGTGTGGTGTCGTAGTGTGGTGTCGTAGTGTGGTGTCGTAGTGTGGTGTCGTAGTGTGGTGTCGTAGTGTGGTGTCGTAGTGTAGTGTCGTAGTGTGGTGTCGTAGTGTGGTGTCGTAGTGTGGTGTCGTAGTGTGGTGTCGTAGTGTGGTGTCGTAGTGTAGTGTCGTAGTGTGGTGTCGTAGTGTAGTGTCGTAGTGTGGTGTCGTAGTGTGGTGTCGTAGTGTGGTGTCGTAGTGTAGTGTCGTAGCGTGGTGTCGTAGTGTAGTGTCGTAGTGTGGTGTCGTAGCGTGGTGTCGTAGTGTAGTGTCGTAGTGTGGTGTCGTAGTGTGGTGTCGTAGTGTGGTGTCGTAGTGTGGTGTCGTAGTGTGGTGTCGTAGTGTGGTGTCGTAGTGTAGTGTCGTAGTGTGGTGTCGTAGTGTGGTGTCGTAGTGTGGTGTCGTAGTGTGGTATCGTAGTGTAGTGTCGTAGTGTGGTGTCGTAGTGTGGTGTCGTAGTGTGGTGTCGTAGTGTGGTGTCGTAGTGTAGTGTCGTAGTTTGGTATCGTAGTGTGGTGTCGTAGTGTAGTGTCGTAGTGTAGTGTCGTAGTGTGGTGTCGTAGTGTGGTGTCGTAGTGTAGTGTCGTAGTGTAGTGTCGTAGTGTGGTGTCGTAGTGTGGTGTCGTAGTGTAGTGTCGTAGTTTGGTGTCGTAGTGTGGTGTCGTAGTGTAGTGTCGTAGTTTGGTATCGTAGTGTGGTGTCGTAGTGTGGTGTCGTAGTGTGGTGTCGTAGTTTGGTGTCGTAGTGTAGTGTCGTAGTGTGGTGTCGTAGTGTGGTGTCGTAGTTTGGTGTCGTAGTGTAGTGTCGTAGTGTGGTGTCGTAGTGTGGTGTCGTAGTGTAGTGTCGTAGTGTGGTGTCGTAGTGTAGTGTCGTAGTGTGGTGTCGTAGTGTAGTGTCATAGTTTGGTGTCGTAGTGTGGTGTCGTAGTGTAGTGTCGTAGTGTGGTGTCGTAGTGTGGTGTCGTAGTGTGGTGTCGTAGTGTGGTGTCGTAGTGTAGTGTCGTAGTGTAGTGTCGTAGTGTAGTGTCGTAGTGTGGTTCGTAGTGTGGTGTCGTAGTGTAGTGTCGTAGTGTGGTGTCGTAGTGTGGTGTCGTAGTCTGGTGTGCAACTTCCACTTTCTAGTTTATTTCTTTGTCTTCAAATACAAGTGGTGACCCCAACAGGGACAAATGTAAGTGGTGATTCCAACAGGGACAAACGAAGTGACCTCGGATCGAGAATTACGAATGCATGTGGTGACCCCCAACAGGGACAAACGAAATGACCTCAGAACGAGCATTATAAATGCAAATGGTGACTTCAAAAGGGGACAAACGAAGTGACCTCAGATCGAGCATTACAAATGCAAGTGGTGACCTCAAAGGGGATAAACGAAGTGACCTCGGATCGAGCATTACAAATGCAAGTGGTGACCCCAACAGGGACAAACAAAGTGACCTCGGATCGAGTATTACAAATGCAAGTGGTGACCCCAACAGGGACTAACGAAGTGACCTCGGATTGACTATTACAAATACAAGTAGTGGCCCCAACACGGACTAACGAAGTGACCTCAGAACAAGCATTACACCAGCTACTCACCTGTACTTATCATTAGTGTTATACGTCTTAGCAAAGTATTTAAGACTAATTATGCTATTTATGCTGGGGGGGGGGGGGGGTCTGTTTGTTTTTGTGTCATTGTTTTTATATATTTCTTAGCACTCTATTGTACTAGTCTTCTGGAGTATTGTAGTTGTGTGTGTTTTTTAATCGTGAAATTACTCGTAAAATCTGGAGATGGTGGATTTCACAGTTGCTATTGTATATTTATTGTTTTGAATCCAGGTTTTTTAGAGTGTTAATGGTAAGGCTGGAGAAATTCTGAGCGGTAGAAAGGTGTGACTACCACGTCATGTCTAATGCCTGTAGATACGAAGGACTATTTGCTATGTGGTTGAGGTACTTAAATGTGTGTCACAGAATGTAAGAGCTTGAATAAAGTTATTATAGTTAGCTTGATAAGGTGAGTGGGTGTGTTGATGTGGATTAAAATATAAGTAGAGTTTATTTCTGACTAGCTGACCCCGTGTCGTCAAAAATGACGGCTAATTATAATATCTATACATAATATAAAAAAGAGATGTTTGTTTGTTGGTTGGTTGGTTCCTTTGCGCTCACTCACACAAGTGATACAAACATACAAACACACAGCTGTGGAGAATCTTCAAACGCTGGACTTCTATAGTTTCTCACCTTCCTTCCTCAGTCATCTCATGAATGCATGTGTATTAGACACCTCTTCCTCAGTCAACGTAATCAGCTGTTCCTTCCTCGGTCGACGTGATCACCTTTTCCTTCAATCAAATAATCACCCCTTCCTTCCTCAGTCGACATAATCACTCCTTCCTTCCTCAGTCATCTCTAGTGTGTGACGGTCAAGGCTGTTATATTAGTAGATATTACTGTGTCACTCCTTATGTTATCTCAATTATTTTGTACACGTATATATTGTGTTCATTGACCTCTTCCCCAAGATAATGTGTTTAGGAGCCTATTAAGCTGTCAATGAGGCGTGTGTGATCTCGTGGTGTAGCTGCTGCTGCTGTAGATGGTATCTATATGTTTGTTGCGTTAATGTGTTTCATGCTGATGGCATTTTGAATGCTTGCATTTGTGCTCTGTTGCATTGATCGAGTGTCGTTTGTGATATTTATCTATTGGATTCTTGGTATAAATATGCTATAAGATCTTCTCCGCGGATTCTCTCCTCTCTTAGCGATTTCTAATTGAGAATTTGGTCAGTCCTGTATTAGGCTTGTAATTTTGTTCCTTAAATGATAGCGACGTGAGTGTTATGCATGATGATGAAGTTTTAGCAGGATAGATGAATGAAGGTCGTGAGTTGACAGTGTGGTAAAATGTTGGTATCCTCGTTGGATTGTCTTGTCGACATAGACATGAGGGAAGGTCCCTCGATCTATTTACCATCTTTGTATTTACAATATTCCTTTCGTCAGGTCGCCAATTCCAGCAGCATGGATTATAGATGTTATTGAGACACGAGTAACATAATAATGATTTCAACAGCAGAAATTAGAGATGAAATGTATGTTTATTTTTGATGTAGCACAAACAATGTTTGTTAACTTATATGGTTGAAGTTACAGATAAAAAGAGCTTACAAAAGGGAATGTGCCATTGCGTCGGAAAGCCGGCGACGCTAGGGTGCAAAATCTCACCGTTACATTATGCGTGTTGCTGGTTCGAAGTTCCCGGTACAAGAGGTAGATTCTTCAAATCTTCGCGGGGAATTTCTTCCTCGGGGCGCGTAGGGATACATCCTCTTCTACTGGCGCCGATTGGCTGAACTGAGCCAAATCACGCACAGAGAATGTATGTGAGCCCGCGGAATGTAGGTCACTACAATACCCCCGAGCAGATTTTTAGCCGAAAATCGTAAACGAAGAAGCTAAGGACCCACAAGGAAGTCGATACAGATTATTGAATCAGCAAGAACAAATACTGAAAGAGCACATCAGTTTAAAAAAATAATTGGGCAGAAGGCTGCATGCAAGAAAAAAAATGAGGCGCCATGGGCCGTGTTGAGCCGCTGTGTTAAATGACCAGCTGTTTTGTTGTTTATACGTGACCAGTAAAGGTCTAACAAAAACGGATAAAGTCTGACATGGGCGAAGTTGCTATTCTTGCATTTAATGTTAATGGTAAGTGCTGTACCAGTAGCTGTGGACGAAGCTATTATGGTAGTTTACCAGTGCTGGCAAGAAGATGATGGGTAGGCGAGAAAATGTTGGCCTCCCAGATGTATTGCCGAATGTGTTAGGGAGCCAGGAAAAAATGGCTGGTTGCTTTGAAAAGAAAAAAAGCAAGTTTAATCTGTAGGTGGGTTGCAGTGTAAATTCCATAATTCGGGCGAATCCACAGAAGTGGCCGAAATGCTGACAAGTCCAGTTCTATCTGCTGTTTTCCCAGCGAGTCGGGCAAAAACAGTAAGACGAAGGCCGTCATGGACGATCAGTGTGCAACGAGATGCAAAACTGTGTGAGCTCAGCTGCAATTAGTATTCTCGTGTTGCGGTGCCTGTTTGAATCCAGTGGTTTAAGCTCAATGAGCTGCTAGCATGTGACAGCATCTCAACCAGGTGAAAAGGGACTCGCAGAATATTACGTTTGAAGAACATATACCAAGAACAACATGTTGATGTGTGACAAAAAAAATGTGTGCATATGCAGGCATGTAAAACAGCAAAGAATGTGAATGAACAAAAACCATGAGCAAGCAAATAGCAAAAGAGCACAAAACAAGTAAATGCATTCTACAAAGAAATATGTGAATGTAACAAACTGATAATTCAAAGTCAATCTAAGGGAGCAGAGAAATTGCTCAATAAGTTCAAAGTTTTTCAAAGTCAAATAGTTCACACATCACCAGTGTACAGACTTTCTGACACTAGTTCTATCTGAAAACTGAAAAAGAAGTTTGTTAATGCCGTTAGGGGTTAGATGTATGGTGTTTTTGAGAGTTTTCGTGGCCATTTTACCGTCCTGCCACCTTGTGTGACATAAGGTTGTGTTGCTTGTTGATAAAGCAAAGTCAATGAATCTTCTGTAGAGTAGCAGTCACCAACATGGCAGCCACGTCTGACGCCACAATGGTGAGAAAACTACTGTCTCAATTTCTCGAGTCCCTGTGGTAACGAGACAGAAGGTATGGTGGTTGCGTCGGTAAAGTTACAAGCCGTTTTGAAATTTCCGATGTGTGGTGGTTTGCGTCGGTAAGGCTATGAAGCTGCCATCTCACTACTCCCTGTCGTTGGTCAGTGGTTAAACAATGCTGTCGCTGCTGCTGCTGCTGTCGTTGTTGTTGTTGATTGTAGACAGGACTTGTCGGTAGCCATCTTGAAATTTCCTCGTGGCGAAAAGTTTTTGAAATACTGCTAATTTTTCAAAAAAAAACTTTGAAAGGAACATATTGTATTTTCGCAAGTTGCGAAAAAGGCCGGCAACGCGGCAATAAAAGTTCAACTGTATAAAAAAGGGCTGCGTTAAATTCTTACGTCGGTCACCACTTTAGCAGGATAGATGAATGAAGGTCGTGAGTTGACAGTGTGGTAAAATGATGGTATCCTCGTTGGATTGTCTTGTCGACATAGACATGAGGGAAAGTCCCTCGATCTATTTACCATCTTTGTATTTACAATATTCCTTTCGTCAGGTCGCCAATTCCAGCAGCATGGATTATAGATGTTATTGAGACACGAGTAACATAATAATGATTTCAACAGCAGAAATTAGAGATGAAATGTATGTTTATTTTTGATGTAGCACAAACAATGTTTGTTAACTTATATGGTTGAAGTTACAGATAAAAAGAGCTTACAAAAGGGAATGTGCCATTGCGTCGGAAAGCCGGCGACGCTAGGGTGCAAAATCTCACCGCTACATTATGCGTGTTACTGGTTCGAAGTTCCCGGTACAAGAGGTAGATTCTTCAAATCTTCGCGGGGAATTTCTTCCTCGGGGCGCGTAGGGATACATCCTCTTCTACTGGCGCCGATTGGCTGAACTGAGCCAAATCACGCACAGAGAATGTATGTGAGCCCGCGGAATGTAGGTCACTACAAAGTATTTTAGTTCCTTAGACGCGTGTTTATGCTGTTAGTGTTCTATAGCTGTATGTTTAAATTAGACAGATTTTTGTTTACTTGTTGGTATGTACTTCATATCTGAGGTTGTCGTGTTTACATTTCCTGTTTAAATTTTCTGTAAGTTTATGAATGGAAGAATGGAGATAATGACAACACTTCCGGTTTTCGTTGTTGTGCTTTCTTGTGATTGGGATTTTGTTTAAGTGAGATGTTGATATTTTTTGTTGTTTGTTTATAAGTCCATAAAGTATATTGTTGGCTTGTATTTTACATTCCGAAGTATTTTGTTTCTCATTTCATACTGAACCATCACGTTCACATTTTTATCAAGTTTTATGGTTAGTCAACTGGATTTTTTCATGTGTGTTCGGTTGCTATGGTTTTCTGGGAATAAAATTGATCATCCATCCAGTGTTCTAGACACGACCATCCAGTCTTTCCTTCTGGTATATTATATCCAGAATAAAATTACCCTGTGTATACAATTTTTTTTTAATTTGGGGTATATTTGGCTGTTATTTCTAGCAAGTCGATTGACGACATAGAGGCTTCTTGTATCTCCGACCAACACTTTGATGTAGATAGTCAGATTGGACCAAGAAAATAATGTTTCCTTTAGTCTTTTCGTTACTGATACAATCTGTTGGCTGCAACTCCTGGCAGAAGGTGGAATTTGAATGCAGAGCACACAGGACCGGATCAGATACCACAAAAATTCGTCTCTTTAACAATTCCGCTAATCCACCACACCTGGATTGATACTATATTTATCCACCCCAAAATGATATAAGGCAAAGTTGACATGGGTGAGATCTAAACTCAGTGTGCAATGATCAGAGGAATTTAGTCCGATGCCCTAACCACTCTGCCAATTATAGATTACAGGTTTCTGATTTAGGCACAAGGCCAACAATATTTGGGGAATGGAAAGTCAATTAAATTGACCCCCAGTGCATTACTGGTGCTTTATTTTATCAACCCTGAAAGGATGAAAGGCAAAGTAGATCTTGGCAGGAATTGAACTCACAACGTAAAGAGCCGGAATAAATGCCGCAAAGCATTTTCTCCAACTCTCTAATGATTCTGCCAAATCACCTCGATGTAATTATAGCTATAAAATAAATAGCAATAGTGGAAAATGTTATAAATCTCAATAAGTCTAACAGCACTGGGTGTTATATATTTATGCAAACTTCATATATATATAGAAAAGCATTCTAAAATGCCTTTCTATATATATAACATGTTGTATTTCTGCTCTGTAGTATATCTAATATTTTACATTGAGCTACTTATCTTACTGGTAATCGGGTAATATACAATATTACCTTTATCTTATTTATATTTCTATATATAAGTATAAATAACTATTACTATTTCTATATATATATATATGGAGTTTGCATAAAGATATTCTCTGATTGATCAAGACACGACCTCACTGTTTATATTCTATGAAAAAGTTTTCAAATGTTTTCTATTGGCTGCTGCTTGCATTTCTTTGATCCTCTTTGACAAATTTTAGTTCTTAGAGAAAGATTGGAATTTTCTATATAAACAAACATGCCAATATTTATTTCTATGCATTGAAGACATTTATTTGGTTCAAAATTGAATCGATATTCTTGATATCAATTTGTACATATTTGGTAAGGAAGAAAGGGATTCTTTCTGTGAATCAAAATAGGATGTTGTTCAAATGCTCCATAATATTCAATAAGTGTATAGCTAATCCTCGTTGTACTTCTAGAACATGTTTAAAGTATTGAATATTTGAAAAATGACAGATTGAAATGGAAGGAAAACTGATAAGAAATACTCTGCAGAAAAAATAACTCTATTAAGCGCCAGGACTATACTGGAAGTCTGTGAATTGGGAGAGTCGTTAGAAAGTCGGACAGAATGCTTTCTAGTATTCGTTCCGGTTCTCTGTGCTCTCTAAGTTCGAATTCCGCTGAGATCAACTTTGCCTTTCATCCTTTCGAGGTCGATAAATCTATACCAATCCAGTACTGGGGTCGGTTCGTCCCCCTCACTCTCTTTTCTTCTCTACCCCCCCCCCCTCTCCCTCTCTGGAAGAAATCGGCTTCGCCAGGTCTAAAAGTGCCGTATGTTTCGAAGGTGACCCTACGATTACATCTAGAGTTTCAAATTCTTTTCAACAGTTCAATAAATACACTGAAACGGAAAAACATCGGTTTTTATATTGATCTCTGGTGTTTTCCATAACCTCTTACTTTCAGTAATTGAAAAGGAAGTTCGATTCTTGTTGGTAGGTTTGTTTTTTCTGTCACTCATTCACCTAAGTAATCAATCAAAGCTTGCATAATATCCAATTTGTATATTTCTTTAAAACCACCACCCCACCCAGCCTATAGAGTACACTCTATGACAAACATCCGGCCAGATCTCCGCTAATCCACCACCAAGTTATCTGACGATAACTTCTTTACATCCTCAAATGAACTACCTTTTGACTAATCCATTAAAAAATTGTGCTTCTCAGAAGAAAATTGTTGGTAACTTATCAGTTTCCCTTCCTGCTATTAATTGATTTTTGTTTTTTTTTGTTTCTTCTCATTATATCACTCGATACAATTATATGGTACTTAACTTGCATCCTATAATAAACCGCTTTCCACTAAGCCATTTCTTCTCCTGGTTTTCCACTATAGTTCTGATATATGAATCTAGTTACATATCACACAGCATTTCATTCTTTCAATCTTTCTTATTTCACTAACATTACTGACATGATCAACATCATTGCTGTTGTCTTTTAACATCTTTTTTTATATAACTAATTTATTAATTTTAATGATAGTTTTATTATTACCCATACATTTACGATAGAAGGGTATTTAGTTACATCTCTTTATATTCTGAGTTCAAATTCCGCTAGAATTAAAGTTGTCTTTCACCTCTCTCTCTCTCTCTCTATATATATATATATATATATATATATGAAAAAAAGGAAAAGAATGACTTCACTTGTAGTTCTAAATAATTTGATTTAATTTTATATTATAATATAAAATTAAATCAAATCATTTAGAAAGTCGGACAGAATGAGGATACAAGTGAAGTCATTCTTTTCCTTTTTTCAAATATACCTAACTGTACCAAGGATCTCACATATTTTCCAATATATATATATATCTTTCCCTTTCTTTTCCCCCTTACTCTTCCTCTCTCTCTCTCTCTCTCTCTCTCTCTCTCTCTCTCTCTAATAAAATACCACTTAATTGTTGGGTCGATTTAATCAACTACACCTTTTCCTAAAATATTTGGCCTTGTACCTATGTTAAAAATAATTGTTTTCCTTGCATCACATGAACAGGTTGTGTAATATTTCTGTCTTTTAAGTTCTTATTTTCACTAGTTACTCTTCCAAATCAATGACGAAAGGAAATTTACTAGAATCTATGTTAGAGTATTTTATTTTTTCATCTTATTTTGACATAGACCACAAATTCTGGATACACAAATCATTCGATCAAAACAACCTCGTAACTTGACTGACTGGTATATATCTATATTTATGCGACCGCAACAAGATGAAAGCAAGACATTTTGTCCGGCTCTCCATCACTTCCGAAATAGATGGTGTTTTAATTTGTTTTATATAGCATTTGGTAAACATTAACGCTGATGGTTTCATGTTTCTAACGAGTAAATCGTTGGTTCTAGCAGCAAGTGTGACAAGAGTAGCAAGAGATTATCTATATGTAATTACTTCTACTTTAAGCAAAAGGCCAGCAATTTGAAGGGGAGGGGAAAGTCGATTAATTCAACCCCAGTGCTTTACTGGTACTTTATTTTATCTAACCTCGGCTAACCTCGGCGGGATTTGAACTCAGACCGTAAAGAGCCATAACTCTCTGCCACGAAACATGATGTCCGGTGGTTGTAGAACTTATCATACGAATGATTTTCTTTGAAAGCAGCGATTTTACAGTTTCTAGCAGCTGTTTATATCAATCTCTTGATTATATATATCCGAAAAAGATACACCACGCACATACACACACATACACATACATACAAACATGTGTGTGTGCGTGTGTGCACATGTATGTGTGTCCGTATATGTGTGCACATGTTTGTGTGTAGACTTTTCTATGCTGACGAGGTCAAACAGAACGAAACATATGTCCAGATTTGTGCTTTCACTGAAAATTTTAAAATTTTCTCTGGAGAGACGAAATTACAAAATTATTTCGAAATAAAACTAAATTTCGGTTCACACCACCACAAAAGAAACCTATTTAAGTTAATGCTACTCCAGAAATGCTTTGCTTATGATGTCCTAATAAGGATGGTACATTTCCGAAATTGTCTCCCGTACTTGTGAAAATAATCTAAATGCTATTAGTTGTTTACTAATACTGTTTTTTCGTCATCGCAGAATTATTTCTAGTTTTAATACTAACTACATTAAATATGTTACGACAAAGTTAACTAGCCAATTGCAACTGGCATTGAGTTTTATACTCACAAAATACATTGTTCTTCAGCAATTAGCATAATGTTCATGAAAGACAGGAATAAAAGAAAAAAATGCATTAATAAATCCACGTTTTAATTCCAGTTGTAGCCAACGGTTAAGATATGTCTTCCACACTCTTCCTTCTGTCCATTCATAATTACATACTCTTGTCACATCCTACCACACACATGTTCACACACATGTTCTCTCTCTCTCTCTCTCTCTCTCTCTCTCTCTCTCTCTCTCTCTCTCTCTCTCTCTCTCATATGAAAGCAAGCTTCATTCTTCCTTAACTTTTCGTACCCCGGAGATATCCTCACACCAGGCATGTACTACCTTCTATGAACAAAGACCTCGAAGTTAAGCTTGCCTTTATCAGCAGCAACAATACACAATCTTTACACATGTCAAACTTTACATTTACCCTAAGTTTCTTCGTGCCTACATCAAATATAACATTGCCAAATCTGCACCCCAAAAGATTAGTCGTCCGCTTCACAGCCAGTTCTTTAGCTCTGATTAGTTCTGACATGATAAATCTCAAGTAAAATTCGCGTTAGTGTACTCGTTCACATATCTGACATATTGCTGCTTGCTACACGTCCTAGACTCCCATCCAAAATATAACCATTCAACTAACTGGCAAACATTCACTCCCCAACACGCCACAGCAACCCACCTTTCAAGTACTCTCTTTCTTCTCACTTACCTTTCTAATACAGCTAAAACGGCCTATGTTTTGTTGAAGTAGATAACTGCATGCCACCTTATTCCAAGCTCACCCGGTGCAACAGACTCTCTCTGGCCGTCCTTGTTGTGTCTATAAATATCCCTAAATAAACCTTTTACTTGATGCTTTTTCTCAATAACTGAAATCTTCTGGAATTCTCTGAGACATACAAAAGCTCGAACTGAAAAACAACTAAATCAATCCCACCAGTCTGGGAAGATCAGTAAAGGCCATAGCTACTAATGCTCTCATCCAATGACTAATTGATATATTTGTCAAAGAAATGAGAAATAAATCATTCTGAAAAGACAGTGATAGTGTTCCTTAATCTCAATAACTATCAGCAGACCTGCCAACCTCTGAAAACCCAAACAGGAAGTACCATGAAAAAAGTGCCCCAAAACGAGAAGAAATGAGGCAAAATGGGATAGATTTTACATAATGAAAGCTATATCCATTTTCACAAGGGAAAACATCTCTCACCTACCCCAAAGTGGGTGGGAGATCTCCTCGTCGGATGGGAAGAGTTGACAGGATTAAAGAATGTAGATGATATTAGTTCCCTCATGACGAATGATCTAGTAGATGAATATCTTGAACATTTCGCCTTTGCGACAATCAGTAAAGCAATTTATTCTGCACTACCGTTAAACTCTTCCATACAAACAATCAAAAGAGAATGTTAATTATACAACAGATACTTAGTAATACTGATAGAAATAGCTAATATTGATGTTACTCAGCTTTGGATATCTAAACAAGAAAAACTAGTATAACCAATATATATCGACTGATGAATTTAAAAAATACAAATGCATAGATTTTGGTGAATGGAGTTGTAACAACCAATAACATGAAAGTAAAAATGAATCAGACAATGGTGAAAAGATGAGAATAGAGAGCAGAGATCAGTAAATGTAGAATAGAGAGTAAAGAGCAGGTTGAGTAAAGTGCAAATTACTGAGAACAGATAATGTAAATAATCTAGTTGGGAGCAGTATTTCACTTTTATACTTTTCTTATATTAAACAGAGCAATGAGTCAGCACTTACAATTTGCCTATGCAATGAAAATAGTAATTGTATTGACTTTGTGTTTATATATATATATATGTTCCGTTCCATTTTTCACTATACTGTATATATATATTGTTTTCTATTATATTTTTGTATTATACATCAACGCAAGCTGCTGTTAAAGATCCATCCTCCTATGTTCTGAAATATAAAGTGTTTATCTTGTGAATTCTTTGCTTAAGACCAATGGTAATCAATAAACTGAACGAAGAAAAAATTAGAAATAGAAAAGGAAAAGAGAAGATATTTACATGTTTTTTACTTCTTAAGAAAATGTCATTTATTTCAAGCGTGTTCATCTGTTCGAGGTTGCCGTCTATATTCAGTCAATTTGTTCATAATTAATATTCGGTAACTGATGACCATGATGATGATGATGATGATGATGATGATGATGATGATGATGATGATGATGGTGATGGTGATGATGAAGAGTGGGGGGGGGGGTAGAGAATGAGAAGCAGGAAGATTAATAAGAAGAATAGCAAGGGCATGAGCATGATGCTGGTCATGATGATGATGATGAAGATGATGATGAGGATCGTTAGTACGATGAAGATGATGTCACAACTATGTCCCAGTAGGAAACAAAATGTAGGTCACCCTGAATGACAAAAGAGAAATATAGTACTCTACTATGTGTCTTGCTACTAAATATGTACAAGAACTATCATACAAGAACTGGACAAGAACTATCATACAAATATGTGTGTATTCCCGCCTGTATATATTAGTTCCTGCGTTGTTGTTACGGTTAATATTGTAATTGTTGTTTAGGACTATACCCAGCTAAGTTCTATGAACAAAGGCATTCCAGTCACGATTGTCGCATATATTTTTTATTGTTGAACGGCAGAAAGAATATCTATTTTTGTAACAATAGTATGGTAATGTGAAGGCACATGGCTTAGTGGTTAGATCATTGGGCTTGCAATCGAAAGGTTGTAAGTTCAATTCTTGGACCGGGTGATGTGTTGTTTCCTTGAGCAAGACACTTTATTTCACGTTGCTCCAGTTTACTCAGTTTACTGTAGAAATGAGATGATAGGACTGGGGGTCTCTATCATTAGATCACCCAAGACACCTCCAACGAGATATACCTTGGAGGCCAGCTAAACTTGCATAGGTGTGAGCTGTCACACACACAGTATGGTAATGCTAGTTACATTGGGGGGAAATTGAATAGTTCTGGCTTAATCATTAGGTCTACTCGATTAGGATTGAGCTGGGGTTGGAGCCAAACAACAACTAGAATGACAACAACACATACACACAAATAGACGCACATATGCACGTTTGCAGTTGTATGATGACAATCTATGATTATCTATTGTGTTCTATTTTAAGCGAAGACTTCGCTATTATTGCCAAAGCAAACATGGAAGAATTGCTAAGTAATATATACCAGATTGTAGATTGGCTGGCTTAGAAAAACAGAATTGAAAAAGTAGAATTGTTTAAAGAAGCAGATATGAAGGAGAACTTCTTATTACGAAGTCGGCAGCTGGTCTGCCAGAACACTTTATTTGCTAATCTGAAGTCGGATTCCAGTTTAACCCTAAAATCCTCCCATGTCTTAACTTTGGATGCTTTTACTGTCGCATGTGTGATTCTTTGTGCCTGCTTTCCAAGCCAAGCTTTGTAGGCTCCCTTCTTTGTCCAAATGGCATCTTTGACCACTTTATTGAATCAAGAGGTTTTCCTGTCACTCGACTCCACACCACACCGCTTTCACCCACAGTATTTAACAGCTGTAGCAGAACCTGTCGAGCTAAATAGTCTCCACTCCATTTCAACGTCCTCAGTTTGATCCAGAAGTTCTCTGAATTTGAATGCAATAGTATCCGCTGACCTGTTCCTGACTTCCGTATCCTCCAACGCTTCCTAGTTTATCCTGTAGGTTGAGCTGGATCTGCCAGTTTTGTGGGCTTCTTGTGATTTAGGTAGTCTCAAGTTGCAGATAACTAGATGGTGATCAGTTGAGAACTAAGCCTCTCTCTTAACACGAACATCCACCACGGAATCGAAGAGCTGAGAGACAATAACAAAATCAATTATCGATCTCTGTCCTTGATTCCCCTTAATCCAAGTATATTAATGAATGTCCCTGTGCCGGAAGAAGAAGTTCATAATAGAAAACCCATTACTAGAACAGGATTCTAATATGGCCTCTCCATTCGTATTTAGAACTACCGTTCCTTCCAATCACTCCTTTCCATGTCAGATGGTCAGTGCCAACTGTGCATTGAAGTCTCCCATGAGGATATATGTCACAGTCTTAACTACATCTAACGCTTCAGGAGTATAGGATCGATGGATAAATTCTTGTTTCTCTGGTGTCTCTATACAAATGCTCTAATATTTGTGTTCGGATAAATGGTACCAAGTCGAAACTATTCAATGTAGGATTGCTATGCGCATCTGGGCTGGAAGTGATATCATGACTGGCGGATTTGGAATAAGTCGGCCAGAATTTGACAGACGAGATAGTATTTCTTAACTTGTAAGAATGTGATCTCCGATATGCTCATGATAGGCTTGCTGTCATGTGCTGCTCGGCTTCAATGAAGATCAGTGCTACGAAAACTAAAACACTCGTCCTCTCAAGGAAGCCTGCGCAATGCACTCTATATGTGAGAGGAGTTCCACTTAAGCAGGTGGAGACGTTCAAGTATCTCGGGGCAGTTTTGGAAGGCAGGAGGCTGAATTAAGTGCAAGAATTGCAGGTGCAGTTATGCACCAGCTTCAGCTTTCGGTAATCAGAAGAAGGGAAGTAGGTGTAAAAGCCTAACTCGCTATCTTCAGTTCAGTATCTGTGCCAACTCTTGCCTAAGGTCATGAATCTTAGGTAATGACCAAAAGAATACGATCGCGAATCCATGCGGCTGAAATAGGGCTTCTCCGAACGGTCTTTGGAGTAACGTTACTTGATGAAGTGTGTAGCTCGGAGATCAGGAGTTCGCTCCAGAGAGAGCTGCTACTTCTCGGAAAAGCAGCGGCTCTACTTGGAGTGACTCTCTGATCTCCGAGCTACGCACTCTATCGAAGAACCCCATTTCTGGCGCTTGCAGTTGTTCATAAATATTCTCTTTCTCGTCGATTTTTTTAAATGAATGTTCATGTACAAGGAAGTGCCCTTGATAACTAAACACAACGGTTTTCTTTCCTTAACAACTCTATCACGCTTGTTGTGTTTGTATTTGAATTAAGCTTTTATGATGATCTACTCAATCAGGACCGATCTGAGATTAAACAAGAACAACCACAACAAAAATATTTTATATATCTATTTCAGAGTAGTCTTTTATTCGGATGTTTTAGTAACATCATTCCACATTGAAAGGTAATACCTTAATGACTTTTTAAGGCAACTACTATTGACATGTATAATATAGTCCACAGAAATCTGACAATATTGAAGCTTTAAGCGTTTCACTGTCTCTTGATATTTATTTTGTATGTAACTCCTACTCTTGGTTAACGAAAACAACCATCAAAATATAACGTGATATAACGGTCACTATTCCAAGATAAGCTAAACTTCCTGTCTACAAGGTTAAGAAAAATGTTCATGAATGACTATTCTTGGGTATCCAGAGCATTTCTTTCCTATTTTTGTTTTTAAGGTATGCTAGTATGACTGTTCTGGGGTCGCATGGAACGTCATCGAGAAATGAATACTTCTTAATTACTTCATTCCCGATTGATAAGATGTTTTGTTTCTGTTCGATTTTTGTTGTTGTTTCAGCACTTTGTTGATGTATTTATTTTTTGTCTGATAAATACCATACAGCAAAATGTCTGATCAAATCTTGACGTCTTTTTCTTCTGTGAACAAGCTTGTGAACAAGCTTCTGTGAACAAGCTTCCATAGAAGCTTCCAGTTAATATCAGAATCTTGCGGGCTATCAGGCAGATATCCTTTATTGTCCAGTCAAGTATCCCAAACATTGATATCAATATTGGTAATGCTAGTGAATTGTGAGATAATGTTTTATTGTAATAGGAAAGCCCTACAACCATATTTGTTAGTCTAATATAATATTATTGTATCATTTTGTCTGCAATACCTATATATAATAATTTTTTTTCAATAACGAAGTATTTATAGTATTCGTGCAGAACAGAGGAGATTAAAAGACTATTGATGTAGACATTTGGGTTTTGGAAAGCAGCTTTTTCCGCGATCGACAATTAAATAGAGACTTTTCATTTTGGCTAAATTCCATCTTTATATCGGTTGAAAATGTTATTAAATCCAGTTGTTTCTCAGCATTGAAAATATTTCCAGCCTATTTAGATTGCCCCCAAATATATTGGAGGTTATGTTATTGTTTTCTTGTTGATGTAGACCATCACACATAATCACTAGATTTTTGTACAGAAGATGGCAGTGGGTTTAGTGCCAAAATTAACAGAAGCACAGACATACTGTTTCCTTTAAAAAGATGCATCTTGTTCAGACCTTATCTTAGACCAGTCATGGACAACCTGCGGCCCACGAAGCTTTCTGAATGGTTCGCCTACGTCACCTAAGTGAAATCTTTCTGATTTTTTTACACCAACTTTTCAGTCGTAATTTATCTTTCTATCATTTTTACGATCGAGGCAAACAACGTGTATTAATTGTGAAGAAACAAATCAAAACAACCTGAGTTACTGCCCTTCTTTTTAATGTGGGCACGAATGTAAATTAGCGCTTGCGGCCCGCCTGATGATGAGCCATATCTCATGCGGCCCACTTCTCGAAAAAGGTTGCCCATGCCTGTCTTAGACGAAAATAGATCTTCCTAAGGAAAGATTCAGTTTACGAAAACATTTATATCTCCTCCAATATACATCTTGTAGGATAGAGAGAGACTTGTAATTAATGCTGGTTTGTTGACGTTCTTATATTTTCGATAACGAAGCTTTTGGGTTTGTTTTTTACTCAACATTTTCAGTTTATGTTTTGAAGCAAGAGTTATGAGTGTAGAATCTCCATACATGTAGTTGATGTGCTCTAAACTTGTTATTGACAGCATACTTTGTAGTGGTATCAGGTTGTTCATGTTTACTTCTATCTCTGTTATACACCTGGGAAGCTTGCTTTGACATTATTTCATTTCAGTGACAGCATCTGTATATAAGCAAGTATAAATATATATTGCCCAATACGTGTTATGAGATAGTCCCATGTAGTTTCTAGCGATATTGTCAATAACTATTAATTTATAGTGGTTGCATTTTTTCTTTCTTCTTGCGTATGAGTTGGTCTCAGGTTAATGTCGTTCGCTTGTTCATGATCAGAGATCAGTCATCATTTTTCTAGCACCCACTACGGGGAGTTGACAAACTTGAACTTCAATCAAAACTGGTGAAAATTGATAACAGAAAAATTGGAAAACTTATTTCAAACAGCATTTTTTAATAGTTTTTTTAAGATGTATATATTCTACAGTCATCTCTGTCAGATCAGTTTCATGCAGAGATATGTACGAGTTCATATATATTATGTACGTGACACTCGGTAGAACTAGAAATAAACATAATTGAAAAATACACGTACAAAATAAATACAGCTAAGAAAATGTATATTAATAACTCATTTTTTTTCCAATGTAAAGGGACATTTCAACTTTAATCCATTGTTTTCCTGAAGAGATTTTTTTAGAATGAATCGATGCATAATCTTTATGATTATCGCATCATTAATATAATTAATTAATCATTTAATTATTAATTAATTATAAATTTATCTTCATGAATTGAAACGATCGTAAAAACAGATGTTTTAAATTGAGTGAAGCCTTTGGTTATTTTTCTTTAAATAATATTTTATGCTCTGTAGTACTGCAAATCTTCAATTGTTCAGATCTTACTCCATGGATTTTAACCTTAGATTTGTTTGATTTGTATGATTACTTATGATATTAAAACATTGAGCTTATATTCATCTTGATAAATATAACTTAAATGCATATCTCCATTTATAAAAAATGTTTTGTGTACATACACACATACATACGTACGTACGTGCGTATGTATGTATGTATGTAGGCAGAATTCTAGGAGAAGGAAAACTCTGATATAACACCTGCAACCCTGATGGTATCCAATGATGTTGACTTGTTCTTCTTTTTGGTAAATATCATCTTGGTTAAGAGAGTGGGACTGGCTTTGTGCAGTGCCTTTGCTCACTATAAAAGCTTCACGGCACAGGCATTGCTTTATATCTGGAGATCTCTCTGCACTTGTCATCACATGGTACCATGGGCCCAGCACTATGTGTCAATAATTGTCACAAGTGTAGTGTCTGTACCAGAGTTTTCAAGTCGCTGGCTGGACTAAAAAGTCACACTCGTTCAGCGCATCGGTAGGGGTTCTCCTACACGGATATAAAGTAGTGGCCGTACTCGAAAACGAGTTGGCAGCCACCATGTATGTATGTATGTATGTATGTATGTATGTATGTATGTATGTCAAAAAGCAAAGGAGCTCTTAAGAGTCAATGGCCATCCAAAATCATCGGGAGAGATGACCCCTTAGCCTTTGTCAAGGCAGAATTCTAGGAGAAGGAAAACTCTGATATAACACCTGCAACCCTGATGGTATCCAATGATGTTGACTTGTTCTTCTTTTTGGTAAATATCATCTTGGTTAAGAGAGTGGGACTGGCTTTGTGCAGTGCCTTTGCTCATTATAAAAGCTTCACGGCACAGGCATTGCTTTATATCTGGAGATCTCTCTGCACTTGTCATCACATGGTACCATGGGCCCAGCACTATGTGTCAATAATTGTCACAAGTGTAGTGTCTGTACCAGAGTTTTCAAGTCGCTGGCTGGACTAAAAAGTCACACTCGTTCAGCACATCGGTAGGGGTTCTCCTACACGGATATAAAGTAGTGGCCGTACTCGAAAACGAGTTGGCAGCCACCATGTATGTATGTATGTATGTATGTATGTATGTATGTATGTCAAAAAGCAAAGGAGCTCTTAAGAGTCAATGGCCATCCAAAATCATCGGGAGAGATGACCCCTTAGCCTTTGTCAAGGCAGAATTCTAGGAGAAGGAAAACTCTGATATAACACCTGCAACTCTGATGGTATCCAATGATGTTGACTTGTTCTTCTTTTTGGTAAATATCGTCTTGGTTAAGAGAGTGGGACTGGCTTTGTGCAGTGCCTTTGCTCACTATAAAAGCTTCACGGCACAGGCATTGCTTTATATCTGGAGATCTCTCTGCACTTGTCGTCACATGGTACCATGGGCCCAGCACTATGTGTCAATATTTGTCACAAGTGTAGTGTTTGTACCAGAGTTTTCAAGTCGCTGGCTGGAGTAAAAAGTCACACACGTTCAGCGCATCGGTAGGGGTACTCGAAAACGAGTTGGCAGCCACCATGTATGTATGTATGTATCTATCTATCCATTATCTATCTATCTATCTATCTATCTATGTAGATAAATATAGGCCAGAAACGTATCACTTTTAATATGTATGTAATTCGTTTTAAGAGAAGCCTTAGTGAACCGAGATTGTACTAGAAGACTTAATGATTAGATTTTCAGTTAGAGTCGTTGTGATTATTTGTTCTATTGAAATATTTATCTCATCGTGTGGCATATCTTGTTCACACATTAACTTTTCTCTTATTCTAGTCATCGAAGTCTTTCAATTCACTATATTACAGATGTGAGCTTTTCAAATTTCCTCTCTTGTCTACGTGTGTCTTTCTTAGTCTTTCTCTTGTTTGTCTCTTGTAGTAATAAAGAATTCCTATAGATTCAGCCGTGATATTGTATCATTGTCTTTGTGTCTTTGCAATCTCTCAGTTTGTCTCTTGTAGTAATAAGGAATTACTATGAATGTAATTGTTCATATCATATTATTGTAATTATTGTAATTAACACAGGGAAGGTGGAGTGGTTAAGAAGTTCGCTTTGCAATGCTGAGGTCCCAGATTCAATTCCACTGCATGACATCTTGGGCAAGGGTCTTTACCCTAGCCTTGGATCGATAAAATACCGTACCAGTTAAGTACTGGTGTCGATTTAATCGACTAACCTGGCCTGTCACTAAGAATGGGGGCGCTGGATGGCAATGCCCTTTCCCCATCCCTTACTTTTCAATGGTACACACTTAGATTTAGAAATATTTACGGTGATATGCCTAATACGAAACAGCCTTAGAATTATTGCGATTTAGATTGCCTGCCCAGAATGTTCTGATGCCCCTCAGAGCTCCAAAGCCTTACTACCTACCCCTATCAAAGTTCTGTGACCTTGCAAAAATGATCGTTATTATTACATATTGATATAGTTGTTTGGCAATCCTGCCACTCTCCCAGGCATTGCATATCCATAACTATAGAAACCACTGTGTTGCTCTCTTTTTAATTCTTTTGTAATTTAATTGTGATTTGGATGTATGGTTTGTTTGTTTTTTATGAAGCGACAGACACCTAGTCTTCATTAAGACATCGCTCTAGGAGAAGGTCACTCTGATATAAAACCTGTGACTTCGTTTGTATCCAATGATGTAGTCCAGTTCTTCTTTTTGGGTAAATGTATTCGATGTTCAGAGAGTGGGATTGGTCCCGTACAAAGCCTTTCCTCACTTAAAAAAGCTTCATATGTGACATTTTTTGCGAAGCATGGTATTGCTGGCCATAGGCAAGTCCCTAGCAGGACTAAAAAGCCACGTCCATGATGCTCATGCTTAAGTATCAAGCAATGGCATTACTAGAAATCGAGTTGCTGCCATCATGTATGTATGTATGTATGTATGTATGTATGTATGTATGTATGTATGTATGTATGTATGTATGAGGGAGCTTATAGATAGGACAACACACGCTGTCTTTTCGTGGGGTAAGTTTTTAATTAATTTTTGTATTCTGAAACATCAAAATACAACAATTTGTTGGTCACTGGACTCGGGAATGTCACGACAGAAGTTTGTGGAAGTTACACAAATATTTTAGTATATTTTAGCAGAGCAATCCTTATTTATATTTTACATTTTACATTTACTTACATCTCAATATAACATGGCTAAAATTCAAATTTTGCAAAGAGAAGAAAACGGTCAAATGAACTAGATACATCGCACTGTCCCCCGCCACCACAATAACTTCTACACTCTCTCCCCACCATCACATGTCATTACCCTATCTAGACTAAAGTCATCGACCTGTTGTCAAACTCTCTACTCTCTGTTGAATGTGTATATATATATGTATGTATATGTGTGTATATACATCACTCAGTCAAACGACCAGATTTCAACTCCAATATCTACAACAACAACAACACCGGCACTAATGTTTACAGCAACAACAGCTTCAGAATGAACTGAAATGAACATTTACAACAACAACAACAGCGGCATCAAAAGATTAAAAAAAAAAAGGAAAAAGAAGGGAAAAAAAAGAAAAAAAACTCAAAATAACAAAACACACACACACACGCACACAACACAACAACAACATCAACTGCCACCACCACCACTACCGCCGCCGCCATCACCATCACCAGCGACCGGGCCTTAAGAAAATAACGTTAATAATAATTTTTCTGCTTTTGGCACGGATCCAGCGACTGGCCCAGCGCATCACTGGTACTCTCTTTTGTTGACTCCGTGGGGATGAAGGGCGGGGTTGACCTCGGCGGGATTTGAGCTGAGCGTGGAGGGCCGTGACTCTATGCTGTAAAGCAATTATAATAATACTGGACTGTAGTACGATCGGCTTCAACTATAGAAACTCTTGAATGTCAACAGTTGACATAATCTTGTAATCTTGTATCAGTAATGAAGGTAATATATATATATATATATATATATATATATATATGTGTGTGTGTGTGTGTGTGTGTGTGTGTGTGTGTGTGTGTGTGTGTGTGTGTGTGTGTGTGTGTGTGTGTGTGTGTGTGTGTGTGTGTGTGTGTGTGTGTGTGTGTGTAAGTGAGTAGAGCAGCGTGTGTGTTTGTTTGTATGTATGAGTGTTGCTGTGTGCGCGCATATGTATGCGCGTGTGTATGTCGTACGTATAAGTGTCAATAAGTGATTTTTTTTTGATTTTTTTTTTTTGCGCGGAGACAGAAATAATCGGTCTGGATGCCCGATCGCGCAGTTAAAGCACTGGGAGTGAAGAACCCCTAGCCCTTGTCAGGGCATTCTTCTAGGAGAAGGCATCTCAGGAAACTGGGTTAACTCCGACATAAAACCTGCGGCTCAGTAGTTACCGATGATGTTGATCTTTTCTTCTTTTCGAGTTATAGCTACTGTCGCTCAGAGATTGGGATTGGCTCAGTGCACAGTCTTTCCTCACTTTAAAAATATTCGTCACGCACAGGCATTGTACGAGTGCATTAATAATTATTAATAGTGTACTATTATTATTATTATTATTATTATTATTATTATTATTATTATTACTATTATTATTACTTTTTTTTTTTTTTTTTTTTTTTTCAATTCAATGATGTTCCAGAACAATATAAAAGAGATAATTGGCAATTTAGGTTCTGGAACAAAAAAGATCATTGGCAATAAGGGCAGGGGCTCCAGGTTATCACAGCCTGGGCCCGCTCGTCATCGTGCCATTGCAATAGAGCCAAACAAGGCATTTAGTCTTGGCTGCTGGAACGTACGGACGCTGCTTGACAGGGATTCCTTGGGGCGTCCTGAACGAAGGACCGCTCTTGTTGCGAAGGAGCTTCGATGTTACGATCTTGACATCGTGGCTTTATCTGAGACGAGGCTAGCTGGAGATGGTCATCTTACGGAATTTTGTGGAGAATATACATTCTTCTGGAAAGAAAGAGATGAAGGAACCAGAAGAGAGGCTGGGGTAGGATTTGCTGTTAAGACTGTGCTTGTGAACAAATTAGAAGAATTCCCAGTAGGGATTAGTGAGCGTCTTATGTCCATGAGAGTTCCGCTGGACAAGGTAAGATATGCTACCCTGGTGAGTGTGTATGCTCCAGCTATGAGTTCTGTCGATGAGGAAAAGGTGTCCTTTTACCATGTCTTGAAAGGTGTTTTAAGAAATATCCCTCAGGTAGACAAAGTCATCGTGCTTGGTGACTTTAATGCTAGAGTGGGTAGGGATTTTAACACATGGAATGTAATCGGAAGGCATGGGGTGGGAAAGTGTAACAGGAATGGTATGCTCCTGCTGCAGATGTGTGAGGAGCTGGAACTGTGTGTTACCAACACCATGTTCCAACAAAAGAACAAATTCAAGACCACATGGATGCATCCTGCATCTAAGGAATGGCATCTTTTGGACTACGTCCTAGTCAGGATGCGTGACAGACAGGATGTGCAGTGTGTTCGTGTTCTTCGTGGAGCTGAGTGCTGGACGGACCACCGCCTGGTACGCGCAAAAGTGAAACTAATCACTAAACGTAAAATCCGGGCTCCCGGTGTTGCCCTTCCCAAAAGATTGAATGCTGCTCGTCTTAAGGATAAAAATGTGAAGAGGACATTGGAAGAAGAGATGCAGGCTGCAGATCTTGGTGAGGATTGGCCGACCCTTAAAAAGTCGGTTTATGATGTAGGCAGGCGTGTTCTGGGATTGGCGCAGAGGAAACATCAGGACTGGTTTGATGAGAATGATGTACATATAGAAGACTTGTTAGCTGATAAGAGGCGTGCTCTGTCACGCTACTTGACGGCAAAACCACAGGAGAGGAATACGTTGCATGAGGAACTCAGGGATGTAAAATCACGTGTTAGGCGGAGTCTTTCTCAGATGAAGGATCAGTGGTGGAGTGAGAAGGCTGGTGAGATACAAACTGCGTCTGATTCCAATAACACAAAGCTGTTGTACAGTCTCTTGTGTGAGGTTTATGGACCGTCTTCTCCTCTGGTGACACCGCTTCGCAGCAAGGATGGCAAAGAACTTCTTCGTGACTCACAAGGAATTCTACGAAGGTGGCGAGAGCACTTTGATGATCTTTTGAATCAGCCGTCTGTCGTCAGTGAAGATTTCCTCAATCTCATTCCAGAAAGTCCTGTGAAAGTAGCTCTCGCAGAACCTCCGACGCTTGTGGAGGTTGCAGTGGCTATTTCGAAGCTGAACAGTGGAAGATCTCCAGGTATGGATGGCATACATGCTGAGCTCCTACAATATGGTGGTGAGAGACTCCTGCAACATCTTCACTCTTTGTTTGGCAGGATGTGGGCTAATGAATCCGTACCTGAGGACTGGAGAGATGCAGTAATGGTGGTCTTGTACAAGGGAAAGGGTAACAGGAACGATTGTGGGAACTACAGAGGTATATCATTGCTTTCTGTCGTACGGAAAGTTTTATGTAGGGTGCTTCTGGACCGTCTGCTGACATACATTGCAGATTGTGTTCTTCCTGAAAGTCAATCTGGTTTTCGTGCTGGACGCGGCACTACTGATATGATCTTCTCAGCTAGACAGCTCCAGGAGAAATGCATGGAACAAGGCTTGGATCTGTATCAGGTTTTTGTCGATCTGACTAAAGCTTTCGATACTGTTAACAGAGATGCATTATGGAAGGTTCTCCAGAAACTTGGTTGCCCTGATAAGTTCCTTGCTTTAGTTAGGTCTTTCCATGACGACATGAAGGCTTGGGTTAATGTCGGGGGTAACATGTCGGAGCCTATCTCAGTAAAAAATGGAGTGAAACAGGGGGATATTCCAGCACCGACCCTGTTTGCCATATACTTTGCAATGGTTTTCTGTATTGCATTCAGGAATTGCGAGCATGGTGTTTACATCCGATATCGAACCTCAGGCAGCATATTTAACATCAGGCGCTTTGCTGCGAAGACAAAAGTATTTATATCAATCATAAGAGACCTCTTGTATGCAGATGATTGCGATCTTGTAGTGCACACAGAGAGTGATATGCAGCACATTTTGAATGCATTTTCTGACGCTTGCACTGCCCTAGGTCTGACTGTCAGTCTCAAGAAAACCGTCGTCATGTACCAACCTGCCCCTGGTAAGCAGTACACTGAACCAAACATCTATGTGTATGGCAAACAACTTAGAGTGGTTGATCAGTTTGTCTACCTGGGAAGCACTGTCAATCGATACGGCAACCTTGACAGTGAAATCTCACTTAGGATTAGGAAAGCAAGTGATGCTTTCGGAAAGCTAGAAAGGCGACTCTGGGGTCGGCGAGACATATGCAGGAGGACAAAGGTAAAGGTGTACAGGGCATGTGTGCTCTCTTGTCTTCTTTATGCCTGCGAGACCTGGGTCACATATCGACACCACCATAAGCAATTGGAGCGTTTCCATCAGATGTGTCTCAGACGGATCCATGGCGTTCACTGGAGGGACCACATCAGTGATGTCGAGATTTTGGAAAGCTCTATGTATGACAGTATAGAAGCTCTTGTGTTTAAGCAACGACTCCGTTGGAGTGGTCACCTTGACAGGATGAAGGATTCTAGAATACCAAAACAACTCTTTTATGGAGAGTTGGTCAAAGGAAAACGACCGTCGCATAAACCAAAAAAGAGGTATAAGGATTCCTTGAAAGCCGCTCTGAAAGACGCTAACATCTCTGCTGATACATGGGAGAATATTGCTGCTGATCGTAATAAATAGAGAAAGACTGTATATGAGGGAAAAGTTGCCTTTGAGGCATCTCGAATCGCATACGAGAAAGTAAAGCGGGATGTGAGGAAGGTTATTGCTGTTGCACTTCCAGACGGTGAGGGTCCTCCTATGGTGCTGACATGCAGCGTATGTGCGAGACTCTGCCTAAGCAAAGCTGGACTCGAAAGTCATCTTCGCAGTCATAAAGTAAGACCAGTGGTTGACTACTAGGCTGCTGTTGGAGATGCTACTCTTCATGCTTGCCAAACATGTGGTAGAGAATGTAAATCAGCAGGAGGGCTCAAGCGACATGCAAAAGTACACAAACTCCAACCACAGCCGACTATTCCCAGTGAATGTTTTGGTTGCCGACTCTGTGCAAGACATTTTAGATCATTGGCTGGGCTAAAAAGCCACATTCGATCGCAGCGCTGTTAGTTGCTATCGTGTGTGTGTGTGTGTGTGTGTGTGTGTGTGTGTGTGTAGATATGCTTATGTGTGTGCGTGTGTGCGTGTATATATGTGTATATGTATATTATTATTGTTGTTGTCGTTATTATTATTATTGTTATTAATGTATGTGTGTGTGTGTGTGTGTATGTGTGTATGTATATGTATATATATATATATATATATATTTCTTTTTTTGTCTTCTTTTTATTTATTTATTATTATTATTTTTTTTTTCTCTCTCCTCGTGCAATGGCCATACTCGATAACGAGAGGGCAGCCATCATGTATGTATGTATGTATGTATGTATGTATGTATGTATGTATGTATGTATGTATGTATGTATGTATGTACGTACGTACGTATGTATGTATGTATGTATGTATGTATGTATGTATGTATGTATGTATGTATGTATGTATGTATGTATGTATGTATGTATGGGCGGAAGAACTCATAAGAGTCAACGGCCATCCACAAGTGTGTAAATATGTATATACACATGTTCATATGTATGTATATGCACAGGGACATAGAAAACGTCGAGCTGGGCACCCCATCGCGCGGTTAAACCACTTGGAGTGAAGGACCCCTAGCCTTTGTCAGGGCATTCTTCTAGGAGAAGGTAACTCAGGAAACTGGGATAACTCCGATATAAAACCTGCGGCTCAGTAGTTACCTATGATGTTGATCTTTTCTTCTTTTGGGGTTTAGCTACTGTCGCTCAGAGAGTGGGATTGGCTCAGTACACAGTCTTTCCTCGCTTAAAAAAATATCTTCACGCACAGGCATTGCACGACAGAATTAATTAATAATTATTAATAATGGTATATCGTGCAATGGCCATACTCGATAACGAGGGGCAGCCATCATGTATGTATGTATGTATGTATGTATGTATGTATGTATGTATGTATGTATGCATGTATGTATGTCGTCACATGGTACCATGGGCCCAGCACTGTGTCAATAATTGTCACAAGTGTAGTGTTTGTACCAGAGTTTTCAAGTCGCTGGCTGGACTAAAAAGTCACACTCGTTCAGCGCATCGGTAGAGGTTCTCCTACATGGATATAAAGTAGTGGCCGTACTCGAAAACGAGTTGGCAGCCACCATGTATCTATGTATGTATGTGAGTGTGTATCTATGTATGTGAGTGTGTATCTATGTATGTGTGTATGTATGTGCACAAAAGAATTTTTTTTATAAATGGAGATATCCATTTAAGTTATATTTATCAACATGAATATAAGCTCAGTGTTATAAAATCATCAGTAATTATGCAAGCCAAACGAATCCAAGGTTAAAATACATTTTCAATTGTTAAAATCCAGTTTAACAATTGAAGATATGCAGTACTACAGAGCATAAAATAATGTTTAAAGAAAAATAACCTAAGATTTCACTCAATTCAAAACATTTATGTTTTACGATCGTTTCAATTCATGAAGATAAATTTATAATTAATTAATAATTAAATGATTAATTAGTTATATTAATGATGCGATAATCATAAAGATTATGCATCGATTCATTCTGAAAAAATCTCTTCAAGAAAAACAATAGATTAAAGTTGAAATGTAAAAATAAAAATAAATGAATATGAATAAAAGAAACAGAGAATTCATTCATAATAGAACAAGTTAGATTACACATTAGGAAAAATGTGTTATTCAGTGGAAAACATTAGAGAGAAATGTAAATTTAAAAAAAATGGTTTGTTCACATTTTCGAATAAAGTGACTGTTGTACTTGGCTTCTACTTATTTTATGGCATAATTAAAAAATCTAATTGGCTAGAGAAAATTACTTCAAAGCGCCAATGGTATGAATTTGAATAAACAATTTACAGAATTATGTACTCAAGGTCGTAAAAAAATCTTAATTGAAATTCAGTTCCTGGTGTTGCGTTGTTTCCTTGAACAAGACTTGTTATTTCACGTTGCTCCAGTCCACTTAAGTTTAGCAGAAAGAAGGACAATGTAATATGAAGTGGATTTTGCGCTTACATCTAATATTCACGTGTTACTGAGTGTCTTATTGATAAATGCACCTGATCTCCCATTGCTTCAACTGCAGAGCTATCGATTTCGAACAATTGCCATATAAGGTGGGTCAAACATTTCAAATAATTGTTAATAAAAGGTTTATATCAGCCATCTATACCAGCGGTCGCCAACCGGTGGTCCGAGAGAAAATGTTGGTGATCCACAGAAAAATTTGGACATTATTTGCAATTTTTATGTTTTATTAATAATAAAACAATAATATTCGGTTATAATATATTTTATAACAACACTAAAAATATTTGAATAGGTGCATTTCATATTAATAAAATGGAAGTTCTCTGATCATTCAAATCCCGCCGAGGTTAACTTTGCCTTTCATCCTTACGTGGGTCGATAAAATAAAGTACCAGTAATGCACTGGGGTAATTGCTGGCCTTATTATTTTACAAATGTATTTATCTTTTTTTTTTAATTCATATTAGTGGTCTGAGGGATTTAAAATTATGAATTTAGTGGTCCGTGAGGTCTGAAAGGTTGGCGACCACTGAGCTATACCATTGCTACCTCACTGACAGAAGCCCGACGTAAACGGCCTTCTAATCGCAGTGGACAAAATAGAGAAAGCGTTATTCCGGAGAAGGATGAGGGAGACGAGTTGAAATAGCTATTTCCGCGGTGCCGATAGCAGTTAGTAGGGAGGTGGTACTGGCATCAGAAGGCTCCATTGATATAGGCCAGAAACGTATCGCTTTTAATATGTATGTAATTCGTTTTAAGAGAAGCCTTAGTGAACTGAGATTGTACTAGAAGACTTAATGATTAGATTTTCAGTTAGAGTCGTTGTGATTATTTGTTCTATTGAAATATTTATCTCATCGTGTGGCATATCTTGTTCACACATTAACTTTTCTCTTATTCTAGTTATCGAAGTCTTTCAATTCACTATATTACAGATGTGAGCTTTTCAAATTTCCTCTTTTCTGTCTTTATATTGTATTATCCACATGTGACTTTCTTAGACTTTCTCTGGTATTTAGCAATTTCTATAGATTCTGGCATGATCATTATCATGTTATTGTAATGATTATACTACTAATGAATTTACCATCATGCATTGGGATGTTACTGTTGTTGTTGCTATTATTATTGCATAGCTCGAGGCTAACACTAACTTATCAGACCTATGATCAAATGCTTTATATATATATATATATATATATATATATATATATATATATATATATATATATATATAAGGCATTTCCCACTCTACTACAGCGTATTGAGTACTCTGGTGCGTTATGGTCCATCTGGTTCCTTACCACAATTCCTTTGTTTTATATATATATATATATATATAAAATTTACACCAACTCCCCAACAACAAAACTACCCCGAAATGAAGGAAGATATTGCAGAATTCTGTAGAAAACTAAGACTCAGCGAACAACTATACAACAAATACAATGAGGATGACTCAATAGCCAGAAATAGAAGCAACTACACCCCCACCAAAAGGCAAGAACAAATTCCTCGATCAATTCTGCGAACACATTACTAATTACCCATACCACCACCTACACAGACATAAACAAAAACCAAACCTAAGCAAAAAAGAATGGAATGGTCTTAACAGTCTAAAAAACGACAAAACCCTAACAATCAAAGAGGCGTATAAAGGGTGTGCAGTAGTCCTTATGGGAACAGATTATTACACGACTCTAGTACTCTCAACTCTAGAAAACCAAACGTATTATGAAAAGGTCCAACACTACACACAACAGAAAATAATGAGAAACCTAACAACCTTTACAAAGAAGGCCTTACAGACAAGGAATACTCACCAATTTCAAAAGCAGAACCAGCCCAAAGACACACAAAAGCGAAGTAATAGGTAGGACCTGCAAGCAAGCCACAGATATTTACATCAATATAGCCCCTCCTGATGACCTTAAATTAAGACCCATAATAGCAGGCACCACATGTGAAACCCACCGCCTAAGCAACTTCCTAGATATTCTGCTTAAACCTTTCCTAAAACACATAAAAAGCTTCATAAGGGACGACCTTGACATGCTCAACCACCTCCTAACAACACTCAATAATGAATATACCCTACTAGTAACCTTTGATGTCATCAATTTATATTCCAATATCCCACACAACCTAGGTATAGAGGCAATACAATTCTGGCTTGAAAATTTCCCTAGTGAACTCCCACAGCGCATCCCTAAAGAATTTGTGTTGGAGGGACTCAAATTCATCTTGGAAAACAATTTCTTCGAATTCAATGCCAAATACTACAGACAGAAATCTGGGACTGCCATGGGAACGAAAGTAGCCCCCTCATACGCCAACCTTGTCATGGGATATTTGGAAACCACTCTCTACCGCAAAGTTCTAGACAAATACGGCGACAACTTCTACCAACACATAGAAAAGAACTGGAAGAGATATCTGGACGACTGCTTCATCCTTTGGCATGAAAGTATAGATAGACTGTTTGAGTTCAAAACCCTTCTGAATGGACTCAACACAAACTTACAATTCACAATGGATTACAGCCATGAACAACTCCCTTTCCTCGACATCCTCATCAAGAAAACAAACAACAAAATAGAAACAGACATATACTACAAACCCACAGACTCCAAACAATACCTTCCATTCAACTCGTGCCACCTTAGACACACCAAAATGTCAATTCCTTATAACCTAGCCAGAAGGATCTGCACAATAGTTTCAGATAAATACACATGCTACTCACGACTAGAAGAATTAAAAAACACACTTATCAGCAGAAACTACCCACCATCCCTAATCAACAATGGATTCCAACGTGCCCTAAAACTCGACATCCAGGAACTCAGACACCCTAAACCCAGGAATGAACCGCAACAGAAAACTCTACCATACATCTCCACACACAACCCGCTCAACAATGAGGCATTTGACACCATCCTCCAGAACATTCCTTTACTAAAAAGAGACCCAAGAATGAACAAAATCCTCCAAACACACAACATCATAAAGAGCAAAAGACAACCTAAATCCATAAAAACATCCTCACACAAGCCAAAATCCAACAAACCCTCACAATGAACCCTACAGTAACAAAATGCGGAAGGCCCAACTGTGGCATATGCATAAATCTAATAGAAGGTTCAACATTCCATAAACAAGGACAACATTTCACAGTTAAACACAACTTTACATGTGCATCTGAAAACCTAATCTATGTTTTGACCTGCTCAGGTTGTCAAGAGCACTACATAGGACAGACAAAAAACAGCCTTCGACAACGTATGACCGTCCATAAATCAAAATAGAGGAATACAGAAAGATTGCGTTTAGTGAACATATCTCCAATTGTGCACCCAACCAACATCCAAACTTTAAAATTTTCCCCATTTACAAATTCATTGACATCGTACCAATAAGGAAACGTATTTCATTAACAAATTCCAACCTTCCGCATTTGTTACTGTAGGGTTCATTGTGAGGGTTTGTTGGATTTTGGCTTGTGTGAGGATGTTTTTATGGAATTAGTTTGTCTTTTGCTCTTTATGATGTTGTGTGTTTGGAGGATTTTATTCATTTACAAATTCATAGACAACGCTACTTTCATCCATCGTCCCAATAAGGAAACGTATTTCATTAACAAATTCCAGCCCCTACTTAATGCACTAAACTTCGGACTAAACTAAAACTGGAACGAACAATCAAACATTTACAAATACCTGTCTCTCTAAAGAGTTACCTCCCTCACACCCTACCTAATCCTTTTTCTTAAATAAATTAAATATCATCCAGCATGAATTACCTCCCCCTGCATATTAACTCTCTAAAAAGGGAAATCATATCAAACCCAGTCCACCATTTGCCTCCATCATGGATAAACTACGCACTCTTGCTATATTAACACATTTTGATCTGCTTATCTTCAAGAACTATGCCTGTAAATAACATTATTTTTTCTTTCACATTGCCTTATTATGCTCCACATTACGCTCCTTTTTTTCTTTTTTCTTTTCACTTCATAAACCTTGTTTGTAAATAACATTATTCTTTCTGCACCATTTATTTAACATGTCCAACACCACCGTTCTACACCAATACATATTATTATCATTTGATAATGCATAAAAGTGCTGAAACCGGTAATAGACAATTATTAAATATATAAATAAATAAATAAATGCCATTGTTAATTAATAAATAAATCAACTAATACCTTAACACTTCACACAAAGTAAAATATTTCGTTTTAATCATTTTCTAACCCAGAAAAAAAGAGAGAAAAAAATAAAAAGGGAAAAAAATATATTTTTCTTCCTAATAATCGTCTTTTTCTCCCTGTTTTCATATATATATATATATATATATATATATATATTTATTAAAATAACAGATTAAAGTTTAAGCAAAGAATCGCTGCTTTCACCCTTAACGGGATCTTCTGAAACTAACAAAGTCAATCTGTAAACGCAGAACTGGATATTTCAAAAAACGTTGCAACCGGAGGAAGACAGGAAGACGATACTTTGGTTCATGGTGACGTTCGCTGGCAAAGAACGGGAAAAAACGAATAACACGTCATTAATAGGAGCGATGAAAAACAATTACGTGCAAGGACAGAACCACGTTTATGGTATAAAAGAGGTCGTAGACTAATGTTCTCTAAGTGGTGCATAGAGACGTTCTCTGGCAATGAACGAAAAAACGAAGATAATAAGTCATATGTGGAGCGTGGAGAACAATAGCGTGCAAAGACAAAACCACGTAAATGGTATAGCAGAAGTCGTAGACTAAAATTCTAACTAGGAGACCGAATGAATCTCCGCTACAGAGTTAAGAACAGAGTAAATAAATACAATACAGAAGTAGTAGGAACAAATAAATACATACACGCAAACAGATACGTACATACACAAGCATACGCAAAACCTTACCATAGGTATACAAAACCACGCACATATAAATATGTGTATGTGTGTATGCTTGTGTACAAATAAATAAATAATTATATAAACGTATATAAGTAAATAAAACGTATATTACAAGCGCACACACATACCTACAAATAAATACATGAAGGTTCGGAGACGTAAGTCAACTAAAACAAGAAGTACACATATACACACACCCACCATACGTACGAACCTGCATACTCACGCAGACGCAAAACTCCCATATACACATAACCAAGCCCTAAATACCAGAATATGTAAAAATTATACGCCAAAACAGTCAAATATACGTACGAGAAGGTATACATACCTTCACAAAACATACGGGTAATATATACTTACCTATGCAAATAAGTAAAGGAATAAACAAAACATATACTTAGCTCCCACATCAAGACGTAAATATCCACGTATAGATCGTGCTATCCGTTAGGGTATAACGTAGGGCTGTAATACAGGAAAGTTTTGTGCAATTTATGTTTACAAGCCGAAATTGCCTCAGATTTTTTGTTTAAGATGTGGTCTGTGGCGTAGAGTATTTCCAGGGCCTCAGCGGCGCAGAGGTCACATGGTCTTTTATTTCCGTTATACGATCTAGCCCTAGCTAGGATCTCCCAGTGTAACTTATATTGGGTGTGGTTGTCTTTTAGACTCCAGATATAAGCTGAAAGTGACGTCATATTCCTTCTTAGAGGGTAACGAAAAGAATGGGTATGCATGTAAAGACGCTGCTTGAAACTATTGGCGGTTAACCCTATGTAGGCCCTACGGGACGTGGGTGTTACAACCTTACATTTGTAGACAATGTTACTAGAAAGGCATTTCCCGGATAGGGGACAATCAGCCCGATTCCTACAATTACAGTTAGTACTAAGGATTACCGTAAAACTAATCGGTGTGTCATCAATGAAATCAACGATGCTGGGTTTAAAATCACATCTGACCTCAACATCCTGGACCGGACCGAACCCCTGGACCCTATCTCTCCCCACTTTACCCTGAAGGACCACAAATCCAATTTTCCGAACAACCCCTCTATTCGGCTTATTAACCCTACGAAGTCCGATTTAGGTAGACTTAGTAAAACGACTCTTGATAGAATTATACCTGAAATTAGAAATTTGGCCCCTCTCGCACTGTGGAACAATTCTTTCGCGGTGATTGATTGGTTCAACGGCATATGTAACAAGGAACATTGTCGTTTTATCCAATTCGACATCAACAATTACTACTCCTCCATCACTTTACCACTTCTCCTTAGAGCTATCAATTTCGCTAAAGCACTCACAGTGGTTAAGGATTTCGAAGTTGATGTCATCCTTAATGCCCGAAAGTCGGTGATTAATTTCGACGATTCTATTTGGATTAAAAAATCCAATAGTACCCCATTCGACGTGAGTATGGGCGCCAGTGACTCTGCGGAGGTTACTGATCTTATTGGCCTTTTCCTTCTTTTCTCTATCAAGGACGAATTCCCCAACGCGGGCGGTGGTTTGTACCGTGACGATGGCCTTTTGACCATGACTAAGTGCGGACCTCGTGCTTGCGACAGATTCAGAAAAGAACTCACAGCCTTCTTTAAAGGCTTCAACCTCTCTATACAGGTTGAGGCCAATCTCTCGGTCGTTAATTACCTCGACGTTACCCTCAATTTATTGAATGGGTTGCATTACCCGTATAGAAAGCCGAATGATACGCTTAATTACATAAGTAAGCATTCCAACCATCCTGCCAGCATAACCAAGAACCTGGTAAAAAACGTTTCGTTGAGGCTTTCCCGTCTTTCCACCAACGAGCGCATTTTCAACGACCATTCCACTTATTACAATGAAGCTCTTGCTCGAAGTGGATTTGTCGATAAGGTAGCATATACAGAGTACGAGAATAGACCTAGAAGAAATAGATCCCGTCGCATTTGTTGGTTTAACCCACCATATAATATGGAGGTGGCCACACCATTAGCTAAGATCTTTCTTTCCCTTATTACGAAGCATTTTCCCCCTACACATAAATATAGTAAAATTTTTAATAGAAACACTATTAAAATTTCTTACTCAACGACTCCTAACCTCGCACATAACATCACAGCTTCAAATTTAGCTAAAATACCTAGCCGTAGGAACACGTGCAACCCTGTAGTTAGTACTAACTGTAATTGTAGGAATCGGGCTGATTGTCCCCTATCCGGGAAATGCCTTTCTAGTAACATTGTCTACAAATGTAAGGTTGTAACACCCACGTCCCGTAGGGCCTACATAGGGTTAACCGCCAATAGTTTCAAGCAGCGTCTTTACATGCATACCCATTCTTTTCGTTACCCTCTAAGAAGGAATATGACGTCACTTTCAGCTTATATCTGGAGTCTAAAAGACAACCACACCCAATATAAGTTACACTGGGAGATCCTAGCTAGGGCTAGATCGTATAACGGAAATAAAAGACCATGTGACCTCTGCGCCGCTGAGGCCCTGGAAATACTCTACGCCACAGACCACATCTTAAACAAAAAATCTGAGGCAATTTCGGCTTGTAAACATAAATTGCACAAAACTTTCCTGTATTACAGCCCTACGTTATACCCTAACGGATAGCACGATCTATACGTGGATATTTACGTCTTGATGTGGGAGCTAAGTATATGTTTTGTTTATTCCTTTGCTTATTTGCATAGGTAAGTATATATTACCCGTATGTTTTGTGAAGGTATGTATACCTTCTCGTACGTATATTTGACTGTTTTGGCGTATAATTTTTACATATTCTGGTATTTAGGGCTTGGTTATGTGTATATGGGAGTTTTGCGTCTGCGTGAGTATGCAGGTTCGTACGTATGGTGGGTGTGTGTATATGTGTACTTCTTGTTTTAGTTGACTTACGTCTCCGAACCTTCATGTATTTATTTGTAGGTATGTGTGTGCGCTTGTAATATACGTTTTATTTACTTATATACGTTTATATAATTATTTATTTATTTGTACACAAGCATACACACATACACATATTTATATGTGCGTGGTTTTGTATACCTATGGTAAGGTTTTGCGTATGCTTGTGTATGTACGTATCTGTTTGCGTGTATGTATTTATTTGTTCCTACTACTTCTGTATTGTATTTATTTACTCTGTTCTTAACTCTGTAGCGGAGATTCATTCGGTCTCCTAGTTAGAATTTTAGTCTACGACTTCTGCTATACCATTTACGTGGTTTTGTCTTTGCACGCTATTGTTCTCCACGCTCCACATATGACTTATTATCTTCGTTTTTTCGTTCATTGCCAGAGAACGTCTCTATGCACCACTTAGAGAACATTAGTCTACGACCTCTTTTATACCATAAACGTGGTTCTGTCCTTGCACGTAATTGTTTTTCACCGCTCCTATTAATGACGTATTATTCGTTTTTTCCCGTTCTTTGCCAGCGAACGTCACCATGAACCAAAGTATCGTCTTCCTGTCTTCCTCCGGTTGCAACGTTTTTTGAAATATCCAGTTCTGCGTTTACAGATTGACTTTGTTAGTTTCAGAAGATCCCGTTAAGGGTGAAAGCAGCGATTCTTTGCTTAAACTTTAATCTGTTATTTTAATAAATATTTGCTCTTCGGTTCTTATATATTTGATATATATTTTCCTTATCGAGCCCTCTCTGGATTTTAGTCTTCAATTTTATTATTATTACTATATATATATATATATATATATATATATATATATATATATATATATATATATATATATATATATATATATATATGATATATATTTATTATATATATATTATATATATATATATATATAATATATATATATATACAAAGGTTAAAAATCGCAACTAATTGTGTATGGTTGATGGTATATTTAGTCAGTTTCTACATGCTGTCGAAATGTTGGATAAATACTAGACTGGGGCCGCCGCGGAGAGGCTACGTTCGGTTATTTGTCGGAGATTTCCCCATAAGAGAATTTATTCTTATAGCTTGTTCTGATTGATTTTTTATATGGTTAATTATGCTAATTAAAAGAAGAAATAGTATATATTTTATTATCTGATGATTCTAAAGACATGATTTATGATATAATGCTCTGATTTTTTAATTTATTAATTCTTCATAGAGCTTAAAAGTGAGCAGTTGCAACAAACATATATATATCCATAACTTTATGTATATGTTAACCTTTGTATTTAATAATCTCCCAATAGGTTGAGATTAAATTTGGCGATATTTGGCTGCGCTTTCTAGCAGCAAGCCTACCCGCCGTAAGCAACCAATCACATTCTTTCTCTCTGGCTTGAACACAGCCACATAGCGATTTTTAGCCATTTTTTAATCTAATTTTGGCGGGATCGGATTGAAAAACTAGATGTCTGTTTTTGAGTTTGTCTCCTGGTGAATCCTAACTCAGGACATTCCTATTATTTGGATGTCCAAAATAAGGAAGAAACCATGGTAGAGATATAATTACGGTATGTGCGCATTTCTTCTAAGTTTAATTTTACAACTAATTGTGTATGGTTGATGGTATATTTAGTCAGTTTCTACATGCTGTCGAAATGTTGGATAAATACTAGACTGGGGCCGCCGCGGAGAGGCTACGTTCGGTTATTTGTCGGAGATTTCCCCATAAGAGCATTTATTCTTATAGCTTGTTCTGATTGATTTTTTATATGGTTAATTATGCTAATTAGAAGAAGAAATAGTATATATTTTATTATCTGATGATTCTAAAGACATGATTTATGATATATATATATATATATATATATATATATATATATATATATATATATATATATATATATGCCAGTTGCTAATAGCTTTACCGTGTCAGTCGTCACAAACAGTCATCGCCGGCATAGACTGGTCTTAGGATTCTGTTGATCGATCGGTTATTGATTAGGCGATACCCGCTGATGAAGCCACATAAGCCGATTGTGCATTGTTGTATAATATATGCAGACAGATGGTGCAGTGCACCTTACTGCTGCATTAGTGCGGCAGAAACTCGAGTCCGGGAACCATTATAGGCACCCGTTTTACGTGTGTTGTGTTGAAGCAAATAACTTTGTGTATACTCTGGGAATGTATCTTACATTGCCCATGGAGTGCGCTGAGATACAACCGGTACTGGCATTGATATATATATACATATATATATATATATATATATATATATATATATATATATATATATATATATATATATATATATATATATATATATATTCCATATCAGATTAGGAAAATCTATGTCGGGTGCAGACTGTGGCAGCGGCCATGTTTCCTCGTAGTAGCCAAGATGAAACTATGACTGAAAAAGACCAGCAAATCCAAATTCAAACCCAACCTCTAATATGACCTTTTAAAGAAAAATGATTTAAAACAATTTAAAACAAAAATATTCCATCTCAGGACAACTTTATAAATACTGAAGAGAGGCGGCAAAACATGAAAGAATGCATTCAAAAAGCAGCCAAAAACACCTTCCGAAAGTTACAGGGTAGAAAGGACACAAAAAATGTATGACTCAAGACATCTTAGATCTCATGGATAAACGGCGGAAGGTGAAGAAAAACGAGCAAAAATATCGTGAATTAGATAAAAAGATTAAGGAAGAATGCAACGAAACCAAGGAATTTTGGATTAACGAACAATGCATAGTAATCGAATGCTATAACGGAGCTGACAGTCGACAGCAAATATATGTATGAAAAAAATCAAAGAGGTTTCCGTAAGAAAATCGTCTTCAAAAACTGGCTGCATAACATCAAAAGACACACATTCTGATGGACAAAAGTGATATTTGGAAGAGATGGTCAGAATATGTAGAACTATTTTACGATAAACATAATCCTCCACCCCGGATAAGAAAAGACTTGGAAGGTCCCCCCAATCTTCAAGGAGGAAGTACATAATGCACTGAATAAAGTGTGGCAAGGTCGAGACAAAATAACAACAGAGTTACTGAAGGCCCTAAGCAAAATAGGAATTTCTGAACTTACAAAACTGTTTAACATCATATATGAGAGTGGAGTAATCCCCCACGACATGAAAATGTTAGTCTTTATCTCCCTACCAAAGAAACTTGGGAACACGGAGTGTGACCAATACAGAACAATTAGTCTTATGAGTCACATAACAAAAATACTCCTCTGCATTCTCATGACAAGAATGAAAAACAAAATTCACTCAGAAATACCGGGCACCCAATTCGGAATTTTTCTATATAAGAGCGCGAGAAACGCAATCTTCACCTATCCACGATATTAGAAAGATCCATTAAAGTTCAAAAAAACATCTTCCTATGCTTCATAGACTATGCAAAATCGTTCGACAAAGTAAAGCATACTCCAAGAACTAGACATAGATTGCAAAAATCTGCAAGTCCTTTGGTATTTGTCTTGGGAACAAGGGGTTTTAAGAATAGATGGTGAGATCGGCGATTTCAAAATGATTCAAAGAAGTACTTTCACCTCTTTTTAATTTATACATTGAACCATTTCTATGTAACATCGACGGTCTAGATGGAATTAAGGTTGGAGGGCGAAACATAAACAACCTAAGGTACACCGACGATACCGTCCTGATAGCCAACTCAGAACAAGGAGCAGAAAACCAACGATAAAGTCCTAAGACTGGGAGGCATGGAAAGGTCTCTATTAGAACGAGGCAATTGGAATTCTTGGGTCACATAAACATAAGAGAAGGTTTGGAGAAGCTGATTCTTTGTGGCAAGATGGCTGGAAAGAGGAAGGAGAATAAATACGTCAATGAAGATAGGACGAAAAAGAGTGACCTTATCTGGAACACTGACAACAGGAAGGACTGGAGAGCCATGATCGCTGATGTCTGGAACAGACCTGGCACCTGATGATATATATATATATATATATATATATATATATATATATATATAATTAGCGCTCTACATGGCTGAATACAATAAATGTAATCTGAGTTTTTCGAATATTAATAATAATATTCGATTCGTTTGCAATTATGCAAACAAGCCTCATTTTTAAAGCCATGTGAGTAGAATGAGCCCCACATTTATATATATATATATATATATATATATATATATATATATATATATAAATACATTAACTACCCGGTTACTTATGACTCACTCTGTATGTTTATATATATATATATATATATATATATATATATATATATATATATATATATATATATATATATTTATATATATATATATATATATATATATATATATATTAAGAGCTATTTTAACGGCTTGACCGCATGCGTTGGGCAGGAAGCGAAATATTTACTTGCTGTAGGGCTGGCAACCTTATAGTATGGAAATAAGCTGTCTGAAGATCCATTTTTTTCCATTGGAAATTCTCTGGATTTCCAATTTTTGGAATGGTGAAACCGTCGGTAACAGCAATTGAACAGGTGATTATTTAAATCGTTTTTTACTTTATTTAGAGAATTATTTGATAACCGCTTGCTCCGCTCTTTTTATATTGTTCTGGTATCTCAAATTAGTACCATCGAACCACAAATATTATAAACACCTTGCATATTTCTACAAGTACTTAGTGCCTGTTGAAGTATTCATTCACTTTTATATATATATATATATATATATATATATATATATATATATAAACATACAGAGTGAGTCATAAATAACCGGGTAGTTAATGTATTTTTATTCCAAGATATTCACTGATAACGTTTTCAACGTCCACTTATTTGTGTGTGATCAGTCATGTTTTTGTGCATTTTCTATTCTATGAATGAAGTTTTACGAAATGACCGCATGCTCGTGAGATGTGGTTCCAGTAAAACGGCGCACCTCATTACTGCATTTTTGCCCGCAACTGGCTTGATAACCACTTCCCACACGAGAGTGACGGTTAGGTAACAGAGACAAGCAAACAAAACAAACAAGAAGACATACGTTGTGATGTCTAGTATATGATAGTTTCAAAAGGAGCCCGCATGTCTAAGTCTTTAGAATATGATTCAAAATAAAATTTAACCATACGGCTTTTTTTTAATTATCATGTAATAGACATCACACCATCCAGTCTGTCCTCGTCTATTCTCCCTTCTTACATTTTCTACGCCTCAGTGTCATTCTTCTTTCTCTGCACTTTAGACTGCATTCCATTTTATTCTCTTCTCCGTTACTATTTTTCTCCTTTGGCTCACGCACCGTTTTCTCCCTTCTTTGTCAGTTGGGATACTTTTATCTATATTTGTGTAATTCGCCTAAAGGCATAACTTGTTCTGTCTTTGTCCCTACCTCTTTTTGATATGTTCCAATGTGCCCTAGAATGTATGGTATCGAATCAATACACCGAAACCGTAGCGATTTCCAGAGGTTGGCTGAGGATATGAGACTGTCCGTCTCCGTTGTTTTTTTCCATGCGGGCTTTTTTTTAACACTATATATGTATATACGTGGATTTTCAGATACATACGCACATGCATATCCATACATAAACATACACACACTTACCCTCACACACATCCACATAAAATAATTCCACTACCGGCAATACAGAAAGACACTCACTCATCTGACTCTACCACCAACGGGTCGCAGGTTGCGGATAGCGATACGGCCACCAGATATGATGGCTAGGTACGATATAAGTGGCCAACTGCCGGTCAAATAAGCAACCTCAGACCAATAACGGTAAACTACTAGGGGAGATGAGGCAATGGGTGACACCTGTAGCTCCCAAAAAACTCTCACAACCCAGTGACGTAGCTACAACGAAACAAGTAAAGGCCGTCTCTATATAAGGTTTGACAAAGTACCAGATTGATGAGTGACGCGAATAAGACCACTGAAGCTGAAACTGCAATATGATGAGGAAAACAAAAAAGAACCATACTGCATCATACTTTGCGCGGATCAACAACGGACGCGTTCAGGCTATCTCCATTTCATGCCGCAAAAACTGATGATGGGCTTGCGATCTGTCCTGGGAGGCGTGGGATTGACGCACAAAGATTGCGTATCCCGAGACCATAAAGAGGGTCCGGAAGGGAGCAAACCCATTATAGTTTTTGAAATACTTAACTATAGCTTGTAATTTAGGCACAGGCCAACAATTTATGACGAGAGGACGTCGATTACATCGACCTGTGTATGACTGGTACTTTGTTTAGGCGACACCGGGAAGATGAGAGGCAGGGGTGACCTCTGTTATGGCAATATCCAATAACAAGAAAAATTGATATAACACAATTATTCACTGAATATCACACAGTTAATTAATTTGACTAACATCACTAATTAATTAAACTAACACCACTAATTAATCTAACTAACACAATTAATCAATTAAACTAACATGATTAATGATTTAAACTAACACGAATAATCAATTGGAATAATAGGATGAATTAATTATACTAATATCATAATTAATTGGTTGAACTTGATTATTAATTAGAGTAACTCGAATAATTAATCGGACTAACTTATATAATTAATTATACTGACATTATTAATTACCAGAATTGATATGCCTAATTAATTGAACTAATATGATTGCTCAAACTTTTCTGAGGAACAAATCTCGTGATGTATATTTGTACAGGTGTCACTCATTAGACTGTCATGCTAGGGTAACACCTAGTCAACAATATACTCACAAATAACGAACACATACACTCATACACCACTATCAATATACACACAATCACACTTAATACACACCAATTCTAGACACCCTCACATGCATAAAAACTAAAAACAACCAACACACACAAAAACATACACATAGAATGAACTAGAAACAAGCGCGCACACGCAACACATATCCCAACAGGCGCACAACACATACACATGCAAACACCCATCCACACACCAACACACATTGGCATACGCACTAACACCGACACAGACAGGACCACTCACACACACACATCATCACCACTTCTCTTCTTTCTCTTCGTCCACTGATTCTTGGGGTGGTCGTTGGGGAATTCTTGCACTTAATCCAGCCTCCTGCCTTTCATCACTCGTGAAAACTGCTCCGCGATACTAGAACTTCTCCACCTGCTTCAGTGGAACTTCACTCCCATATAGAGTGCACTACACAGGGTTTCTTGAGAGGACGAGTGTCTCAGTGTTCGCAGTATATTGCTGCATTCGGCATCAAAACTATCAAGTGCATGTCGAAGATCACCTTCCGACGAGTTAAGCAGTACTATGTGGTCTATAAATTGTGGGCGACTGATCCTACATCCGCCAGTTTTTATAGCACTTCCAGTCCGACTGGGCATGTCAATCCTGTTCATGAAGATTATGATCAGGAAAGGTAACAGTACACACCCTTGGCGAAGACCGACACCTACATTGAATGGTTTCGATATATCACTATTTATCCGAATACAAATACTTGGGCATTCGTATAGAGACATCAGGGCAATAACAAGCTGACCACTAATCCTATACTCCCAAAGAACATTTCACAACGGGTCCCGTGAAACGCGGGCATATGCCTTTTCGAGGTCTACTAAATAAGCATACACTTCTTGGCAATACTACCTCCATTACTCGAAGATCTGCCCTCGTCAGAACCTATGAACTAGAATCTTTATTTGGAAGATATATACAGAAGTTACAATATATTAATTACCGTATTTCCCAGCGCCGAAGACGCTTCGTCCTGGAGGAAGCACCCTAATTTTGGCAACTAAAAATTTGAAAAAAAAATAATAAACAACCTTCGGCCTCCAGGACGCATGGTAGATTTTTTAGACTTATTTTAAGGGAAAAGTAGCGTCTTCGACGCCGGAAAATACGGTATATATCGGGGCAAAGAATAAAAATTAAAAAATACACAATCAAATCAAAGATGAAAAAATACAAGTAAAAAAATATATATAAATAGATAAATAAGAAATTGGAACATTATCCTCTGAAAGTTCCTTAAACACTGAAGAAGGGTCTTTTAGATCCTCAAATATTGGACAGAAACAAGAATAACAACAACAAAGAAAAACAAAGATTACCAGGTAACTTATTTTTTTGCTACCTTCCTCTTACAGTCCATTTTCCATTGTTTAGTCTTATATCTCTTTCCACGTTATATATTATATACAATGATTCAAGCAAACGATAACATTTTATTAAATAAATAAAAAGAAAGTTATGGTTTTCGTATCCTCCACCAAAAAAACACTGTAAATTCTCGCAGCAGAATCAACCTATTCTATAAACTTGGATTAAATAACACTGAGCCTCAATACGCTAAAATAATTTATTTTAATGCATCAAACATTCAATACGGAATCATCGTTACTTATGTGATGGATGTAGAAACAATATCTTACTTTTTCTGAATGTGAAAATGGTGATGGATACGAAAACCATAACTTTCTTTTGCTTCTTCTTTTTATCTTTATTTTTCTGCACACATACTTTTTTGTTCTATACCAAAAAACCTTACCACTACAACCACCATAATAATCTTGCTTACCCGCTTAAAGTGCTTGCATTACGTGTAACACCCTGCCACACAATAATAGTATAAAAATGAGACACACTTGCATGCTCCATGTGTAACTGACGCATACACTACCTACTAGATCTGATTATCGAACTATCCTCTTGCATTATCTGTGTTATCTGCCGAATGTATTTTAATTTTGATTTTGATTTTGAATTTGAATTGCTGTACAAAAATAGTATAATATATGTCACTCCACTGTACATCAATATATATATATGTATCTGTATGTCTCTTGCGTTGGAAAGGAGGTCAATTATGTGTACAAACATTGAAAAATGCTCCGAAGATTCCAAGCCTAGGTCTGGATGAAACAATTGTAAGTGAATAAATGCTTTGAACATAGATTTGATTCTTGTGAATTCTATATAACTGCTCTGTAGAACAACTGATGTTATTACATTGAGCTATTTATCTTACTGGTAATAAGGTAGTAATAAATTACTGACCTTAAAATATAGGGTTTAAAATATACATAACTATAAAAAGTTTTAATATATACATAACCATAAATAGTATCCTTAATATTATATATATATATGGCTTAGTGGTTAGAGAATTGGCCTTGCAATCGAAAGGCTGTGAGTTCAATTCTCAGACTGGGTGATGTGTTGTATCCTTGAGCAAGACACTTTATTTCACATTGCTCCAGTTTACTCAGCTGTAGAAATGAGATGAAAGGGACTGGGTTCCATATAATTCCACTGCAAAGTGGTCGTGGAGGTGCCACGCAAAAAAGCCCCAGCACTCACTGTAAATGAGGTTGGTGTTAGGAAGGGCATCCAGCTATAGAAATCAAGCCAGAATCAGTTCCCGTCCCACCCTTGCAAGCAGGGAAAAGCAGACGTAAAAGGATGATGATGATAGAGAGAGAGAGAGAGAGAAGTAGCTCCACAACAGTTAGTTCACCATTTCCGAGAACAATTGTTTCACCTTATTTGGCTCATCAGCTTGGTTTAAATGAGGTTGTATGAAAAAGGAAAAACAATCGTTCTCGAAAATGGTGAACTAACTGTTGTGGAACTATTTCTCTCTCTCTAAGTAACTGTTGTGGAACTACTTCTACCAAACTTGTCCCATGGACTGAGTGCTCTACTACTACTAGAGATATAACCCACCAGTGTTCTATTATATATATATATGTATTTATATATATATATATATATGTGTGTTTATGTGCGTGTGTGTTTCTTTGAATTTTTCATGACACTCACTTCTCATTTGTACATACACCCCTGCTGCCCCGCCTCCATTATCACCCACCTTTTTTACTGTTTCTTTTTTCCAACAATAATATATAAATAGTTATCTCACTAATTTTATTTTGTTTCTTCACCTAATCTGACCACCACAAAATATGTTTCTCATTTATAAAATACAGCCATCACCAACATCTTATTGCTTTTTCAACAATACTATATAAATACTTTATCACTTTAATGTTATTTTATATCTTTACCAATGGTCGTTTAAGCCAACACAATAAAACCTCCAATATTATTCTTAATCACCTTTTCGTCTTCGTTTTCACTTTCCTGTCATCTAAAGATAACATGACAAGATGGAGTAATCAAAATAAGACAAGAAAAAAGAGGAAACACAGAAGAAAACAAATAATCATTGATGCAGTTGCAGAATGTGTGACGAAAGAACTTTGACAATTACATAAGATAAACTAATAATAAAACTGAAGTGAAAAAACTTAGTGCATGTGTTTTTATTGGCAACATGACTCTCTCCAGATATAACATCATCATCATCATCGTTTAACGTCCCTGTTCCACGCTTGCATGGGTTTGGACGGGGGTTTTCCCACTTGAGGCAAGAGTGGTTGTCTTGCTCGCATAGGACTGTCTGGCGGGTTTTCTACAGCTGGATGCCCTTCCTAACACCAACCACATTTACAGTGTGGGGCTGGAAGGTTTTTACTGTGTTGCCTACACGGCCACATTACAGCGTGGACTGTCTGGCGTGTTTTCTACAGCTGGATGCCCTTCCTAACACCAACCACATTTACAGTGTGGGACTGGGAGTTTTTACCGTGTTGCCTACACGGCCACATTACAGCGTGGACTGTGTTTTTTGTCGTGACACCTACATGATCTCATTTGTTTCGGCCTGGATGTTGTGGCACCAACATAACTTTGCATTGAAGGGGGCGGTGTGGATGGGGTGGGACGGGGGTGTATTTTGTTACAGATGCCTACTGACTAGTAGGTTTTACTTTGTATTTAGGTAAGGCGGGTCTTCTCTGTTACTGAGTAGCGCCAAAGCTCTCGGTCCAGTGACATTATCTTGGAGAGGTGTAAGTGTGTGAGGTCGGAATTTATCAGCTCGTCCCAGGTTTTCCTGGGTCTGCCTACTCCGTGGCTACCATCTATCTTTATTGCCCTGCACTTTGTTATACAGCTGTCATCTTTCATGCGCATCACGTGACCATACCAACGTAGCCTTCTCTCGAGTAAACATCTGATCCCTCTTATTTCTAATTTTTTCCTTAGTTCCTTTATGCTTTGCCGTTCACGTATATTACTATTACACATCCAGCGGAGTATGCAAGCTTCGTTCCTCTCTAGTCTGCGTATATTCTGGTCTCACTGCCATGCAACATTGCTGTTTGTATGCAGGCATCATACAACCTACCTTTTATTTTTAGGGAGAACCCTTTAGCGGCTAATAGTGGTATAAGCTCTCTGAACTTTTTCCATCCAGTTCTGACTCTAGCTACTGTACTTTCAGAGCACCCTCCCCCACTGCTGATTTTGTCACCCAGGTAATGGAAGCTGTCCACTATTTCTATAGAACCCTCTGCGCAATTGAAAGAGTTAGTATTTTGTGTGCACTTGCTGCTACTTATTGCACCAGAGCACCGGCCACATGTAAAATCTGTGTTCTTAGTTAGCTTACCTGTGATCCCACATCTTTTATGCACCCATACTTTGCATTTGGGACATAAAATGGAGTTTCTACCTACGCCTTTCCTACACACTGAGCATGGCCATTTCCCGGAGGGGACCGGCGCCTTATTTTCTTTCCTACAAACTAGAACTTTAGTCTTAGCCAGGTTAATTTTAAGGCCTTTTGATTCTAGGCCGTGCTTCCATGTTTGGAATTAATTATCATGGAGTAGCGCAGTACTTATGAGCCATTTCAGAGCTTTTGAGACTGGTTGGAGAAAGGCTGAGAGAGAGATCCCCAAACCGAAGACATGACTCAATGTGTTTATTATACCTTAACATATTGTATATGGGTTCATGAGGGTCATTATTCTGAATTATGTTATTACTGCTGTCACTATTTAAAATTAGCTGCTCAGACTGGCACTAAATGTAAAAAAAAGCGTTCACCAAAAATAGTTTGTTTACTAAATCTATAAGAAGATATTATCTTCCATACTTCAGCAGCTAGGTAAAAGTAGGCAAACACTGATGACATGTAAAAGACATTAAAATAGATCTACCACTCTTAATCAGGCTGTTAAAGTAGCTCCAATGGAAGTCACAATGTGTGCTTATTCTACATAAAGATATTGTGTATTGGTTCATATATGCTTTTATTCTAAATCATGCTTTGTTAGTGCTATCACTAATCAATAACATAATATTCACCTTAATAAGAAATGCTAAATTAAATTAATTACATTCCAAAGAACTAGTGAGTTGTGTAATATCATACAACAGTTTGAAATCTGCATCCTTTGTCATATTTTCAAAGGTGAAGGAGATATACACTGAATGATGAGCAAAAGAAAATTTATAAACAGCAGGCAACTTTGTAATATTCATGCTTTTCCCAACCAGTGAAATAAGCTTGCATAAACTGACTTGATCTTTAGAAAATATTCATTAACATTCCAGAAATATAGTCTTTATAGCTGAATTTGTGGAAGAGGTAAAATTCCAGATATGAAAAAAAAAAAACCTAGAATTCTTCTTTTCCCAGTTTTTCCTGTGAGGGTTGTGGTGGCAGACTGCTCAAGCACACCTTCCAGTAGATTCTGGCAGAAGCAACCATCTCCAATTGATCTGACTGGATCCCTAAGCATGATCAGCTGAGCTCATGGATATTATCCAACCATCTTGCTTGGGATCTCCCCCAAGGTCTGCTGTCGGTTGGTTTTTGCCCATAAAATCTGTCCAGCAATTCTTTCCTTAGACACTAACCACATGTCCATAATATCAGAGCTGTGATTTCTCATTTTGGAGAAGCAGTGGCTCTACCTGGAGTGATTCTCTGATCTCCAAATGACACTCTCTATCGAGTAACATTGATCCAAAGACCCTATGGAGGAATTCCATTTCAAACCACTTGTATTCACTATCGTATTCTTTCAGTCATTACTCAAGATTCATGACCATAGGTAAAGGTTGACACAAATACCAAATTAAAGATAGCTTTTACCTCCCTT